>SJYX01016072.1:140454-157329 GCA_006410675.1 Oreotragus oreotragus
GTCCAACTCTGTGTGACCCCATAGACGGCAGCCCACCAGGCTCCCCCATCCCTACATTTCTCCAGGCAAGAATACTGGAGTGGGTTGCCATTTCCTTCTCCAATGCATGAAAGAGAAAAGTGAAAGTGAAGTCGCTCAGTCTGTCCGACTGTTAGCGACCCCATGGACTGCAGCCCACCAGGCTACTCCGTCCATTGGATTTTCCAGGCAAGAGTACTGGGGTGGGGTGCCATTGCCTTCCCCGACATATATGTGTGTGTATACACAAATATATACATATACATATATACATATATATACACACACACCCTGAATATGTATATATACATATACATACATATACATGTATATATGTGTATATATATGTATATACATATACATGTATATATATGTATACACACACACACACACACCACATCATCTTCATCTATTTGTCTGTTGATGGACATGTACCTAGGCTGCTTCCATATCCTGGCTATTATAAATAATGCTGCTATGAACATTGGGGTACATGTATATTTTGAATTAATCAATTTTTTTTGATATATGATCAGCGGTGGAATTGCTGGATCATCTGGCAGTTAGCTGTGGGTTTTGTCACAAATGTCCTTCAGTATTTTAAGATATGTCCCTCAATTCCAACTTTGAGGAGAGTTTTTGTCATGGGTTAATGTTAAACTTTGTCAAATGCTCTTCTGTATCTGTTGAGATGATCATATGATTTTTATCTTTCCTTCCTTTTATTAATGTTGTGTATTACATTGATTGATTTGTGAGTATTGAGCCATCCTTGCCTGCTGGCCTGGGATAAATCCCACTTGATCATGGTGTATGATCCTTTTTATATGTTGTTGAATTCAATTTGCTGATATTTTGTTGAGGAGTTCCATATTCTTTACAGATATTGGCCTGTCATTTTTCTTTTTTTATGTAGTGTCTTTGTCTGGTTTTGGTATTAGTATCAGGTTTTGGCATTAATATCAGCTGTCCTTAATAGCTCAGAGAATGAATTTTGGAGTGATCCATTCTTTTCAATTTTTTGAAATAGTTTGAGGATAGATATTAGCTCTTTATGCCATATACTTTTGTGAAATTCGAGTACTTGTTAATTTTAACTAGGTTTGTTTGCTCCTTTGTAGGTAAACAAGACAGGGAAAAAAAAAGAGCCTTGTTGACTGCTTTCATTGGAAATTTATTTATGACCTTTTAACACTGCCTGCAGTCATGATACTTTTCCATCCACTTTCCCACTTCTTTAAACTATTCTTACATTCTTCTATTTCCTCAACTCTCCAAACCTTCTTCAACAGTCTGCACTCTCAGCTATTAACTTTCAAGCATGACTTTCACAGTCTCCACAATCAGGACTAACCTGCCGCCATTTCTTTACTACTGCCTGTTATTATGGATGAACTGTCCCACTTTTATCTAAGGATAGCATCTCTGCTTGTAGGCGATATTTCATTATTTTTTCCCAAATGAGAAGGACGTGTTTTCAGCAATTCTCTCCCCCTTCTTCTGTAGCTAATGATTTCTTTCTGTTTATTGGGTCATTTCTAGCAACATAAACATATTCTAGTTTTGTCCCATTTTTGCAAGAAACTCTTGACCTCACCCTTTATTGCTTTTGCAGCAAAACTCCCAGTAAAAGTTTAATATTCTTATTTTATTACTCTTTGGCTGTACTTACGCCACTTTAGTCAGATTTTGCTCCTACAATTGGGGGCAGGAGAAGAAGGGGACAACAGAGGATGAGATGGCTGGATGGCATCACTGACTTGATGGACGCAAGTCTGAGTGAACTCCGGGAGTTGGTGATGGACAGGGAGGCCTGGCGTGCTGCAATTCATAGGGTCGCAAAGAGTTGGACACTACTGAGCGACTGAACTGAACTTTACCAAAACTGTTTTTGCTGAGATCCCTGTGACCTTCAAATTGCTGACAATTCTCAATCTTCATTTTACTTGAAACATTACCTGCATTTGGTAGACTTCAATCATCCTTCCTTCAAATACTTTATTTTGTTCTTGCTCACAATACCATTATTTCTTGTTTTTTTCTTTTATCTCCTTGGCTACTTTTTTTCATTTTCCTGCACCGGGTACTTATTTCCTTCCTTGACCTCTTAAATTTGTATGTCCTAGGGCTCCGTCCTTGATCCTTCTTTTTTGTTTATCTATACCAACAAACTAAGGCCCATGGCTTAAATCCAGTATGTACCTGTTTTGATAAAGTTGTTTTGGAACATAACTATGCTCATTTGTTTATGTCTTATTCGTGGCTACTTTTGAGCAGTATAGATAGCTGACTAGTTGTGACAGAAAGCAGATGGTGCTTAACACCAAAAATATTCACTCTATGGCCTTTTTCAGGAAAAGCATGCCAATATCTGATCCACTCTTTTCCTCTCCATGAATACATTCAGCTGCATTTTTCAGATAATGTATACTGATATCTCTCCAAACTGTATTTCTAGATCAGACTCCCTAAAACCCCCAGGATTATAAATCCAGTTGCTGATGAAACATGTACTTGGACATCTAATAGAAATAGTGAATGTGTTTTATTTTAACATGTTCAAAACATAATTTATCTTCATCTCCAGATCTCTTGCATCTATAACTGTCTTTGTCTCAGTCAACTTTGTCTTCCTAGTTGCCTAAGTCAAAACCTTGAGATTTATTTGCCTTTATTTCATGTTCCATGTCCAATTTGTCTGGAAATTCCAATGGCTCTGCCTTTAAAATATATCCATAATCTGACTACTCGGCCCGTTCTAGTGCAGGTTATCATAATCTCTTTTCTAAGTTATTGAAACTGCCTCCTATTTGATTTTTTACAGTTCTATTCTTGCTGCCTTCCTTATTTAGGCTATTGGCAATATGGAAGCAAGGGTATTCTTTTAAAAAATAATCCATATACTATACTATACTTTACATTGCAGAATATCTGTCAGTTTGGGTTTGTTTGATATTTTCTCATGACTAGATTGGGGTTATGCATTATTCAGAAGGATACTACAGAGGTAATATGCCCTTTTTAGTGCATTATAATAGAGGTTTCACAGTATTGAAATGTGTTAGCAGTGATGATTACCCTTGTTTAAGTGCAGTCTGCCAGTATATTATTTCTTCAAATATACATATATTTTTTGCCCTATACTATCTCTCCAGTCTTTCTTCTCCTTCTAAGATTCTTATTATTTGTAAGTTAGACATTGTTGCACACCTCTGGGATGCTTAGCTCTGGACTTTTCCTTCCACTCCTGTTTTTGTTTTTGTGTTTCAGTATGGATAAGTTCTGTTGACCACACTTTAAATTCACTGATTCTTTATTTCGTCTATGTTGAAGTGAAGTGAAGTGAAGTGAAAGATGCTCAGTCATGTATGACCCTTTGAGACCCCATGGACTATACAGTCCTTGGAATTCTCCAGGCCAGAATACTGGAGTGGGTAGCCATTCCCTTCTCCAGGGGGTCATCCCAAGCCAGTGATTAAACCCAGATCTCTCACATTGCAGGCAGATTCTTGATGCTTTGTAGCTGAGCCACAAGGGAAGCCCCATCTATGTTGAGTGTACTGTTAAATTGATCAAAGATATTTTTTATCTGTCTTTTCATTTTAAATATTTTTTCTTTGATCTTTTCTTGTAGTTATCAACTCTGGTGAAATTTCCTATCTGATCTTACATTTTGTCAGCCTTTTCCATTAGAATCTTTAACATATTATCTTAGGTTATTTCAATATCTGTTATATTAGTATCTGAATCTGATGATTGCTTTGTCTTTTGGGAGTGTTCTTTCTTGCCTTGTGCATTTCTCTTTTTGGTTAAAAGCTGAATGTAGGGCAGTAGAGATTGAGGTAAATACGTTTTATGCATGGAAAGGGATGCATCATTTTTCTCTCAGGCCTCTGATTTGCAAAATTGAGTTAATCAGAGAAGGGGCTGGGTTCGAGGTATGTTGTATCTGTGGTTACCCATGTGGCACCACAGGCTTCAGATCCTTTAATGACATCTTTGTGTTTAGGGTAGATTTATAAAAGCAGAGTACGTTAGACCTTAAGCTGTAGGTTGTTCCTTTATTTGTACCTCAGAAAGGGCTTCTTTTCCTACTCTTCTTTTTCTCCTTTCCCTCTTCCAGGATTCTTTTGTGGTTACCCAAAGCTTGTTGGGTATGGGCTTCCTTAATAGCTCAGATGGTAAAGAATCCGCTTGCAATGCAGGAGACCCCAGTTTGATTCCTGGGTTGGGAAGATCCCTTGAAGAAGGGAAAAGCTACCCACTCCAGTATTCAGGCCTAGAGAATTCCATGAACTGTATAGTCTATGGGGTCGCAAAGAGTCGGACATGACTGAGCAACTTTCACTTCACTTCATAGCTTACTAGCTAGTTATAGGGAGTACTAAGTAAACTTAGTAAGAGTACTAAGAAACTTAGTAAACTAAGTTTCTTTCTTAGGTACTCTGTTGTCAGTTCTTGGAGGTAAGGACATCTTAGTTCTATTGCACATTATTTAAGAGTAGATTTTTTTTTCTCACTCTGTCCCTTCCTATAGCTGCAGTCATTTTTCACTACAGTCATGAGGATGGCAATGCTTGCTGCCCTGTTCCTCACCAACTAAGGTTTTTGTGCCATCTGTATAGAATTTCTTGTCCTTTCAGCATGGCTCCTGTTTATCCCACCTTGTTTTGAACCATTATGGAGACTTCTTTGGGATCTTTCTGATCTACTCTGTGAGTGTTCCATGGTGTTCATAAAGAGAAAACTTGGAAAAGAGTACAGACTCCCTCAGTTTCTGTAGTCTCCGTGGACATCACACTGTTCCCTAGTTTCACACATAGGTTTCATTTACCTGCCAATTAGTCTAGGTAAACTATTTTTATTGATGTTTGATTGCATCTACCCCAGTTAAGTGACTACTCACATTACCTGTCTTCTAATAGGTGCCCAAATATCCAGGTTTGGGGTCATTTGTTCTGAATATTTTTCTCTGTTTAGTTCAGTGCAGCACTCAGTCATGTCTGACTATTGGCGACCCCATGAATTGCAGCATGCCGGGCTTCCTTGTCCATCACCAACTCCCAGAGTTCACCCAAACTCATGTCCATTGAGTCGGTGATTCTATCCAGCCATCTCATCCTTTGTCGTCCCTGTCTCCTCCTGCCCCTAATCCCTCCCAACATCAGAGTCTTTTCCAATGAGTCAACTCTTTGCATCAGGTGGCCAATGTATTGGAATTTCAGTTTTAGCATCAGTCCTTCTAAAGAACACCCAGGACTGATCTCCTTTAGGATGGACTGGTTGTATCTCCTTGCAGTCCAAGGGACTCTCAAGAGTCTTCTCCAACACCACAGTTCAAAAGCATCCATTCTTTGGTGCTCAGCTTTCTTCACAGTCCAACTCTCACATCCATACATGACCACTGGAAAAACAATAGCCTTGACTAGATGGACTTTTGTTGGCAAAGTAATGTCTCTGCTTTTCAATATACTATCTAGGTTGGTCATAACTTTCCTTCCAAGGAGTAAGCATCTTTTAATTTCATGGCTGCAGTCACCATCTGCAGTGATTTTGGAGCCCCAAAAATAAAGTCTGACACTGTTTCCACTGTTTCCCCATCTATTTCCCATGAAGTGATGGGACCAGATGCCATGGTCTCTGTTTTCTGAATGTTGAGCTTTAAGCCAACTTTTTCACTCTCCTCTTTCACTTTCATCAAGAGGCTTTTGAGTTCCTCTTCACTGTCTGCCATAAGGGTGGTGTCGTCTGCATATCTGAGGTTATTGATATTTCTCCCAGCAATCTTGATTCCAGCTTGTGCTTCTTCCAGCCCAGTGTTTCTCATGATGTACTCTGCATANAATGAGTCAGCTCTTCGCATCAGGTGGCCAAAGTATTGGAGTTTCAGCTTCAACATCAGTCCTTCCAATGAACACCCAGGACTGATCTCCTTTAGGATGGACTGGTTGTATCTCCTTGCAGTCCAAGGGACTCTCAAGAGTCTTCTCCAACACCACAGTTCAAAAGCATCCATTCTTTGGTGCTCAGCTTTCTTCACAGTCCAACTCTCACATCCATACATGACCACTGGAAAAACAATAGCCTTGACTAGATGGACTTTTGTTGGCAAAGTAATGTCTCTGCTTTTCAATATACTATCTAGGTTGGTCATAACTTTCCTTCCAAGGAGTAAGCATCTTTTAATTTCATGGCTGCAGTCACCATCTGCAGTGATTTTGGAGCCCCAAAAATAAAGTCTGACACTGTTTCCACTGTTTCCCCATCTATTTCCCATGAAGTGATGGGACCAGATGCCATGGTCTCTGTTTTCTGAATGTTGAGCTTTAAGCCAACTTTTTCACTCTCCTCTTTCACTTTCATCAAGAGGCTTTTGAGTTCCTCTTCACTCTCTGCCATAAGGGTGGTGTCATCAGCATATCTGAGGTTATTGATATTTCTCCTGGCAATCTTGATTCCAGCCTGGGCTTCTTCCAATCCAGCGTTTCTCATGATGTTCTCTGCATATAAGTTAAATAAGCATGGTGACAATATACAGCCTTGATGTACTCCTTTCCTGATTAGGAACCAGTCTGTTGTTCCATGTCCAGTTCTAACTGTTGCTTCCTGACCTGCATATAGGTTTCTCAAGAGGCAGGTTATGTGGTCTGGTATTCCCATCTCTTTCAGAATTTTCCACAGTTTATTGTGATCCACACAGTCAAAGGCTTTGGCATAGTCAGTAAAGCAGGAATAGATGTTTTTCTGGAACTCTCCTGCTTTTTCCACAGTCCAGTGGATGTTGGCAATTTGATCTCTGGTTCCTCTGCCTTTTCTAAAACCAGCTTGAACATCTTTCCTCTAAATGCAGTGTAAATCATGAATGATTCACTTAGGATACAGGGCCTTACTGAACCTTATACTTCTAAAATGTCACATAGTATTATATTGTTGAATGTGTTTTTCTGCATTTCCGTAATCTCCTCCTTCAAACTGCTCCACGCCATTTACTGCTTCCTCCTACTCAACCGTTAGGCAGCTATGCCCCTTGAATTATAACCTGTCTCCAGATCCTCACTTGAAATCTCTTCAGTGTCTACCTCTGGAATCCTTGTTTATCTTAAGTGTTGAGCCTTCCTTTTTTAATTATTTTTTGTTCTCTGTCTGTTCTTATGTGCTCAAGTTTCAGACTTGTTCCTTGTTTCTAAGCAATCTCACTTGGGATGTTGATTTGGAGTTATATTATGCTGGGTCTACAGCAAATGTTCCATTTCATGTGCCCCCAATTCTTATTTATCTATTTATTTATTTTTGGGTGGGTGTCAGTTTCATTGCAAGCTGGAGCCATGAATTATTCTTTGTATTCCCATTGTTTATCACAGTACCTGACACTGATGATATTTAGTAAGTGAATCGATGGATGGGTGGATGGTTAAAAAAAGCAGTTATACTTTTGACCATATTTTAACATAATATTTTATGCTTCTACATAAAATTTTGCTTGAGAAAACAGTTCTGGCACTAAAACTACTAGAAAACTAGAGTTCAACTAGGGAATGCCCTGATTAACTGGTTCAATTTTCTTTCCTATGACTATGGAAAGAGAGATAATTGCAGGAGTAGTTACGCTTTTCATACTGTATTTTTTTTTTTAGAAAACCTACTAGAGGAAACACTGGAGATGGCATTTTCAATTTAATTTTTATATTACTCTCTAAATTGCATTTTATTATTCTCATTTTACAGATGAGAAAACGAAAGTTTAGAGAGCTTATGTGATTGAAAAGCTGATGAGATGTGAGGGTGGGATTCAACCCTAGGTTTTTTTTTACTCTGATTCAGTTTTTCTTTTTTTATGCTCAAGAGCATGTTCTAAGTATCTTTGGTGAGTGCTGAGTCACATGGAGTTATTTCCTTTTATTTTTATGTTTCCATAACTTAAAAAGTAGAAAATGAAAAGCTAAAATATCTGAGAATTTACTTTGCAGGCACAATGATTATTTCTTAGTAGTTGGATGCTCTAATTATTTTCCTGGAGAATAAGTTTTAAGACCAAGCATGTTTTTGGCGTCATTGTTATGCTAAGAAGATACAATGCTAGAGTGACTTAGAAACAATTGTCTGTTTATTGCTGTCATTTTGTAATCTAGAAAAAAGACAGTGCTGACACTCAAAGGCAAAGATGCTTTTCATTGAAATACTTCAGCCTGGGGGTAGGGAAAATAAAGAGTTGTTGATTGGTCAGTTCAGTTCAGTTCACTTGCTCAGTCATGTCCGACTCTTTGTGCCCCCATAGACTGCAGCATGCCAGGCTTCCCTGTCCATCACCATCTCCTGAAGCTTGCTCAAACTCATGTCTATCAGTTAAGGATGCCAACCAGCCATCTCATCCTCTGTCGTCCCCTTTTCCTCCTGCCTTCCATCTTTCCCTGAGTCAGCTCTTTTCTAATGAGTCAGTTCTTCGCATCAGTTGGCCAAAGTATTGGAGCTTCAGTTTCAGCATCAGTCCTTCCAATGATTATTTAGGGTTGATTTCCCTTAAAATTGACAGGTTTGATCTCCTTGCTGTCCAAGGGACTCTTAGGAATCTTCTCCAGCACCAAAGTTTGAAGGCATTGATTCTTCCACACTCTGCCTTCTTTACAGTCCCGCTCACAACTGTACATGACCACTGGGAAGATCATAGCCATGACTATATAGACATTTCAGACAGAGAAATGTCTCTGCTTTTCAGCACACTGTCTAAGTTTGTCATAACTATCCTGCCAGGAAAGGAAAGGTTCAGTTCAGTTCAGTTCAGGTGCTCAGTCGTGTCCGACTCTTTGTGACTCCATGAATTGCTACATGCCAGGCCTCCCTGTCCATCACCAACTCCCAGAGTTCACCCAGACTCATGTCCATCGAGTCAATGATGCCATCCAGCCATCTCATCCTCTGTTGTCCCCTTTTCCTCCTGCCCCCTATCCCTCCCAGCATCAGAGTCTTTTCCAATGAGTCAACTCTTTGCATGAAGTGGCCAAAGTATTGGAGTTTCAGCTTTAGCATCATTCCTTCCAAAGAACACCCAGGAATGATCTCCTTTAGAATGGACTGGTTGGATCTCCTTGAGTCCAAGGGACTCTCAAGAGTCTTCTCCAACACCATAGTTCAAAAGCATCAATTCTTCGGCACTTAGCTTTCTTCACAGTCCAATTCTCACATCCATACATGACTACTGGAAAAACCATAGCCTTGACTAGACGGACCTTTGTTGGTTACCTCTCTTCAGTTCTTCAACTACAATAGACTTATAATAAAAGTCTACCATGTATTATCTATTACCTAGAGGATTCTCTGTGTTAGATTTCAATTTGTTCTCCTAGAAACTTAGGAGAGAAATTTACATTTCACTGGAGAGACGACAGAGGCTCAGAGAAATTTAAGGAACTTACCCAAGATTCCCTATTCATTAGAAGCTGAGACTTGAATAAGATGTTACTGAATATACCCATTTGATCTTCATTCTATACTGTTTCTTGAGCATTAATCATTTTTTGAACATGGAGCTTTACCTCTCCAAAATTATCTTCTTTAGGCATGCTAAAGACTACATTATGTACAAAAATAACTTTTTCTTTAGAGAAGAGCATAAATTACATTTTTTTCAATTAACTGTTTAAACTTTCTACCTCATTGCTTTAGGGTCTCTGTGCAATATTTATAACTATTATATGTTGGGATTTAAGTAAGGTAGTTTTTGTTTGTATATGTAAAGCAAAGGTGGAGAAGGAAGTGCCTCTTGATTTCTCAGTGGATCTTGCTGAAAAGTACTTCGTAATTGGGGAAGATATTTTTCCTAAAATGTCCCTTGGTAAACTTCCTGAAGGGTTCCTTTTTCTTGGTGATGTGTTCACTTTGACCACTTCCTTTTTGGATTTCTATTATATTTTTCTGCTGTGATTCCCATGTGGTATCACCTACTGTTTTAAATCTCTTGGTCTTTTAAAAATGAAGTATATTAAAATAGAAATAAAGGGATGATTTAAGAAAGAGATGGGATGGGTGAAAAGAAGAGTGCCTCTCTTGTCTTTCTATATTCATAGGAGAATATACTATAATGAAGTTGGTCTCATCTCTCAGAATTATGACTATCATTTGCGTAGTTGATCAAATGGGATTAGGATATGTATCAGTAACTGAATTTTGGGAGGCAAGTTCATTTGGGGATTTTAAGACTTAAAATAGTTTCTGGTGGGTGATATCCTATGTGGAGAGAAAAATATTCCTAATATGGGAGATGATCTTGATTCAGTTCAGTTCAGTGCAGTCACTCAGTCGTGTCCCATTCTTTGTGACCCCATGAATCGCAGCACGCCAGGCCTCCCTGTCCATCATCAACTCCCAGAGTTCACTCAGACTCAGGTCCATCAAGTCAGTGATGCCATCCAGTCATCTCATCCTCTGTCGTCCCCTTCTCCTGCCCCCAATCCCTCCCAGCATCAGAGTCTTTTCCAATTAGTCAACTCTTCACATGAGGTGGAAAAAGTACTGGAGTTTCAGCTTTAGCACCAGTCCTTCCAAAGAACACCCAGGACTGATCTACTTTAATGGACTGGTTGGGTCTCTTTGCAGTCCAAGGGACTCTCAAGAGTCATCTCCAACACTACAGTTCAATAGCATCAATTCTTTGGCACTCAGCTTTCTTCACAGTCCAAATCTCACATCCATAAATGACCACTGGAAAAACCATAGCCTTAACTAGATGGACCTTTGTTGGCAAAGTAATGTGTCTGCTTTTCAATATGCTATCTAGGTTGGTCATAACTTTCCTTCAAAAGAGTAAGCGTCTTTTAATTTCAGGCTGCAGTCACCATCTGCAGTGATTTTGGAGCCCCCCAAAATAAAGTCTGACACTGTTTCCACTGTTTCCCCATCTATTTCCCATGAAGTGATGGGACCAGATGCCATGACCTTCGTTTTCTGAATGTTGAGCTTTAAGCCATGATCTTGTTTAGGCCCTCTAATTAACGGGATGTGACATTGATTTGTTTAGTTGTTAAGTCATGTCCCAGTCTTTTGTGACCCCATGGACTGTAGCCCACCAACCAGGCTCCTCTGTCCATAGCATTTTCCAGGCAAGATTCTGAAGTGGGTTGCCATTCCCTTCTACAGGGGATCTTCCCCACCCAGGGATCAAACCCAGGTCTCTTGCACTGCAGGCAGATTCTTTACCAATGAGCCCCCAGATAGAAAAAGGAATTATTTTCTGGGGCTCATTCAGGAGACATGTGCAAAGGATCACCTGGGGAATCAGAATCCACTTGGAGCAACCTGGCTTTGAAAGGTATAAGGAGTCATTTCTCCATTTTCCTATTCAGGGAAAAATCTGTTCAAAGAACTTTGAAGGGCATTGGCTAGAGGCCAGATGTCTAACACCGTGGGAGGGATCTTAGTGAGTGTTTCTATGGAGTGGGAACGTAGTGCTTTAGAGCCTGGTTAGGTTCCACTCCTGGTATGGATTGGAATTGCCAACTGCTTGTTCATGATATGGCTTCAGTTCTACTNGCAGCACGCCAGGCCTCCCTGTCCATCATCAACTCCCAGAGTTCACTCAGACTCAGGTCCATCAAGTCAGTGATGCCATCCAGTCATCTCATCCTCTGTCGTCCCCTTCTCCTGCCCCCAATCCCTCCCAGCATCAGAGTCTTTTCCAATTAGTCAACTCTTAACATGAGGTGGAAAAAGTACTGGAGTTTCAGCTTTAGCACCAGTCCTTCCAAAGAACACCCAGGACTGATCTACTTTAATGGACTGGTTGGGTCTCTTTGCAGTCCAAGGGACTCTCAAGAGTCATCTCCAACACTACAGTTCAATAGCATCAATTCTTTGGCACTCAGCTTTCTTCACAGTCCAAATCTCACATCCATAAATGACCACTGGAAAAACCATAGCCTTAACTAGATGGACCTTTGTTGGCAAAGTAATGTCTCTGCTTTTCAATATGCTATCTAGGTTGGTCATAACTTTCCTTCAAAAGAGTAAGCGTCTTTTAATTTCAGGCTGCAGTCACCATCTGCAGTGATTTTGGAGCCCCCCAAAATAAAGTCTGACACTGTTTCCACTGTTTCCCCATCTATTTCCCATGAAGTGATGGGACCAGATGCCATGACCTTCGTTTTCTGAATGTTGAGCTTTAAGCCATGATCTTGTTTAGGCCCTCTAATTAACGGGATGTGACATTGATTTGTTTAGTTGTTAAGTCATGTCCCAGTCTTTTGTGACCCCATGGACTGTAGCCCACCAACCAGGCTCCTCTGTCCATAGCATTTTCCAGGCAAGATTCTGAAGTGGGTTGCCATTCCCTTCTACAGGGGATCTTCCCCACCCAGGGATCAAACCCAGGTCTCTTGCACTGCAGGCAGATTCTTTACCAATGAGCCCCCAGATAGAAAAAGGAATTATTTTCTGGGGCTCATTCAGGAGACATGTGCAAAGGATCACCTGGGGAATCAGAATCCACTTGGAGCAACCTGGCTTTGAAAGGTATAAGGAGTCATTTCTCCATTTTCCTATTCAGGGAAAAATCTGTTCAAAGAACTTTGAAGGGCATTGGCTAGAGGCCAGATGTCTAACACCGTGGGAGGGATCTTAGTGAGTGTTTCTATGGAGTGGGAACGTAGTGCTTTAGAGCCTGGTTAGGTTCCACTCCTGGTATGGATTGGAATTGCCAACTGCTTGTTCATGATATGGCTTCAGTTCTACTTGGTTCTCTTTATCTGTTTGCATATATGTCTCTCCATCTATCATCTTCCATTTATCAACCATCCATCTATGCCTAATATATACTTTTAGAAAAAACAAAAAATAGAGAAATATACGAGTTGATTATATCAAATATGTGTTCCCGTGTGCTGAGTGGAGAAAAAAAAAATTAGTAAATTTATTACAAACCCAAAGATGAAGCAGGAAATTTTGAAAAGAATTTCACCTAGGAAAATTTGGGTCTCAGAGCTGTTTACTTCCAGGCAAAGGGAAAGGATAATCAGCTGATAAAAGGCTCAGTATTTGGTATGAGACTTAAAGCTACTGCTTAAGCTTTGGAGGAAAAATATCAGAAACCCAGAGTATAAGTGTTTTAGCTTAAATATGTTTTAAATTTTGCAATAAAAAAAGAAACTGTGAGAAGATTAAAAAAGGAAGGAAGACACTCAATTCAACAAATAATGCAAATTCTTATATCTGTTTCTGATTTTATTTGCTTCTTTTTTGGGAACTGTCTCAATACCAGGCCATAACATTCTGGTTGGCTGTAATTGCAGGGGCCTTTCTGTCTCTGAGATGTGATCAAAGGTGAGAAAGGAATTTGAAGGTGGTTGTAGAGGGTCTAGGCTGGTCAATAGTCTTCTTCTCACATGATTGTTCTGTGGTTGTATATATGCCTTAGACAAGGGCAACTGATATGAAAAAAAAGTCCCTTTGCTTCTAAAATCACAGGTGCTAAGAGGCACATTTGTTGACATATGGAGAGAGTGTGCCTGAGAATCGGCAAATACAGGAGAAAGATGAGCTGAAAAATGAAAGAGAAAGAGAGAGAGAGAGAAAGGAAAGATGGAAGGAAGGAAGGAAGGAGGGAAGGAAGAGCGAAGAGAGAAGAAGCATGAATTGAAAACTAAACTCAGCTATGCCTGGTTAGCATCCCTTGAGCTTCCCAATTGCATGGATTGTTTTACTTATGAGAGTTTGAGTTCAATTTTTGTTATTTGAAAAAATAAGAAAAGCTCAGAGAACATGCAGAAGCAAATTAAGAAACAGATTGAAACTTTTAAAGCCCATCTGAGCATGCATGAAAGGAATGGGGTGAGCACAGAGGAATTGTTTCTAGCAGCAGAAAGAGGAGTGGCAGAAAAATATGTGCATGCTCCTGTTTAAAGTACATAGCCCTGAGTAATTTTACAGTAGAGAAAGGGTTTGAGAGGAGAGCATGTAACTGAGTACACATCAGCTTTAGCTGAGTCCGTGAATGTACTAGGTCTTCCGTGGTAGCTCGGCTGGCAAAGAATCTGTCTGTGATGCAGGAGACCCCAGTTTGATTCCTGGTTTGGGAAGTTCCCACGGAGAAATGGTAGGCTACCCACTCCATTATCCTTGAGCTTCACGGGTTGCTCAGACAGCACAGAATCCACCTGCAATGTAGAAGACCTGGGTTGGATCCCTGAGTTCAGAAGATCCCCTGGAGGAAGACATGGAAACCCACTCCAATATTTTTGCCTGGAGAACACCCACGGAAAGAGGAGCCTGGCGGGCTACTTTCCATGGTGTCATAATGGGTTGGACACGATTGGGCCAGTAAGCACACACATGAATGTACTGGCTTATGTAACTGTAGCAATTACAATTAAAATATATTTTGAGGAAAATCTACATCCAGGACAAATATAGGAGCAAATGGGGAACATTTCCTGGCCTCAAAAGTTACAGGCTGACAGAATTCTAGAAGGGGTGGTAGAAGCAGCAAGTGTACTGGCAAAAAAGAGCTAGATGAGCCTAGAAGACCCTGGGAATTTACTAGAGTTGTTGAATACAAAGTACAGCAAGGTTAAAAGTAGGAGACTGGAGGGTGGAGATGGTGCAAAGCCACAGAATTTTTTTTTTTTCTTTTTTGGAGGATTTCTTGTGATAAATATAGATTTCTTTGCTCACAGGAAAGAATAGCATCTCTGTCCCTGCAAAGAGATCGCACTGAATTTAGTAATTACTATTATGAATCAAAAAGATATGGAAGTGGTGATCTAGAGGGGTTGGATATAGGGAGAGTATACTCAAAGAAGAAGAGGTTTTCAGGAAAGATCGCAAGGCCAGAGAACCCATCATTTTGATTTTCTTTTACTAGAGATTAAGGGTATTTAATTCTTGAAAAATAGTCAATCAACATATAGGGCAGTAGGACAATGGTTTTAAACTTTTTTTTTTCTGTAAGCAGCAGAACACTTAAAAAAAAGTCTTAGGCAAAGTTCTGATGCATAAACCAATGAAATATTGAGTAGTTCAATCAGGGAGTGGGGACTTGGGCCTCTGCCTGCTCAGTGTCCACTCTGTGGCCCTTGTTGAGAACCCTGGGCCCAATACACATAATATGAAAATCAGTGGTCTTTCAGAAAGAAATTTTTATTAGTCTAGTTATCTAGGGTAGGAAAGTACTCATTGATTTAGGACCATCACCCGGGCTTTCAATATATACCATATATTTTCTAGGTCTCTATGATTTATATTTCTAAGGTCTATATCTTTGCATGATCTGTGTTTTCTAAAATACTGCCAAAATGGCTGAAATCAGCAAGTATATGCTTGTGGATTTGGAGACTGAGATCCTGTCACCTCTTTTCTATTTCTGTTGATGTCTATAGCTAAGAAGGAAGTGCTTTGTAAAACAGTAAACACCTAGAAAATATATGGTATTTATTGAAAGCAAGGGTGATGACCCTAAATCAATGAGTATTTTCCTACCCTATATAACTGGAGTAAGCAAAGAATTCCACCCTCTACATACACATAGTCCATATTTCCATTCATCTTCCAAGTTTCATTGTGAGTAATATCTCTTCCAGGAAGCCTCCCATGTCTTTTTCTGGTCCTCTTTTCCCTAGACTAGTAGTATTTTTCACACTGTACTGCAATTGTTTGTCTCCTGTCTTTAAATTGTGAACTCTGTGAGGGAAAGGATTGAATATTTTATCTCTAGACTTCTACTTAACACAGAATGCATTCAGTTGTAGATATTGTAAATAAATTTTATATTTTATAAAATTATAAAATATTTTTCATAAATGAATAAATATCATTGGAAAAAGCGATGAAGTAGGAGGAGGAAGGGGCAGAGACATTTTATAATTCATTAAGTACTGAGAACATGCAGCTAATTTGATATTAACGCCAAGTCTTAAGGAGATTGGATAATCTATTCCTCTAGACCAGAATTAGGACCAACTGAGATCATAACACCTATGCATAGACACAAAGGTCCCAAGATGGGAATTCCCAGTTCTTAGACATTTAGATTTGAAATGAGCATTAAAACTGTTCTGGCATCTGTGTCTTGTCAGTTTATGGATGATATTTGTATATTTACCTTTTAAAGTTCCTGATGCTTAAAAGTTGTCTTTTTCTGTTTGTTTGTGTCTTGGTCCTGATTGTTCTCTTATACTGTGAATTCCCCTAGGACAGAAGTTGCCAGTTTTCCTTAATGTGCCTCCCCTCAGTGTCCAACCCAGGGTAGGAGGTTTTACTGATTGATTGACACAGTAGGGTTCCCTGAACAATATTTGTAAAAGTAAAGTATATGAGATACTAGGAGCAAGCATCTTAGTATTTAGATATATAAGATCTGTGTTTATATAAAGACTGAAGCGACTTAGCAGCAGCAGCAGCAGCAGCAGCAAAGACTGTCAAGTATATGTATGTACACACACACATAACCACCATTACCACCATTGGCACTGCACCTGTGCTTATATGTCTGATCAGTGTATCTGCTACATCTGAGAATAAAATTAATCAAGCAACTTCATAACCAAGGTATGCTGAAAATAATGAAGCATTTTGCAGTTAAAAGTAGCACTCTTTAAATTCCATGATAGCACAGTCTCAATCTGTAGAAAATAATGCCTAAATAGCGTCAACAGTGAAGTTACTTTCCTATCTTTGATGAACTTAGGTTGTAGCTAGTTGAGAACAGAGATAATGTCTGGATGCAGCGGTGAAGATGGGTACAGAACTGATATGAAATTTAGTGAAGTCAGGTTACTAAGTTGAGTCTCACATCTTTAGATCCTTTGGACCAGAAACCATGCAGAATTTCAAGGGCTTTGTACTAGGCAGGGTTCTCAAGAGAAATAGAATATC
>SJYX01016075.1:5175-105475 GCA_006410675.1 Oreotragus oreotragus
GGGTTGCCATTTCCTTCTCCAATGCATGAAAGTGAAAAGTGAAAGTGAAGTCGCTCAGTCGTGTCCGACTCTTTGCGATCCCATGGACTGCAGCCCACCAGGCTCCTCCATCGATGGGATTTTCCCGGGAAGAGTACTGGAGTGGGGTGCCATTGCCTTCTCCAGATTTCCTTCTAACCTTTAGTAATAAAACAGATGATGCTAGGGAGAGTGAGGTTGGGAAATCTCTTCACTGTAGTTCATCTCCCACTTGTGCTATTTCTTTCTTTCCTTCCTTCAATGAGTATTTATTATGCCTGAGGCACATGGAGGAAGCAATTTACATAAAAGAATTTGCTGGAAGGAAACAGGACGAACAAACTTCAGGATGTCTCTCATTTTCTTACTATGTGACCAGGTTTTTGCTTTTATTTTAGATTTATCTCCATTTTTGTGAGTGTGTAAATGAAAATACCAAAAGAAAAAAAGAAAAGTCTGAGGCCAGAGAATGCCTGCCCTGGGTAGTAATTAGTTTTCTTTTTCCTTTCCTTCGACCTTGGGGGTTCACCCAGCTTGTAATTACTCTGCAGTGTCTTCAGAGCAAAGGGATGTTAGCTCTTGGGTTTGTGGAACAACTGACAGCACAACAACAGTGGGTAATTAGGACTTGAAACATCCCCTCTCAGCTGACTCTGGAGGCAGTCCTCTCTCTCTGCAGCCCCAGCTTCTCCCCGTCCAAGGTCAGCAGCAGGTCAGGTTCAGAGATGCAGAGAGATGTCACACTGCTACTACCCTTCAGGTACCTACAACTTGGTCTTTCCACTTTTTGTCACCATTATATAACCCAGGACTTGGCTTTGAACTTGTGGCAAATCTCTTAAGCTTTCTGAGCCTTCCAGGTCTGCAAGATGGGGTGAATGCACTCACAGTCAGTTGTTTTCAAAAGAGATGAGGTCAGAATGCCTCCCTTCTCCAGACTTCACCAAGCCTCCTCTGGGGCTGTGGTGGAACCCTCAGTGTACAGAGCACAGACAGCGGTCCAGGCTAACGCACCCTCTTCTGTACCAGGCAGAAGGCTTTGACTTTGACCTAGCTAAAGCATGCTGGTGCCTCAAGGAGCCTTTTGCCTTTGTTCCTTAAAGCTACAGGGGGCTGGGCTTCCCTGGTGGTTCAGTGGTAAAGAACACGCTTGCCAATGCAGGAGACACGTTTGATCCCTGGGTGGGGAAGATCCCCTGGAGAAGGAACTGGCAAACTGCTCCAGTATTCTTGCCTGGAAAATCCCATGGACAGAGGAGCCTGGCGGGCTACAGTCCATGAGATGGCAAGAGTCAGACACGGACTTAGTGACTAGAGAACAGCAGGTGGGCCAGACAACGTTGGGCTCCCCCCGCCCCCACCCCGGGGTGAGAAAACCTGCCACAGATGACAGCTCCAATCAGAACCAGGGCCAGGCCTCCAGCCCTTCTGCTGAGCTCACAACACACTCTTCCCTCTACATCTCCTGCGTCTGTAGGGGGCACGAAACCCAAAGGGCCCCACATCAGTGGTTGAGATCTTACTGAGAACTCAACAACAGAATGTAAACAGCAGGGAAAGATTGAGGGCAGGAGGAGAAGGGGACGACAGAGGATGAGATGGTTAGATGCCACCACCGACTCGACGGACAGGAGTTCGAGCAGGCTCTGGGAGTTGGTGATGGACAGGGAAGCCTGGAGCGCTGCAGTCCACGGGGTCGCAAAGAGTCGGACACGACTGAGCAACCGAACAACAAACATAATGAGAACGCTCCAACGGACGCGGAAGAAGATGCTTGAAGGACTCAAGGACTCTCCGCCTTATGGACCCTTCAGTTTCAATCATCACGGCAAAGGGACCGCCCCGGCCCACCGGCCCCTGGATTTGGATCCTCAGCTACTGCAGCCCCCACTGCAGCTCCTCCCTGTGGTCCCTCCCTCGCCACAGACTAACCTCTTGTGGCCAAAACGACTGACAAGCAAGCTCGGACGGGGCATCAGCCAGCATGCACCTTGCTTGCTCCGCGACTCCTGGTGAAATCTGGAGGCATCAGGGAGGCGTGGTTAATAACGCTGCACAGCGCCCCCTATGGTCACCGTTGGGACAGCAGGCTCAGCAGTGGGAAACCAGGGAGGTCGGCTGCGCAGCCGCCTCCTCCTCAATTGATTCCATCCCACAGAAAACATCTCAGGTGATGCCGAGGTGGTAGATCCTATGAGCTCGCTGGTTACAGCCTTTCAAGTCCCTGAATTAAAAGTGGAGCCTTTAATGTGCAACAGCTGTGGCAACTATTTTGCAAAGAATACCCACAGCAGGCAGCAAGACATAGTCAAGGTCAGAGGGAGGCAAGGGGTCTCTGAACCATAGGGAGGGTCAGCCTGGGGTAAGGTGAGAAGAAACTAGAGGTGAAAAGCTGCTGTCAATGGTAGTGGGTGAGACAGGCCCTAGGGGTGATATCTCCAAAGCTTCAACTCCAACTTGTGCTAGGTAACCAACTGTGGAGATGACTGCCACAAGGTCAGAAGCAGCTGGTTTTGTTCAGCTGGTTTCTTCCGCAGCTGTAACAGCTCAGGAGGTTTCTGCTACTCAGCATCTATCCTAAGGCTACACCTACACTTATTTAATGCAGATTCTCTGTCAGAGAGATAACTGGTTTGGATGCTAGCAACAGGATCATCTTCTAGACAGACCTAAGATGGAATGAAATGTGATGTCCTGTTTAATAAAAGTATTTGCTCTATAACAATGTAGTTTCCACATTTGCCTGATGATGAGAATCACCTGGTGTGTTTATTAAAAATATAGATTTCTAGACTCTGACCCTACCTAGGGAATCAGAGTCTCCAGGGCGGGGGCTTCACCTTTATTCATGATTCTTCTGTGATCTTGTCATCTTCTGAGAAGCAGGTCTGTGCCTTTGGCTTTGTTGTTGTTCAGTCGCTCAGTCAAGTCCGACTCTCTGTGACTCTATGGACTGCAGTCCGCCAGGCTTCTCTGTCCTTGGGATTTCTCAGGCAAGAATACTGGAGTGGGTGCTTTTTTCTTCTCCGGGGGATTTTCCTGACGCAGGTATCGAACCCATGTGTCCTGCATTGGCAGGCAGATTCTTTACTGTCTGAGCCACTAGGTAAGCAACTCTGGCTGGCTAAGCATATTACTTGCCGATTACCTATTGAAAAAGCAGCGCTGTACTGGCTGAACAAAAGTGGGGACATCTGAGCAACATCTGAGATCAAGGGAAAACTAATCACTTGTTATCCCTCATTCCCATGAGTGAGCTCTCGACCTCTCATTTCTCCCAAGACTGGATTTCTCCAAACGCATTAACTATTATTTTGCTTTAGGCATGGAGCGGAGGGCAGAGCTGAGTTTCTGTGAGTCCAAGTAACATTTTCCCATCCCGGTGCTGCCATGGGATCATAACTGTGGTTCAAGTGTCAGGGCATCTGGTTGAGTGGGGTCGTTAGCTCTCAAAGAGAGCTTGAGCACAGCAAGGGAGTCATCTCCAGGTCTCTGGGAGTTTGATGTGACCTTGGATATCCCCTCATTGCTCTTGAATTTTTGGGGGTGGGGGCAGGTGGTGACATATCTTGAAGAAAAGAGGATTTTAAATGGCTTCTCTGGTCCCTGCACAGGGAAACCACGTGGGCCTCAGTCACCAGGGGTAAAATATCTACTGAAGGTTGTTATGGACTGAATGTTTGCATGGCTGCCAAAATCCACGTTGGAGACTTAACCTCCAGTAAAATTGTATTTAGAAACACTGCCTTTATGGAGGTAAAATTAGGGTTATTGAGCTTATAGTAGGGACTTCTCCGGTAGTCCAGTGGCTAAGACTTCACACTCCCGTGAAGAGCGTCCAGGTTCAGTCTATGGTCAGGGAACTAGATCTGAGGTGCCACAGTTAAGAGTTCATATGCCACAACTGAAGATGCTCCACGCCACAACTAACAACCCAATGCCGGCAAATAAATAAATAAACAAAATATTTTTTAAAAAATGAGTGGGGCCCCGATCAGAGAGGATTAATCTTATAAGAAGAGACACCAAAGGGCTCTCTGCCTTCCCCACCACATATACACCCCAAGGAAGGGCCACACGAAGACACAGCGAGAAAGTGGCCACGTAAAGCCAGGGAGATCTCTCACCAGAAGCTAAACAGGTAAGAACCCTGATCATGGAATTCTAGCCTCCAGAACTGCAAGAAAATACACTTCTGTTGCTTAAACCACCCAGTCTGCGGTGTTTTATTACAGAGGCTCCAGCTGAATAAGGTAAAGGCTAAAGGCAGGAGACACTTGTCCAAGTTGGGGCATAAGAAGTGGGTTTCAGGGAGGTTTGGATGCAGTGAGGTACCATCACCCCACTCAGGGTCAACGCTTTCTCAGAGGCACCCCAGCTTTCATACTTTCGGACACTGGAATTCCTTTCCTAGAGTAACTAAAGCCATAACACAGTATCCAACTTGGGGGATGCCTCAGCTCTGTTTTACAGTGTTCTTAAGAGCACTAAGAGTCGGGCACGACTGAGCGACTTCACTTTGACTTTTCACTTTCATGCACTGGAGAAGGAAACGGCAACCTACTCCAGTGTTCTTGCCTGGAGAATTCCAGGGACAGTGGGCCCCCATCTATGGGGTCGCAGAGAGTTGGACACGACTGAAGCGACTTAGCAGCAGCAGCAACAGTGGTAAAATTAGGGTTAGGGATAGTCTCATAACAGTTTTACATCCATCATCATCTCAGTTAACTCTCAGAGAAGACATCTGAAGAAGTAACTTTTTGTCCCTTGAACTTCTAGAATATTCGAAACCACATGATAGAAAGCGTGCGTGCTTGAAATGCAACTGAGATGATAAGATCAAGGGAATGAGAAGTGGCTCTGAGCCAAGTGACTTCCAAGGGCAAAGGTTTTTCCTAAAGGCGGGGGTGCTTTCCTGAGGGGCTTTGTTCTCATGGAGGGGAAGGGGTATGAGATGGATGACGAGTAGCAGCAGAGCAGGAGACAGACCCTCTGAGGTCCCGGCCTGTCAGGAGCCATCACAGCAGCAGCTGGACCTTTTGGTCCGATAAACAGCCCTGAAATCCCACAAGACACTTTATTCCCTCTCAGGGGTTCCCCTTCAGCAAAGACACTGTAAAAACAGGACATGAAGGATTCTGTTTTGTTGACAGCACTGCAGTTGAATGCTAGATAATGCACATTTATTTCCCAGAATACACACTTTATTTCTGAGGAAGCATATTTCCTGCAGGAATAGTAAATTCCTACAGAGATTTGCCTTGGGAGTGGACCACACGCCAAGCCACATCACCACACTCCCAGCTCCACTGTAACTGTCCAGGAATGTATGCTCCCCGAGTATGAAATTCATTACTGATTAATTAGCAAAAGCCTTTTGAGCCAGAGATGGCTTACTCAGTGTTTGCTGTGCCATCATGTAGATTCATGAAGACTGCAAGTTCCGGCCTTTCCCCCCCGGCCCCAAACTCTCCAATCTCATTTTTGGACTCGGTGTCGAGCAAAACAAACCCCACATTCAAAATTTATGGGGAATAAACCCTTCTGGCAGTGGAAAGGTGCACTCTGCATTCTGGGGTCGGAGAAGTCTTTACGAGCAAAGGAAGAGAAAGCATATTCAATAAATAGTATTCATCTCAGGACCTTGCCCTTGACTCTGGGAGAATAATTATTTCTCACTCTGATAATGATTTACAGGGCTATTCCAATTTTATTTCTGCCTTCCTTACAAAGGGTTTCCCTGGTGGCTCAGATGGTAAAGAATCTGCCTGCAAAGCAGGAGACCTGGGTTTGATCCCTGGGTCAGGAAGATCCCCTGGAGAAGGAAATGACAACCCACTCCAGTATTCTTGCCTGAAGAATTTCAATCTGAGAAGTCTAGCAGGCTACATACAGTCCATGGGATCGCAAAGAATCAGACACAGCTTAGTGACTAACACTATCACTTCCACTTTCCATACAAAGGCATGCAGACATTATGCTAGAATTTTTATGCAGAGAAATTCTCGTTTAGCAAATTAAAAAGCTGGAAACATGACACGCCTGTTGCCTGCCACTGTTATTGCCATGATCACTCCTGGTAATTAGATTTCTATGGCGGGTAGGGCAGAGCGATGAGGACTTGAACTTTTGCCCTAAAGTTTCGCCTGAGCAAATCCTTATGGAAAACTTCAATCACAAAGAAAGCAAACTTATAAGGCGCACATCACATGTAAAATAGATAACTAATGGGAAGCTGCTGTGTAACACTCACAGTCCAGCCTGGCGCTCTGTGACGACCTAGAGGGGTGAGGTAGGGGGAGGGGGGCTCAAGAGGGAGGGAGCATATGTATACTTAGAGCTGATTCATGTTGCTGTACAGCAGAAACCAACACAACACTGTAAAGCAATTTTCCTCCAATTAAAAAATAAACTTAAATAAGGAGAGAACTAAATACATGAAATAAAGCAATGATGTGATTTAAAATCAAACAAATGAAAAAACAACTTACAAGGTGGAGGAAGAAGAAGCTGCCAGAAAAAACCTATGCCTGAGGTTTGGCCACTGCTCAGGGAGCAGAGTCCACTCTTCAAGCCTCCAAGAAGCAGCTGGCTCCTTTCTAGAAACCCAGGAACTGCTTGATTCCTTATGGTGTTTTGTGGCATCACACATCAGAGCCCATCAGCTGCTCCTTCATTTCCAGGTGGTGTGCATTTGCTCAGATGAGCCTGGAGCATGGAAGGTCTCTGTGAGCTAACTTGGTCCAACTGCTGCTCCCTGTCTTGAAAACCATGAGCTGATCTTGGTGAGTTTATATTTAGTGATGTCAGGGGCTATTGTCGGGCTTCCCAGGTGGCTCAGTGGTAAAGAATCTGCCTGCCAATGCAGGAGACGAGGGTTTGATGCCTGGGTTGGGAGGATCCCCTGGAGGAGGAAATGGCAACCCACTGCAGTATTCTTGCCAGGATAATCCCATGGACAGATGAGCCTGGTGGGCTTCGGGCCATTGAAATGCAGAAAGTCAGACTCAACTGAGCATGCAGCATGGGGCTAGTCAGTTAAAAGATTTGGATGTATGGGGACGAAACCTTTTAGAAAGCGGTTTGGTAATAGCTAGTAACAAGAAGGCTCGTATCCTGACTTTGACATCTAAGAATTTATCCTGCGTGTGTGCTGAGTCGTGTCTGACTTTTTTGCGACCCCACCTGGCTCCTCTGTCCATGGTGATTCTCCAGGCAAGAATGCTGGGGTGGGTTGCCATGTCCTCCTCCAGGTGATCCTCCCAACCCTGGGGAAGAGAGCAAACCAGTGTCTCTTATGTCTCCTGCACTGGCAGGCAGGTTCTTTACCTCTAGCGCCACCTGGGAATTAATCCTAAGAAAACCAATAAATTTTATATTCCAGGACTTATTCATCCTGGTGTTGCCTATAACTGCAAACATTTGAAACAAGCCAGTTGCTTAATAACTGTTGGTCAAATATATTTTGGTAAATTCATCTGATGGAATGTTCCACAGTCAAAGACTTGGGAAACACCAAGTGGTTTTTAAAAAATTATATATATATATATATAATATTTACAGTATCATCATAATTTGGCAAGGAAATAAATATGCATTTAAAATTGAGTAACAGATACATCACCAAATAGAAACAGAACTCTGAGTGATGAGATTATGGGTAATTCTATAATTTTTCTGTAATCAACATTCATACCATTTGTATTCAATATAATAATATTATTTAAAAATGGTTCCACTCATATGAGGGCTTTGAGTTCTCATTCCTGAGAATCAGGTCTTTCTGAGGCTGGCACAGACCCACCCAAATTTGGAATGAGTGAAAAGAGAACTAGGGAGCTGGAAGAGAGGGGAGTGGATGAGGCGGTAAGGAAGGGCAGCAGGCAGGATTTGGGGTTCTGGGCAGGGCAGCGCTGGGTGGGGGTAGGGAGGAGGAAAGAGGATCTGAGTCAAAGGTCTCTGGGGAAGTGAGGTTATTTCCCTTCTGGGAGGAAGGGAAGGTCAGTATGTCCTGCCCGGGACCACTGTCCTCTGACACGGGGTTATCAGGAGTGTGACCAAAACCCAGCCACCCCATGTCTTGAGAAATGAGGTCAAGAGGTGCCCTGGGAGATAGTGAAGGAAACAGACCATGAAGGCACAGGATCACTCCAGTCACTGGACGCCCCTGGGTTGACTTACCTGGGGAGATGCAAGCTGGTTTTCTCCAATCCAGGCCCCATTCACCTGGATCAAAATGACACCAACCATGGACCCATCATGAACAGGTCAACCACCGGTGATCCTGCTGGTCCCTAAGCCTCTCACCCCAGCAATGGCATCTGAATGGCACTTAACAATTTACACATCATTCCCATCATGGTCCAGGTGAGTAGCTGCAGCACTCTTTTCAGAGAACACCCATTCACAATCTGAGCAGAGGCATGCTGAGGGCTTTCGGTCTCTAATTCCATCTGTGACACCCTCTGTTGCCTTCTGGTGGCTGGGATTATACTCAGCAAATGCGGATGGACAGCTGTTCTTCGAGCTACTACAGAATGGAGGGAAAAGCAGTGGTATTAATGAAGATTCAATTGTTCCTTTAAAATACATTTACTAATGAATAACTTTGCAGATTCAGTTAGATCAACACCAGGAACCCAGAAAAGAGAATCGGCCATTTAGTGTAGACCAGCCAACGGCAGGTAAAATGGATGTTCTTTACGCAGACTTAGTGTTCAGGAGGTCATCACCTACTGGGAGTTTTCATCTGAAAATCAATGTTTTTTAGAAAGCATATGACTTAAGGTCATGACATTCAACCTCTGACCCAGCAGAGCAGCCCTAAAGCCCACCAGCCAGCCTGTGTCGAATACCTCTGTGATGGGCACCTTGCTACCTCTCCAGAATATTTCATGTCTGCATAGATATGGTGGGTAGAAACTGCAGTGTGCCGTGATATATTTGCATAGATATGGTGGAACTGCAGGGTGAGGGTCACGAAAGAGCGCAGGGTTGAAGGGAATGTGCCTCAGTGTCCGAGGAGAGGGCAGGTAGCTGTGAGCATATCACATAGGATTATTATATCTGAATTTTAGAATTGCTATTTTAATCCTGATGAGCAAATATGATGCAGAAATGCTTACACAGCCTTCTTTGCTAGTGGAGTGGCGCTGGGTAAAAGTATTGGTCTACTGCATGGTTTCATTATTTTGTAGATAAAATTTGATTCTTGCTTCCCATCGACTTCCATTAGCTTCTCATGCAAAGCTTAAGTATAGTACATATAGTCCATCCACCTCAGCTCCTCTACTAGAAAGTTTTTACCCACAAGGAATTGAAAATCATAATCTAGACTTGGTTGGTAGCAGACTGTATGTGGGAAGTCATGTGGAGTTACAGGTTCATTAATTCGGTTTGTTACGATTTTGTGAGTATCGTGTGTCTCCTCTGTCAGACTGCATATTCCTTCAAAGAAGTAATTACTCCTCATATGTGCCTGTAGACCCAACACTGAGCACACACAGTACCTCACTAGCATGTGTTTGATAATTATTTGTAGAAGACTGTGTTGTAGGTAGCACACTGAACAGGTGCTGAAGAATTAATACAATTAATAATGACCATCAAGCCAATGGTTTTATGTTAATAAAACATAATTTAAAGAGCACACTGCATTTATTCAACCCCAGAAATCATAACATCTTGACACATGTAAAAATTTTTGTAGTTTTAAAGTGCTTTGAAAGATATTTATTTTTTTAACAAGTGGAAAATAATGTTCTTTAAAAGACACTGAACTTTTAGTGGAAAATAGTATTACCAGAAGCATGTAACAATTTGTTGACCCTCTTTAAGAAATGGGATTTTGATTTAAAATATATACGCAGCACTGAATGCCCAAATGATGGGTACACATGGTTGGAATTAAAAGTGAGATCTGCTATTAAAGGCATTCGGATGGTGTCTGAAGTTAAGAACAACCTTGAGAGGGGAGAGGGAGGGGTGTTGGGTCATTAGTGCTTCTGGAGATGAACTTCCTTGCTGTGTGAGAGGGTCTGAGTCAGTGGTCAGTGGTCAGGACAGCCATTCAGGCTGACAGTCCCCTGAACTTCTGCGGCTCCAGTGATAGGGACAGGAATGTGGTTGAGTTGAATATTCTTCAGGCAGCCAAAAAAGGATGTCCACACGGGAAGCTTCGGGGTTTTCAGATTCCCTGAAAGCAAAAGGAAGTGCATTTGATGGATCATTCATACTTAGTGGCGTGAATGCTTTCTTAGTGAGGTGAGAGACAATCTTCTTAGAGCAAAGGGTACCCCAGGGCTCAGGCCACCCTGTCATCTCCTGCTTTAAGTGGGTACCCAGCACACACCCTGTTGTGAGAAATCAACCACAAGGCTACTCTTCACATCCTTCAAAGGAGATTCCACAGCCAAATCAACAGACAGCAACTCCAAGCTCTAGTGCTCTTTCATGGGTCATGGAAGGCTATAAAATTAACAACCAGACCATCTGGAGGGACATAAAACAATGAAGCCTGACGAGGCTCTTGCCAGGCAAACTTCCAGTCTTGAACTTGACTCCATCTCAACCTGCCTGGTTCCCCCATTCTGGCTCCAGGAGGCTTAATGACTCAGCATAACTAAGTGCCTGGAGGGGGAGAGACCGGTTTCTGAGGTCCTTGTCTGCTTCTTTATGATACCAGCCTCCTAGGTTCATGTGGCCTCTTAAGAGAGGTTGATAAATAAATCATTAGCTTGGGACATTAGGGAGCCACAGCCATGGGGCCTGGGCTGCTGGGAAATGGTCCGTTGCTGGCAATCGGGTTTCCCCACAAGCTGGAGAAAGGGCTTCACTCTCTACACAGTCCAGCCTGATGGGTGCCCTGCTGATGAGCCAATGGCGGGGGGGCACATCACATTTGTTGGGTTAAGATGGACATGTTAAGAGTTGACGAGGGACACGGTGTAGAAGTCAGCACAGGAGTTACCTGGCACGCCTCCAATGTACAGACGCTCCAGCGGGTGGGCCGGCAGGAAGGGGTGTCGTCCGGCCGTGTAGCTGTCGTCTGCGTCCAATTTCAGGTGCAGGATGTGCTGTTTTATGGTGACTGGAGGGAAAGGAGGTGGTTAGAGCACCTGAGGAGAGCCCTGCCCACTGTGCAGCGTCTACACATGCACGCCAACGCTGGCTTCTTTCTAACTCACTCCTGTCGGAGCTGAGGGAGTGCTGCTCGAGGGAATTCCATCGACCTTAACACAAATTCAACTAATTTCTCACCACCAGGTGCTGTTTAGGTGTTTCCACACATATGACAGAACTTACTCCTTAAAATGAATCCGTGAGGAAGGTATTATCACTTGTTTCCCAGATAAAAGACTATCCCCCTCAGCCACTGAGAAGCTTGACAAGTTGTTATACACTGAACGAGCTGGGATTTAAGCCCCAGTTTCCTGTTCCCTTGTGGCTCAGCTGGAAAAGAATCCGCCTGCAATGCGGGAGACCCAGGTTTGATCCCTGGGTTGGGAAGATCTCCTGGAAAAGGGAAAGGCTACCCGCTCCAATATTCTGGCCTGGAGATTCCATGATCTGTATAGACCCTGGGGTCGCAGAGAGTCGGACATGACTGAGCGACTTTCACTTCACTTCACTTCCTGTGCTCCAGAGGCTTGGTTCCCATGATGGTTCCTTCCAAGAAGGTACGGACTGACTTCTGAAAACCGACTTCAAAGACGGCGGCTCTTGATCCTCTAAATGAAACTCCTCCCACGTTAAAAACCTTAACCAATTGCGATGGAGTTGTGTTAGTCGCTCAATCGTGTCCCACTCTTTGCAGCCCACCAGGCTCCTCTGTCCATGGGATTCTCCAGGCAAGAACACCGAAGGAGGTTGCCATTCCCTTCTACAGGGGGCAGAGATCAAACCCAGCTCTCCTGCACTGCAGGCAGATTCTTTACCATCTGAGCCACGAAGGAAGCCCCTGGTATTCTAGCCAATACAGTTTAGTATATCACCAAGCTCATGCGTGCAAGTTATTCATAAAATACCAGATTCAATTTGAGAGACTGTGCCTGTTCTGTCAAGTGGTTTGTCTAAATCTTCGGCATTAATATCAAATGGTTGTTGAAAAAACAACCCAACAATGAACTTTAACAATAGTAAGAGCAAACATTTACTGAGCACTTAGTACATACTGGACACTGCTAAGCACTTTATCGGAGAAGGCAATGGCAGCTCACTCCAGTGTTCTTCCCTGGAGAATCCCAGGGATAGCAGAGCCTGGTGGGCTGCCATCTATGGGGTCGCATGGAGTCAGACACGACTGATATGACTTAGCAGCAGCAGCAGCAGCACCAAGCACTTTATATGCATTATACCATTAATTTACACAATCCTGGCAGGTGTATCACTATTTTTATCTCCATTCTGTTGATGACAAAACTGAAGATAAAGAGAAATTAAGTAGCTTGCCCAAGGTCTCATAGGTAAGGGCTGAAACTGAGATCTGAACTTGGTTACTTTTGACTTTAGAGCCAAAATCTAAGTCACAATGTTAAAAAAAAAACAAAAAAAAAAACACACACAGCTTGAAAAAAAGCACAGCTTATCAGTTTGCTAGGCTTAAAAACAAACAAACACAAAAAACTCTCAAAGTGTTATGGAGAACTAGAGCCAAGAATTATGTAAATATGACTGGGACTGAGTAAGAAGGGACAGGTTCCCAGAACGTTAGCCTGGTGGGCTGCCCCCGGTCGAATGCTAATGGATGGATGAACTGAGACCACGTTGGGACATTCAAGTCCAGATGGGAAAGGAGACTGTTTAGCCTGTGAACAACAGGCTTCCGAACATCATACCTGCCACCGAGTGCCATTGTCCATCACACAGAGCCTGCTTGGGTGTCACCGATGTCAAGACCCCACCTGCCTCACTGCCCACAGAGGCCGTGACCTGGAACACACATGCATATTCCCATTTCCTTCAGAAAGGCAGGTGGAGCCCATGTCCTGCCATGTCCCTTCCCAGCCCTTGCACCCTGACCTCCCAGGAGCCCTTGAAATGGTGGTCACGTGGGGACCAAGGCTTCATAAGCATCTCTCTGCAGCATCCCTTCCAGGCATGTGAGCTGCAAACCCAGGGCCTGGGCTGAACCCAATGCCAAAGGCAAGGAGCCTTTCCTCTGACCCTCAACCTTGATCCCATCAGATCGACTCAAAAGTTACTGATTAGCCTTCAAGACCTGCCTGAGTCATTAGTATGTGATAGTTTGTGTGGATTGTTTAGGAGGACACGTGAAATCTGGAAGGCAAAAATGCTGGCTGAGGCCTACACGCTGCTGAAAAGGCCAGCCAATTATATACTTCCGTGAACACAGGCCTTCAGGAGGGTTCTCATCCAAGGAATTCAGCAGGCTAACCGACCGAGTCTGCTCTGGGCATATGCCAGGGTCAGGCATTCAACATGCTATATTGCAGAATTTTACATTCCCACTCTGGGCCAGGATCCTCCATGGGCTGAATCAAGGTCAAGGAAATGAGAGGACTGAAATAAGCATGTGGATAAATAATTTACATTTAATTTGCAGGTCCTCAGACAGTGCAGCCTCTTCTTGGGCAATTTTCAAGCTAAACAGTGTCATAGCTGTTAGTTAGGAAGGTTACCGGGTCTGGATTTTGTTTCGGGGGGTCAGATTTTTTTCCTATCCAGAAGCTCTCACTGGAGGCGCTTCCCAACCCTTCCCAAGAAAAGTGAGGCTTGTCTGCACCACCGTTTAGCATAGCTGCTCGCTCCTCTGGCCCACGAGAGGCCTGCTCACACTTCAAGCTGCAGCTTAATAAAAAAAGCATCCAAGAGTTTGGGCTACTATATTTTATCCTGACAGTTTTCCCTCATGTTATTAAACTGGAAGGATAGAGGTACAAGAAAATGGCGTTATTATCAATCTTTGCCTTAAGGTCTTAATTGAGAGAAGCTTCCTGGAAGAATTTGGTTTTAAAGAGTTTTTTTCAAAAGGTAAGAGATGGACTTCCCTGGTGGTCCAGTGACTAAGATTTCATGCTCCCAATGCAGGGGGCCTGGGTCCGATCCCACATGCCACAACTGAGACTCAGCGCAGCCAAATAAATAAATAAATATTTTTTTAAAAGGTAAGAGGTAAACGTGGGGGGTAAAAATAAGATATGGAGTAGGCCTGTGAGTGATGGGAAGGATGGAGCAGCAGCATGCACTGAAGAAGGAATCCAGGAAAAGCTGAAGGAAGGCTGGATTTAAACCCCGTGCTCAGCCTGACTGCAGGGACCAGAAAGCCCAGTACGCCGTGTAGACAGGGTCAGGGGAAACTGACGCGGAGGACACAGGGCCATGGGCCTGGGTGTAACGCAGTGTAGATAGCTGGTGAGAGAATCCATCCCGTGAATTCTGGTCCTGCCCTTACGAATAAAAGGAGAGACGTGACAAGGTGAAGCGGAGGTGAGAAAAATGAAACTGTTTTGAGTATACAGCAGCTTCTCTTCTGTTGGACAAAAGCCCTCAGAGATAAGCATTATTTCCCATGTTTTAATTTAGTTTTTCCCTTTTTTGGCCACGCCACACAGTATGTGGGATCTCAGTTCCTTGACTGGGGACTGAAACTGTACCCCCTGCATCAGAAGCTCAGTCTTCACCACTGGGCTGCCAGGGAAGTCCTATTCTCTTTTTAAAGATAAAGAAAGTGAGTCTGAAAGAGGTTAAGTAAGTTCCCTAGGGCCATTTAACTAAGTGGTGGAGCTGAAATTCAGCCCAGCCTGTTTGCATCTGCCCAGCTTTAAAGATGAAGAACAGAAAGCAAGACGACCAAATTGCTTGCTAAACCAAAAGAGTAGCCCTGAAATGATGTCTCTTAAATACGAGATTGGATTCCACTTTACCATAACTTCACCTACCTTGGACTCCAGGAACAGAATGTGGTTCTAATACAGATTCACACCCGCTCCCATGTCATCAGAGGACCACGCACCTTTCCTGCTTCCATATAAACGCACAAGTACTCCCCGGGTTGACTTCCAATGTGAATGAGAATTCCAGTGAGGCTTCTCGGACGAATGCTGAAAACAAGCTTAAATTCTGGCCCCAGCGACATAGAGTTAGCTTTCAAAAGAAAATTAAAGAAACACGTAACAACATCATAATTCAAGAAAAAGGATAAAAGTTCTTCAGAATCAAGGCTATGAAGATTGAAATGCTTCCAAACTGCTCCTTACCTAGGATGATATGACCTCCTTCTTGGGAGAAATAAATGCCTTTCTCCAAAGAGCCACTCAAGCAGGGAGACACCCCAAAACTTGCAGAAGGGGTTTCCAGGGGTTTCAGATCCAACTGAAAGTTCCTCAGGCAGCCCACAAAGCTGTTTTGGGGAAGGCTCTGCAACCAAGCAGAAGAGAAAGCAAACTGCATGACCCACAGCTCCCAGAAATGCACAGGCAGCCAAGGCCAAGGGTGAGGGCAGTTGTTCGAAAAAGCAGGAAGGAGGGGGATCCATCCATCCTGCTTCCAAGAGTCAGGTGGGCCTGATGGTCCATTCTGGCTCCCTCCACTGTGAGAGAAAACATGGATACCAGGTGTCTCGTGGGTGGTCAAAGTCTGAAGGTGTTGCTAAACCAAAGGGTGTGGGTGCAGAGAGCAGGGGCGGTGGAGATGGCTACCTGGTGTGGAATCAAGAATAGAGGGGGTGTATTTGCAGCAACGTGGATGGAGCTGGAGATAGTCATATTGAGTGAAGTAAGTCAGACAGAGAAGGAGAAAAACCGTATGACATCCCTTATATGTGGAATCTAAAGAGAAATGATACAAATGAACTTACTTACAAAACAGAAAGAGACTCACAGACTTAAGAGAACAAACTTATGGTTGCTGGGAGGAAGGGATAGACAGGGACTTTGGGATGAGCATGTACACACTGCTATATTTAAAATGGATAACCAACAAGGACCTACTATATAGCACATGGAATTATGCCTAATGTCTTATGGCAGCCTGGATAGGAGGGGAATTTAGGGGAGAATGGCTACATGTATATGTATGGCTGAGTCCCTATCCTGTTCATCTGAAACTATCACAACATTATTAATTGGCTATGTACCAATATAAAATAAAAAGCTTAAGAAAAAAAGAAGGGGTGACTTGACCCCAGGCCACCATCAGAGCTGCAACGAGGGGGAATTTCCACCTTGCAAGTTCACAGATCTCCATCTCTCTCTGCAGGTACAAAATACTTCAGAGTTTCATAAGCCCATGTGATAGCTTAAGGGAGGGCAGCTGACTGAAAAAAGAGGCCAAAACATTCCCAAAATAATAAAGTGTAAAAAAGCTCCTACATTGTTGGGCCCAGTGCACCGTCAATGAATCACAAATGCTGGAGGGGTTAAGATCAGACACAGGGGATGGGATCAAAGGGCCTGCATGGAGCCCCACGGCTGCCCAAAGTGGGCCTGGAACATAGGGCTCCTCACTTGGGGCCTGGGGATGAGCTTCTGGGGTTCTCTGATCCCTTAAATTATATATTAAAAGTCCAGTGCATTTTCCCGGGGAGAGGAGCTATAACTTCCATGAAATTCTCCAAAAAGTTAATAAATCGCTGAATAAAATCCCTCAGCACTCTTGTGGAGTAAATGCCTTTAGGACTCTGACATCCTACAAGACACGATCATTTTAAGGGAATCCCATGGCATTCTAGAGGCATGTGGTGTCGGCATCAACAGCAGAGTACTGATTGGGCCTCCTGTGAAATTTCTAATTTCTTCAGATTTGCTGTCATGAACAGTGATGAGCCTGTATCTGACATGATGCTCAGAGCCTCCAGGACAGGCCATAACCTAACTCGGAAATCTCAAAGACGCTGTGAGTCCTGAGGTAGCCACTGGGGAACTGGATGTTGCCAGCCCTTTGAAAGGACGTGGAGGAGGGCGATCCAGTGGTTTCCATCCTCGGGGTGAAGCAAGGCTGCAAACGGGACCTTGCATGTAAAGGATGTTGTAAGTGGGGTGTGACTGGATGTCTCAGATTTTAGGATCTTGAGTGTGATTTATCCAAGTCAAAAGAGCATCCAAATTGTGCCCCTGAATTGCTACCCTGTCCTGTGATTTCTCTGAGAAACAGGTACAGAGGCAGTAGAAAAACAAGCAATGAGTAACCTCCTTAGCAATTAACATGTTATCCATTATACATGTGTTACATTATGTATGTATAGATTATACAGTATACATGTAGAGATTATATGTTGTACATTATAACGTAGTAGATAATACATAAATTATGTTACATATTACTTGTGATACATATATAGCAGTTACTATATAGGAAGAGTAAAACAGTACTTTGGCTGGGGCTTTGGCCCAAACCCCAGTGTAAAACTCAAGTGGGCCAGGATGAGCCCTGTGGAAAATCACAGGCAAGGCCAGGTCAGCCTGACCGTCTAGAACCCACTCTGGCAGAATTGCCCTGCTTTAATCACATCGATTTCCAGCCCAGAATGGAGTCTGATCCCTTCCCTTACACCAGAATGGGTGCCCACGGAGAGGGAAGGGGCAGGAGGGGGTGAGCGTCTGGTAGCGCATTTGCCAGAAGATAGTCCCTGGGTCGGAACTGTTAACAGGCCCATGTTCACTTCATGAGCAAAAAGGGCAAACATGGGAGAAGAGTGATGGGTGGGTTCGGCCACCCCAAGTAACTAGGGCAGTGAGTGCTCTGGCCTCATGGAGGAGACGAGGGAAGGGGCACCCACAGAGCTTAGCCCTGCGGCCACAGCCCCATGGAGCCTTTGAACCTGACCAATCCAGGCACGTGCCCTTCCTTCTGGGGACAGACAGACTGGTGACTTTCCCCTCAGCCCAAATTTTCCCCAAGATTGGTTCTTGGGATAATTTTATCTTATAACATGTTGAATAACATTAAAACACAGATTCGGTTTTTAACAGATGTGTAGAGTGGATTTTTGGACTCTGAGGGAGAGGTAGAGGGTGGGATGATTTGGGAGAATAGCACTGAAATATGTATACTATCATGTAAGAAATGAATCGCCAGTCTGTGTTCCATGCAGGATGCAGGATGCTTGGGGCTGGTGCATGGGGATGATCCAGAGGGATGATGTGGGGTGGGAGGTGGGGGGTGGTTCATGTTTGGGAGTTCAAATTTAAAAAAAATAATAAATAAATAAAAAAGCACCACTATTTTCAAAAAAAAATAATTTAAAGTATTTTGATACTCTTGAATATCTTATAAAACTTAGAAGGTGACTTGTTCTCATCTATGGCTCCGAAGCATCCCTATTTACCTTTGGCTTCCCTGATGGAGCCGATCCCAAGTAAACTGGTGCTCTGAGGCTGATGGTGGAATTTCCAGGCAGACGTCCCTCCCGAGTCCTCAGACCATCCACAACCATGCGCCCCTTGCCTCCATCTTGCCCAAATGTCACCTTAAGGATAAAGAAAATAAGTTAACTGTATTCTTACCTTCAACAGCTGGCATTGTAGTTTATCAGTGGTCACAGGAATTAAAAAAAAAAAGTTTCTATCCCTTCAAGTAGTTTTGAAAAAATCAGAGATTTTTTTCCCTAGTGTTTTTCATCATCCTTATTTTGTGAGATTATGTTAGATAGTAACCAGAATGAGCTTAAAACATGAACTAAAAAAAGATTCTCATAAGTGAACAAAAATAAATAGCTGGCCTGGAAACTTAGACAAAAGACAAATAACTGGAGTCAAAGGATCAAAATAAACACACATCCATGCAGTGGAGGGGAAGGAAGAGTTTGTGCAGAGCTGAGACGGGGAAAGACACACGCTCCTCTGAGCAGGGCCACTTCTTGTCTAACGAGAGGAGCAAGTGTTTTCAACTCTTTGCTAAAAGTCAGGATCCCTGGACGCTGGGGTGGACTCTGCCACCTCATGGCTACCAGACTATTCACTAACGGCTCCCCAGTGTAGATGCCCAGCTGTGACTGCTGGCCTCCAGCATCTACTGACACCTGGACCTGGGCATGGATGTCTTACAGGCAACTCGATTGAAGGATATTCACAACAGAACCATTCTTCCCCAGCCACACTCACCTTCCCCACATCTTCTCCATCTCATCTCCACTACTGACCCCAATGCTGGTCCAAAATCACAGGACTCCATCTCGACTCCTCTCTTTCCAGAGGAGTCAAGAGGCCCTCTGGGCTCTGCCTTCAGACACATGCACTCTCTCCCCCTCCACCTTGGTCTCTTGAACCAAAGGCAACAGCATCCATCTTCTACTTTTGCTCCTTTTTAAATGCTTCAGCTAAAGAGGGTTTTGAAAAGATAAAGCTGATTGTGTAATGCTTTTTTTTTTTTTTTTAAAGTTTTAGACTCTCTAAAAGCTTCAGAGACTCAGAATAAAATTCCAAATCCTCACCTAATCCAGTGCTTAAATGACCTGGGCCTGCCTCACCCTGCATCCCTGGTGGCTCAGATGGTAAAGAATCTGCTTGTAATGCAAGAGACCTGGGTTCGATCCCTGACTTGGAAGATCCCCAGGAGAAGGAAATGGCAACCTACTTCAGTATTCTTGCCATGGAAAATTCCATGGACAGAGGAGCCTGGTGGGCTACAGTCCATAGGGTCACAAAGAGCCGGACATGACTGAAGCCATTTAGCATGCATGCACATACTTGCCTTAAACTGCATTTCTTTAACCCCAGGATGCCTTTAGGCAAGAGATGAGATGCTGAGGATGTGGGCCCTTATACCTGTGCTCTAGAAAAAGCATTCCAGACTCAGAGAAGGGTCTGGAGGCCTGGAATTTGTCCTGAAGGAGAAAAATGGTCCAGGGGACAAGGACAGGAACAAGCAAGGAGCAGTCCACGGAGCTGTGAGGCGGGGAGGATCTGAAGAAGCAGAGAGGAAAGCGCGTCTTGGCGTCTAGGATGACATCCATGCCTGGCGCATGCAGCAGTCTCTGGGCCGAGATGCTGGGGCGCTCGGTGCCTCTGACCGCAGGCGCTCTCCCAGTGCTCGTGCCCTCCTGCCTGGAAGAGCGCTGAGGCTTCCGTGAGCTTGGCCCCGGGGGAGGTTCTAAGGCGGCCCCAGAGCTCACCGTGTGCCACTTCCCGTCACTGCACTTCTCTTTGCTTCTGAGTTTCAGTTTTTTCCCTTCTGCCCCCAGGGCAAAGGCCAGCCGTCCTTTTGAAAGGTAAAGAGCCATAAAGGAGCTCCTAGTCCCCGTATAAAACACGAGCCCTCTGGACGCTGTTGTCAGCACATCCACGGCAAACTGCGACCTGCAGGGGAAAGACAGCAAAAGGCAAGGAAGGAAAACAAGAGGTTTGTCGTGTTTCTCCAAATCTCTAAAGCCGGGAGAGAGGGTGAGGAGCAACCCCTCACTACTCCGTAATTTAAGTGAATAAACTAAGGCATGTAATTGATTAAACAACCTATTCCTTTGGGAGTTTTTAAAAGCTTGTTTTTCAGCAGTTAAAAGTTTTGTTGTATAATTTCCTTATTGTGCTGGGGAATAAGAGGAAGTTTTATGACAACCTCAGCTAGCGAGTGATGTAAGTCCCAGTGAATGGCAAGGAAGAAGATGACCTACTTAGAAAACTATGGTAAAATACAATAACATAAAGCTTAGCATCTTAACCATTTTAAAGAATATAGCTCAGAAGTGTTAAGTACCTTCACTGTTGTGCAGCAAATCTCCAGAACTCTTTTCATGTTTAAAACTGAAACTCCCTACACATTAAACAACAGCTCTGTATTCCCTCCGCCCCGCAGTGCCTAGCAACCACCATTCTGCTTTCTGCCTCTAAGAATCTGACTGTTCTAAGTGTTTCATAGAAATACAATCATACAACATTTGTCTTTTTGCAACTGGCTTATTTCACTGAGCAGCCTCAATTTTTAAACCCAGTGAATATGCTTTCTATTTCATATACACGCAGGGAAAAGAAAGTTGCGAGGAAAAGTCAGAGAAAAACTTGAATAACAAGGATTTGAGTTAAGCATCGGATAGGCATTTTCTTTCTGTAAGACATATTTAACACAGAAGCACAGAAGTCCAAATCCACCTTCTCTTGCCCACCCTATGTTTCTCAGACCTTAATATCTCACCTTTGATGGAACAGGAATTAAGCAAGCATCATGCAGCAAAAGCAGAGAGTTAAAGTTAATGTTCCTTTGCAGGATGGTTGCACATAGGCACATGTGGCTAAGCAAGCTTTACTTTCTATGCAAACTCATATCCATTCATCCATTTACTTATTCATTCAACAAATATTTAATGAGTGGGTCGTATGTACAATGCACCATGATGAGCTCTGAGAATGAAGCAATGGATGTTTCCTTCTTTGACAGGTCTGTGGTGTGTAGATGCCCTGGTTGTGGTTTATTCGCTAAGTCATGCTCAGTGGACTGTAGCTGGCCAGGTTCCTCTGTCCATGGGATTTTCCAGGCAAGAATACTGGAGCAGGTTGCCATGCCCTCCTCCAGGGGATTTTCCCGACTCAGGGATGGAACCCGCATCCGTCTCCTGCATTGGCAGGTGGCTTCTTTACCTCCACCGCCACCTGGGAAGCCCTGAGAAACAGTTACTGAACTGAATTAAATGGAAAATGTGAAGGCAGAATCAGGAAGTAGAAGAAATACTGACACTGTCCCATCTCTCTGTTTTTTAATACTGTGAGGCTGAGCAAACCTGGAGATGCACTTTCATTCTTCAGATTTGCAAGTTTCCTTGAGGGTAGAGTTCCTCAGAATGAAAAAGAAATCTGTATTTGTGAGATTAAACCGACCAGATGGTGACAGTGCTCAGTATGTCTCGGTGTAGCTGTGTGTTAGTGCGGAGGTTTGGAGAACAAGGGTTAGCCAATTGGAGGAGGATATTAGAACTTGCTACAGAATTAAAGTACTTTACATATGTGGGCTTTGTTATTGGACTTGACATTTGCTTTCCAGCATTATTTCTTAAAGCAATTTTCTTTCAGAAAAGACTAACTGACTAACACCCCAAAAAGACATCAGTAGCTTCAAATCCTGGCATATTGTACTGCAGCTATGAGTCTTTATTGCTGAGGATTGGAAGGTAAGGCAGAGAGAAAAGAAGCTTTTTTTTTTACATTCACCCAGAGTTTAAAATGGGGAAGGCAATGGCACCCCACCCCAGTACTCTTGCCTGGAAAATCCAATGGACGGAGTAGCCTGGTGGGCTGCAGTCCAGGGGGTCGCTAACAGTCGGACAGACTGAGCGACTTCACTTTCACTTTTCTCTTTCATGCATTGGAAAAGGAAATGGCGACCCACTCCAGTATTCTTGCCTGGAGAATCCCAGGGATGGGGGAACCTGGTGGGCTGCTGTCTATGGGGTCACACAGAGTTGGACACGACTGAAGTGACTTAGCAGCAGCAGCAGCAGAGTTTAAAATGGTGATGAAAGGGGAAGTTGCTCAGTCATGTCTGACTCTTTGCAACTCCTATCCCTATACAGTCCATGGAATTCTCCAGGCCAGAATACTGGAGTGGGTAGCCTTTCCCTTCTCTAGGGGATCCTCCCAACCCAGGTATCAAACCCATGTCTCCTGCATTGCAGGTGGATTCTTTACCAGCTGAGCCACCAGGGAAGCCCAAGAATACTGGAGTGGGTAGCCTACCCCTTCTCCAGCGGATCTTCCAGACCCAGGAATTGACCCAGTGTCTCTTGCATTGCAGGCGGATTCTTTACCAACTGAGCCATCAGGGAAGTCCCTAAAATGGTGGTACAGGGTTTTAAAGCAGAGACCAAATTTGCTAGAACAGAAATCAGGATGAGAATGACAGAATAGTCCAAATCTTGCAAGATCCTTAAAATACACTCTGATTGCTACAGTACTGGGGACTAAAATCATTTTAAAATTATATGTACTAAGGATTACTTTTCCCCACTTTCCTTTTAAGAATATTACTTTTTCCATTTATTGTATATAATTCAGTGTTGAATGGGAAGATGCCTGGGTTGCATCATCAGAGGAAGCCAGATAGGTCGCCACAGTGAATGAAAGAGGCAGGAGAGAAGGGGCCATGGAGGGAGGGGGTAAGGCAAAGCTCGAGGAACAGCCTCAGAGCTGGGATGGGCGGAGGGAGGCTGAAGGGTGGGGAAAGGGCAGTGCATGCAGCATCCCAGGGAGACTGCCATCATGGTCAGAGTGACTGAAAGAGCAGCGCTGGGGAGCGGGGTTGGCCCAGGAGGGGCGGACAGCTGAGAAGGTCACCACCTCTGCCGTCTGCCTGTCTCCTACTGCCACAGCTTTGCCAGATCAGGGATTTCCATAATGTCTACGAGCCTACTGGAGTCGGTAGCCGGGCGGGGGCGGGTGAGGGTCACCTCCAGAGCTTGGCCCCTCCCCTTCCAGCTTTCACACACTCAGCCCCTCCCCTTCCGGCTTTCACACCTGCCTGCGAATCACACACTTGCTTACTGAGCCCGCCTCCAAGGGCCAGCTCATTCCAACCTATGACCTCTCCTCCCTCCAAGCAAGACATTACCAACCCTATTTAACTGATGAGAAAACTGAGGTTCGAAGAGATGGAGCAATTTGTGGAAACATGTGAGGCAGGTGTAATTGTGCCACGTTTAAACGTGGCATAATTAGACAAGCTGAACAGCAGCATATGGCGGCCTTGGAGTTGCCCTTCAGAGCTCCGTTCAGGAGACCTCACTGCTGGGGCACAGCGGTCTGGCAGCACCCAGCTGCCCCCTCTCTCAGAACCACAGTGGCACCCAGTGACTCCCAGCCACACATCCAGCTCAGAAGAAAACAGCCAAGCCATTCTGCCAACACTAGTGATGATCTTTGCTTGTGATGCCCACCCGCCAGCCTGACTTCCTCGGAGCTTCCCTGCTGTCTGGGGCTCTTCCTACGTCGGTCTGCCTTCCCCTCTCCTTTCACAGTACCCCCGCCACGTCTTAGCTGAAGGCTCTCCCCACCAGCTCCTGCTCCCCTCTTTTATCTTCCACGGGAACAGCTATTCTCTTGCGCATCTAATCTCATCTTGACATCCGCACCCCCAGGACCTGAACTGGCTTGCGGCCTGAGGTCACACAGTGAACCAGTGGCCGAGCGAGTGGATGGAAAGCCAAGATCGGAAAGCCAGGTCTTTTTGACTTTCGGGCAATTCTGCCTCGTAGATAAGTCATCAGAGAATTCTGGGCACCATTTTATTTATGTCTCCTTCAAATCATATGAAAATGACAAGTCTCACCTTTCTTTTTTTCCTGACACAATTAATATCTCTGCTCATTCTCTCCTCCCCCAAAGAGATGCAACTTGTTGGCACAAAACGTCCCAATGCATTCTCTAAAGATGATGTTATCTGGCACCAAGTCTTCCTGAAAGAATGATTTTTCTCTGACTGTAGAATGCAGAAGAAAGGTGATGTATCACAGAAATAAATAGCAGCTTTGGAAAGACATATCAGCCTTATTTTTAGCACACTGTCAGTTCTAAATCAGAGCTGAACTGATTGTTTCAGAGTCTGAGCAGCACCTGTCCCGTGTGCCTCTGGCCACATGGAGGAAGGGTGCTCCAGTGGCTGGGCTCTGTGTGCTGGGCAGGCCAGGACCTCTTTTCATAAACATGGTTGTTCCCCACTTCACTGGACTTCCCACGTGGCTCAGCAGTAAAGAATCCTCCTGCCAAGCAGGAGACACATGTTCAATCCCTGTGTCAGGAAGATCCCTTGGAGGAGGGCATGGCAACCCACTTCAGTACTCTTGCCTGGGGAATCCCATGGACAGAGGAGCCTGGCGGGCTACAGTCCATGGTATCACAAAGAGCTGGACATGATTAAGTGACTAAACAAGAACAAACCCCTTCTTCAGTGGCAAGTGCCTGGCATCATGGCAGTTAGCCTGCCCTAGTGTAGAATCCTACATTGAGTCAGAGTCTGAGTTGGCATGGGGCAAAAATATGAAATAATACCTGGGTTTCAGCAACTCCTGGGGAAGCATGAATAACAAATGGCTGGTGGGACTGTCCCCAAACCGGAGGGCTCTGTGGCTGGTCTGGACGCCTGGAAGTGGTGGGCAAGACTGAGCCTCTCTCCATGCCTTCGAGCTCCTCGGGGAGATGGCTGGCGCATCCTGCAACGGCTGTGTGGGAGAGAAACCAAAAATCAGGACAGCTAATTATCTGGGGGAAGGGTGGAGAACGCCTGTCTAGGTAAGTGCCTTGCTCAGTTCTGACTTTTGATTCTAAGAGCTGAATTCAATAGTGATGAATTCATTCTGGGGAGGGTGCATGTTGATCCCATCTTACACAGGTCTGTGGTACATGGTACCAGCAGGTATCCAGAGCACCTCCCCTCCCTGGGGGCTTGCTTCCCTGGTGGCTCAGACAGTAAAAAATCTGCCTGCATTGCGGAAGACCTGGCTGGGTTTGATCCCTGGGTTAGGAAGATGCCCTGGAGAAAAAAATGGCTATCCACTCCAGTATTCTTGCCTGGAGAATGCCATGGACAGAGGAGCCTGGCTGGCTACAGTCCATGGGGTCACAAAGAGTTGGACATGACTGAGCAACTAACATTTCTCTTCCTGGAGCTTCAGAAGACCCACAGTAGTTCTCAAGAGAAGAGCCACAGTAGTTCTTGAGAGAGGTAGCATTCAAGCATTTTTATCAAGAAAAACAAAAAACCTCACTCCAGTGAGTGAAACCTCGGGCTCCAGTGAGTGGTTCTGAGTTCACCTCCCCTACTTTCTCCTCCAGACTACTCCTGTTCACCGAGCTTCCAGAGCCCATAGAGAGCACACGTGAAGAGCAAACATGCCTATGAACAGCACATTCTCTGGGGCTCGACAGCCCTCAGTTTTAACTCCAACTCTACTTACTGGGTGCTCTCGGGCAGTCTTTTTAACCTAAGACTCAATTTCCTCACCTGTAAGGTTGGTATTTTATTCTGCTCTTTAGAGGTATGGTGAGAACTGAGAGATGAGAGAACACCTGTGCAAAGTGTCTGTACCTGTGAGTCCCCCACATCCTGCTGCCTCCCAGCTTTGGGCTTCTGATTGTGGAGCAACAGCATTCACTCATCTACATTCAACCCAAACTCCAGACCCGGTCTGGCTATCCCCTCCTCCAAAAAGAACATCCCCAGCCCCTGATCTCAGTAGCAGCACAAGGGCCTGCAGACCATTCGTGTCCCTCTCAAGTTATTAGTGTGTTTAATGATAATAAACCGACTCCAGTATTCTTGCCTGGAGAATCCCAGGGACAGGGGAGCCTGGTGGGCTGCCGTCTATGGGGTCACACAGAGTCGGACACGACTGAAGCGACTTAGCAGCAGCAGCAGCAGCATTGCGTGCCTACCACGTGCCACATGTTTTATGCCTATTACCTCACTGAACCCTCACAACACCGTGAGATATTACTATTACCTATCTTCATTTACAAGGCTTCCCCAGTGGCTCAGCGGGTAAAGAATCTGCCTGCCATGCAGGAGACCTGGGTTCAATTCCTGGGTCAGGAAGACCCCCTGGAGAAGGGAATGGCAACCCACTTCAGTATTCTTGCCTGGAGAATTCCATGGACAGAGAAGCCTGGTGGGCTATAGTCCCTGGGTTGGAAAGAGTCGGACATGACTGAACGACTAAGTACTCACTCACTGTCCTCATTGATGCTGCAGGAAGCAGACCATAGAAAGGTGAATTATTCAAGAACACTCACATAGTAACTGAGGAAACCTGATGCAAACCCAGGAAGGCTGTCCCCAAAGTCCAGTATTTAACCACAAAGCCTGGTGGCCTTCTCTCTGTTATTAGGCTTTTGGAGGCAGAATTAATTTATTCTGTCTAATCTGAGGGCTTGCATGGAACAGGGACATTACATCTAGTGTATTCACTGGGTCTCGCAGATCAATCGCACCATGCCACTCTTCTGCTGGTGCCCCCAGAGACACCTGCCAGTCTCCCACCAGCTTTCCACCCGCTTGAGGCACCTGTCACTCAATATGCCACCAACTCCATTCATTCTCCTTCCGTCTAAAGGCTTGTCCTTATCCTCTCTACACGACTGACTTCTCCATCCACCCAGTAACCTGCACTAGTTGCCTCAGAATTATATTAACTCCTGCCTCCTCTGCCACCCACCTTCAATTATTATATGGTCTGATACATTCCATCCTCTGAATAGCTCCGAGTCCATACTCATCTCCACCAGGACTGTGCTAATTTAGCTTCTCAGTAACTCTCAGCCTTACAGAGAAAAAAATGACTCTTATGACTTCATTCCTGATGGGGGTGTTCTAAAGATGATCTCTTCCTAAGAGTTAATGACAACACTTTGGGATTTATGAAATATATTTCTTCTTAAATACCATTGAATGTTTCTCTTTATGTACTATCTCTTCAACTCCCCCAAATCATCGTGCAGCGGGAGAATTACTGACAGACAAGCAGCATGTGGTTGACATGAAGTGAAAAGTGGGTTGAATGGAAGTGCATTGTTCCCGAGAAGGCCCCGGCTTGAGGTCAGGCTGTCTGAGTTTAAATTCCAATGCCGCTTTCCATCTGTGGGAGCCTGCGCACTGCTCACCTTTCTAGGCTACTGCATCCTTTTTTCTGAGATGTGGCTGATAATAGTACTTCACCCACATGGTTACATGAGGGTTTAGTAAGAAAATCCACTTAAAGAGCTCAGTGTAACACCTGGCACATGGAGGTGCTCAACGTTATCCATTAATCATGTTAACTGTAACCTCGGATATGAAGAGGTCACACTGTTGACCTCAGGCAGAGCTCGGAATTCAAGTTCTAACCCCGTGTTCAGTTTATGATGACGCTTCCACTCCTCCAAACCAGGAATTTCATTTCCTTTCAGTCTCTCTTAGTTCCAAACATTAGAATCACCCAGGAGCTTTATAAACTGTCACTTGGACCTAACTCAAGAGCATCTGACTTAATTGGGTGAGATGCAACCCATGCATTGGGATTTTAAACACTCCCCAGTGTCCCTAATGTGCCATCAAGGTCAAGTCACACTGGTCATGGCAAGGCCTGGGCGCATGTGTGTATCCTGTTATAGGAGGCAAGACAGAGACGTGTCTGTGGGTAGGAAAAGGCTCAGCAGCTGCAGACACTGAGAAACTGAAGTCAAGGTCCTATTTGTTCTTAGTTCAGTCAATAAGTCCTGTCTAACTCTTTGTGACCCTGTGGACTGTAGCCCTCCAGGCTCCTCTGTCCAGGCAAGAATACCGCAGTGGGTTGCCATTTCTTCTCCAGGGGATCTTCCCGAGACAGGGACTGAACCTGCATTGGCAGGTGGATTCTTTACCACTGAGCCACTAGGGAAGCCCCTCTATTTGTTTCCAGAGCTGCAAAAATTGCCAAGCGTTCAAGATTCAAAAGAGGAGCTAAAAAGAAAACTGCTTTGACATTTTGGTGAAATCCAACTATGGATGACCCATTAGTCCCACTTCCTGGAGGCACTGGCTACCATGGGAGAAGGTGATCTACACTCCTCCCCAGTATCTCCAGTGAGGGAGATTCTCTTCTGAGAATCACCGAAAGAAGCAAACCCCAATGCAAGGTTCTTGACACTCACCTGGTGGATACTGAAAGTCTTGGCTTTGTAAAACCTTGTGGACCCTTTAAGCAACATTAGAAAAGGTGGTTCGTTTAAACTGCAGAATCCCAGGGACACATCTCTCTTGGAAGATTTACTGGCCAGATCCAGGACTTCGGGACTCTCTGATGATCTGGAATGACAGTGGAAACAAACTCTGACGCATCCAGGAAGGCACACTGGCAGGGAGAATTCGTTTCAAACGTACACATTCTTACTGCCCTGATTTCAGGCTAAACGCTCATCTATTTCCACCTAGCACAGGGTGTGTGTGTGTGTGCGCGCGTGTTAAGTCGCTTGAGCCATGTCTGACTCTTTGCAACCCTATGGACTGTAGCTTGCCAGGTTTCTCTGTCCATGGGGATTCTCCAGGGAAGAATACTGGAGTGAGTTGCCATGCCCTCTTCCAGGGCATCTTCCAGACCCAGGGATCGAACCGGAGTCTCTTATGTCTCGTGCATTGGCAGGTGGGTACTTTACCATTAGTGCCACCTGGAAATTATTGACGTATATATTGGAAACCAGAAAAATGGTACTGATGAACCTATTTGTAGGGCAGGAATAGAGGTGCAGAAGTAGAGAATAGATGTGTGGACCCAAGGTGGGGGAAAGGGAAGCTGGGATGAATTGGAGGTGTAGCAGGGACACATATACCCTACCACGTGTAAAACAGACAGCTGGTGGGGAGCTGCGGTGTAGCACAGGGGGCGCAGCCCGGTGCTCTGGGATGACCCGGGAGGGGCAGGACGGGGAGCGGCTGGGAGGGAGGCTCGAGAGGGAGGCGCTATATGCATATTTATAGCTGATTCACGTAACTATACAGCAGAAACTAACACAAAATTGTAACACAACTATCCTCCAACTAAAAATAAAATTTAAAAAACATACAAAAAAAAGATATGAAAAACAAAATAGGCAGAGAGGACAAACACAGATATCAGATGACCTAGAAGGATGATGATAACAGGAAACCACAGGAGTGACTTCGAGAAAGGATTTATCTCACTGCATTTCTGGAGACAAGTCTCATGGGTAAGTCTACTTTATCTTATGACTGTCACCAAGCCCTGAGAGCAGCTTATAAGCCTACCAGGGTGCCTAAGGCTCATGAACAGGGCCGGGCCCTCCCTCTGCTCAGGGGAAGAGTTTTGCTCTCATCTAAAAAGGGACATAATCTGAAAGTTAATTTTAATTAAACCTTTTCCAAGGTTATGTTCCAAAGCTGCTGCTACAAAGGGAGGCCGGGCCCCAGAGCTTTCGGTTAGTTTGCCTTTAATGTGTGCATTGTGCCAAAGATGTGAGCGTTGGACCATAAAGAAGGCTGACACCTAAGAATCGATGTTTTTGAACCGTGGTGCTGGAGAAGACTCTTGAGAGTCACTTGGACAGCAAAGAGATCAAACCAGTCAATCCTACAGGAAATCAACCCTAAATATTCATTGGAAGAACTGACACTGAAGCTGAAGCTCCAATACTTTGGCCATCTGATTCGAAGAACTGATTCACTGGAAAAGACCCAGATGTTGGGAAAGATTGAAGGCAGGAGGAAAAGCGGGTGACAATGGACAGCAAAGAGATCAAACCAGTCAATCCTACAGGAAATCAACCCTAAATATTCATTGGAAGAACTGACACTGAAGCTGAAGCTCCAATACTTTGGCCATCTGATTCGAAGAACTGATTCACTGGAAAAGACCCAGATGTTGGGAAAGATTGAAGGCAGGAGGAAAAGCGGGTGACAAAGGATGAGATGGTTGGATGGCATCACCAACTCAATGGACATGAGTTTGAGCAAACTCTGGGAGATGGTGAAGGACAGGGAAGCCTGGCGTGCTGCAGTCCATGGGGTTGCAGAGAGTCAGACACGACTGAGTGACTGAACAACAAATCGTGCCAAAGAAGGAGTTTGGAAAGGCTGCAGACGAGAGCAGCGTGAAGCCATGGTGACGGGCTCTCTGCGTCGGCAGGCCCCTCTCGTCAGCTGCGCACACACCTCTGGACGAAAACATTGCTGATGCAGCCCTCGAAATGACTCCCGCCCAGACGCAGGGACTGCTGGAAATCTGAAAGGCCTCGAAGCCTTTGGCTATTCTTCAGAGGCTGGTCATCAATGAGGAGCCGGAGTCTGAAAAAAAACGAACGGTAGTGAGAACAGCTGGTGAGAACGATCTTCTCCAGGTGGGCAACTGACTGTCTTTGGTTCAGACCCCAAGTCTTTTACCTGAAAGAACTCACTAAACTATTTTGAAAGAGCATTTGCAGTTTCTTCCATATATTTCTTTTCGCACATGGCATTTTTATTAAAGTACTCTACAGGCATAGCTCGCTTTATTGGACTTCATTTTAAAAATATGCTTCACAGATATTGTGGTTTTTGAAAAACTGAAAGCTTGTAAATCTACTGGCACCATTTTTCCAATAGCGTTTGCTCACTCCATGTCTCGGAGTCTCACTTTGGTAGTTTTCACAAGATTTCAAACGCTTCCCAGCAAAACAATTACAACTTCCCGAAGGCTCAGATGATGGTTAGCATTTTTAGTGATAAAGGATTTTTTACGTAAGCTATGTACATTGTTTTTTTTTTTTTTAGACACCTATTGCACACTTGATAGATATAGTATAGGGTAAATATAACTTTTATATTCACTGGGAATCAAAAATGTTGTGTGACTCTTTTTATTGTGTCATTAGCTTTACTGCAGAGGTCTGGGATTGAACCCACAATACTCCCAGGTATACCTGTATATATACAGAAAGTACAGGTCGTAAGTGCCCAGCTCAATGCATCTTTGAAATGTGAAAACACCAACGTGGGCAGTTCCCCAGGCACCCTGCCTCAGCTCCCTTTCCAGTTCTCCCTCTCCAAGAGTAACCAGCATCCTGAATTCTGATGAAACAGTTTAGTTTTGCCTACTTCTGAATTTTATATACATGAAGTCATATATATAATGATTTCACGTGTGACCTCTTTTGCTCAGCCTTACACGCAAGGTTCATCCATGTGGCTGTGCACAGCTGTAGATCTTTCATTCTCATTCTCCCATTTTGAATGCACCACAATTTATTTATCCATCCAACTGTTGATTCTCAATCAATGAGAAAATTGATACAGTACCAAGAAGAAGGTCAAGACTTACTAGTAAAATAGTGTCAATGCCGAGGACAAATATGTCTCAGAAAAGATACTAGAAACTTCCATTAAACTAAATAAAATAAAATTCTTAGCGCTCTAGCAGAAGAGCCATTCCACTCACCCAGAGTTGTCGCTTATTACAGACACATAATGCAGTAAACCATCCATGTATGTCTGTGGAGATGTGAAAATCGGGCTGCTGCTGTCCCTGGTGCTCAGTTCAATGTGACCGTCTTCCAGGGTGACCTGTAGACTGCTTGCCTGCAATCATCAGAGAACAATGTACCCATCAGTGCAATCCACCTGCATTTAATATGAATGTATCAATACTGAATGTGTGAGCAAACTATGTACAAAACAGGATGTTTCAAACCCAATGTTTTGACTTTGCTATTTTAATCTAAAGGTTATTTTTGAATATCTGGATTCTGTGTTTATGAATATAACAATCTTATGCAAATTATTTCAACACTGATGAATCTGTCAGAAGCATTTTATGGACCTACATTCATTAATCAACTTAATGTCTCCATCAATTACACAAAAGTTACACCATTTCTAAATTTTTCTATTTTCGCTTTCACTCTGCTGAAGTTATTTTCATCAGGATCAATGTTCTTCTGAATACATTTTTACAACAAAGACTTGATTCATCAATTTTCTTCATAGATGATTACAATGACAGCTTCCCTTCAGTCATGAATTTTTTATTTTTGGGTCCTAATTTCCAGGGGGTTCAATTTTCCAATGTCAAATTCTGCTGATATAAATTTTGGCAAGATAATTTGATTCTATTAATTGCTAATGTTCTTTAAATGTCTGTGGTTGTAAATAAATATTTTAAAAATACNATTACAATGACAGCTTCCCTTCAGTCATGAATTTTTTATTTTTGGGTCCTAATTTCCAGGGGGTTCAATTTTCCAATGTCAAATTCTGCTGATATAAATTTTGGCAAGATAATTTGATTCTTTCTATTAATTGCTAATGTTCTTTAAATGTCTGTGGTTGTAAATAAATATTTTAAAAATACAAAAAAAATTGGTGTAGTTTTGCCAGCTGTCATTTTCATTTTGTTGATGTGTTTTTCCTACCAGGTACAATTTTTGTCGTTTTCAACCAGATGTGGTTCTTCGGGGAGCTTTGAGCCTAAAACAATGTTTACAGAGTGTGGCTGTAGCCATTGTCAGTTTCACTTTATGCTGATGTTTTTCAATTGGCAATATATATTATAAACTGGATAAAAAGAATGCTAACATGTATTTAAGAAGTTGAATCCATTAAGAAGTTGCAGGCAGTGTTCCTAGGATATTTGAAGGGTTCCTGCCTTGTCCAGGACTGACCTCATCTTTGCTAAGCCAAGTCTTCTGCCTCTTTTGGGCTATTTTGTACACTGTGTATTAAGTGTCCCCACTCCTGTGGAGGAAACAGGAGAATGTGTCAAGAGTTGGGGCAAGGAACTTCCCTGGCGGTCCAGTGGTTAAGAATCTGCCGTGCAATGCAGGGGCTGAGGGTTTGATCCCCGGTTGGGGAATTAAGATCCCACATGCCACAGGACAGCTAAGCCTGCGTACTTCAACAAAGACCTTGCCCCCATGCCACAACCAAGACCTGATACAGCCAGCCATAAATAAATAGATACTTTTGGAAAAAAGAGCTGGGTCAAAATATCCTGCTCTGATAGAAAAGCCACGCTCACAATCTAAATGTACGCATGTGCTTTTTCAGGGGTATTTTTGTTTTGTTTCGTTTTTGTTTTTTTAAAAAAAGGATTGCAAAGCTATACTGTATAGCCCAGGGAGCTCAGTTTGGTGCTCTGTAATGACCCAGAAGGGTGAGATGGGGGTGGGAGGGAGGCTAGAGAGGGAGGGGATATATGTATACACATGGCTGATTCACAATGTTTTGCAGCAGAAACTAACACAACATTGTACCGCAATTATATTCCAATAAAAAATAATCAATAGAACATGAATTAAAAAATAAAAAGATCTCTAACAGCTGACTGAAAAAGACAGCAGGAGAGGAGAAGAGTTCTATTACAACCTAACCACAGAGGCAGCTAGTCCTTCCTTTCAGCAAGTACTAGCTGTCTGTTGTGCTGGCAGTCCTGAAGAAACAAGCCCAAGAAAAACAGTGTCCTACTCCTCTTTCTATTTTAAAATCCCAGTTGTTCCACCGGCCAATTTAGGAGTATTAGCTGACTTTTACGCCTACATGACCACACTGGCTAAATACTCTTAAGTTAGAGAATCTCTTCCTGTCCAGGAACAAAGAGCAAAAGACATTACTTTCTTCCATTCTCTGATGCAAATATTGTCCAACAAGCTGCTGCTGCCAAAAAAGGAATCTCAAGAGCTCTGTTTTGTGGAATCACAAACGAGTACGGGGTGTACGTTTTGATTTTTTTTTCTTAGGTCTAAAAACTTAAAGCTACATTATTACTTATAACAGTTCTACTTCACCTTCACTCAAAATATACCTGAAAAGAATGAAAACGGAGCCCACGAATACACATAAATCCCATTCTGTAAACTAGAATGTACTTTCTAAGCCTGATTTCTTTTAGGCCCTACCCCAGGATGGGCAACAACTTCCACGGTTGAAATCCACAAAAACATCTATTGTGTGATGCTAGACAAAAACGCCCAATGGATTTACCTTCAAAACCCCTCTATTGTTTTTGACATTGAACCTTGAGTCAGGCTTAAATCTTGTTCAACATTCACATAATATTTCATACCCCCGTCTGATGACTTAATAAGATGCCACTGGGTTGAAAGGTCTGAAATCCGAAAGAGGCTTGGAAGTGGCTGGATGATGGGAAGTCCAAATTGGTGAAACTCAACTGTCCTCCCCTGGAGAATGAGGCAGATCGCACAAGCTGAAATGCAAACATGGAATAAATTACTGGCCCTGTAATCATGCCATGGCTAAAATAATAATATCTTAACCTAGGTCACTTCACTTGAACTGACCCATGAGAAAAAAGTTTGCTTTTTCTACATGATAATTTGCCAACCATCTCGATGTTTCTGTGTGTAGAGCTGGTATTTCTACTTTCCTACAAATTTAATATACAAGCCTGAAGAGGTTTTGCAAGTACAAGGAGAGTGTAATAAATGAGCCAGTTCATCAGATCAGAATACGTCAAAAGTTGGTGTGTTAACAAAAGCCAAACATGGGTTAGCTGGGGACCACGCCCTTGCAAGGTTCTGAACTCTTCACTTACCTTCCAGTCTTCTGAGCACTTTTTTGTTACTCCCACTGTATCATTCAATCTGACAACGCCAGTGGTCTTCTTCAAGTTCTTCATGCAGCCTCGGAAAGCAGGTGTAGAAATGTTAAATCTGATTTGGGGATGCAAGAAAAAGAAGAGATGGACCAAGCTCAGGCTTGATGGGGAACTGCAGCTGAAACATGGCACTCATTCCCTACAGCTTCTCACCCATGAACAAGTATGTGTTTTATGGTTAGCTCTTCTCATTGGTTTTCTAGACTGCTACTAATTTTGTGATACCGGGAAAATCTATTAGATATTTCCATTCTGTGTGATTTGCAGTATTAAAAATGAACACAATAATGTTGACAGAAGAATGGCCAGTGTCCCCAAAAAGTATAGACATATAGAAGATGTACAACATCTGAAACTGCTCCCCCCATCCTCTCCTGGAGTCATGCTAATGCATCATGAATTAAAAGCATATTAATAAATTGATATACTAGAAACATCACATAAATATATATTAAATTCCCTGGTGGCTTAGGTGGTAAAGAATCTGCCTGCAATGCGGGAGATTGGGAAGGTCCCCTGAAGAAAGGAATGGCAACCCACTCCAGTATTCTTAACTAGGAAATCCCATGGACAGAGGAGCCTGGTGGGCTACAGTCCATGGGGTCACAAAGAGTCGGACACGACTGAGTGACTAACCCTTTGAATANGGGAGATTGGGAAGGTCCCCTGAAGAAGGGAATGGCAACCCACTCCAGTATTCTTAACTAGGAAATCCCATGGACAGAGGAGCCTGGTGGGCTACAGTCCATGGGGTCACAAAGAGTCGGACACGACTGAGTGACTAACCCTTTGAATAACTAATAAGTAACTTATTAGAGCCAGACATACTCTAGAAAACTTCTTGGTCTTTTTTTCCTGTCCAGTTTTAAGTCAGCCACTGTAAACGCCAAGGAAAAAAATTATTACTCTTTGGTCCTAGTCAATTAGGAAAAGTGTAGCTTGGTATATTTAATCAATGCCAAGCTGGAACCATGGAAAGCACTGTCCAGACTCATGCTGTATCCACCGCCTCCTAACTGTGCAGGCTGGGCAAGAGGTCACTGTGAGGATTAAACAAGTTCACGTCCAGGAGGTGCTCAGAACCCTCCATGGCACTCGGTGCTGGGCACTCAGGAGGTGCTTCTGAGAGAAGCTGCTCTGGAGCGCTGGGCTCTGGAGGCAGGCTGTGTGGGGTCAAGTTCTGTCCTGGGTGTCTTCTCTGTGCTTCTGTCTCCTCATTTATACCACGGGAAAGTGGTAATCTGCTTTCCAGCCCAGAGTTTAAATGAGACAATGTGGGGTGGGTAACGTACTCCAATGGTGCCCAGTACAGAGCAAGGACTCAGGGTGAGATGGCAGAGTTGTAACTATCCCCATCATATCAGTGCATCACTATAACAAAGCAATTTCTTTTTTTTTTTTTAATTAAAAAAACTTTTTTTTTTGGTTGGGCTGCACAGCATGTGGGATGTTAGCTCCCTGACCAGGGATCAAACCCATTACCCCCTGCATTGGGAGCGTGGACTCTCAACCAGGGAAGCCCCTGTAAAAAAGCAATTGATAAAGCAGCTCTTCCTGCGTGGCTGCCTTGGCATTTCCCCTTTGATTTGACTTTTGGATCTATCTGGAGCGGATGTCACCCAAAAACACTAACATACGTGAAATGACTGAAGTCCGGGCAAATATTTGTGTTTCTTAAGCAAATGATGTACTAAGATAAACACAAAGCTGACTTCATTACTAATCCCTAAAGCGGCACACTCTTCTAAATGGAAAGATGTCTGCCTTCATTTTTATGCAAGTCATTATAAACAGCTGAGCTACATGTAATATGCATAAAATTAAATTTCATTAAAAGGAAGAAATAAATCCTCATGGGCATTGCAGCACAAGCTTGATGATTTTATAAAACTGGCTTCTTGCCTCAGGAGAGGAGGAAAATTCATATCCATTCCTGGGGCTTGTCTATTTGTCCATATGTTAATATTTATAAACTCATTAATTTAATATTGTGATCCATTCTCTCTTGGGTTTCAACATGTTTTAAACTCGTCCACGTCTCCTGATTCCTTTCTTCCATAAAGGTTGAAGGAAGAATAAGGTGGCAGAAAAACTAAAGGGGAAAGGAAGGTAGCTGACAGACAAGGAACACCTGTTTTGTGCAAGCTGAAGCTCCAATATTTTGGCCACCTGATGTGAAGAGCCGACTCACTGGAAAAGGCCCTGATACTGGGAAAGATTGAAGGCAGGAGGAGAAGGGGTTGACAGACGATGAGATGGTTGGATGGCATCATCGACTCAATGGACATGAGTTTGAGCAAACTCCAGGAGATGGTGAAGGATAGGGAAGCCTGGTGTGGGGCAGTCCATGGGGTCGCAAAGAGTCAGACACAACTGAGCTGCTGAACAACAACTATTATCTGATCCTCACAATAACCTTTTGAAGGAAATATTTTCTTTAAAAAAAAAGATTTACTATCATTTATTTAATTGTTACATTTTTATTTATATTGGAGTATAGCCAATTAACAATGTTGTAATAGTTTCAGGTGGACAGAGAAAGAACTCAGCCATACATATACATGTATCCATTCTCCCCTAAACTCCTCTCTCATCCAGGCTGCCACATAACATTGGGCAGAGTTCCCTGTGCTCTACAGTAGATCCTTGTTGGTTACCCATTTTAAATATAGCATGGGCCTGGCCATCCCAAACTCCCTAACTACCCCTTCCCCCTATGTTTCCCCACAAGGGAGATATTTTCTCACCTGACATTACTGGGCACTTAGCATGTGCCAGGCACTGTGCTAAACCCTTTACTCTGAATCCCACGGCCCCTCTAAGAGCTAGTGCATTACTGTGCCCACATCAGATGTACAAGGAGGCTTGGGAGGGTTAAGTGACTCCCACGAGGTCACGCAGAAGGAAGGTGGCAGCCTTGGGGTTCCGGGGCTCAGTATGTCACACAAGCTAGTGTGACCTGAAGCCCTTGCTCTTTGTGCTTACACAGGTGTGCACCCACAGCACTGGAATGACCATGACTCTTTCCTACAGAACAGTTACCTACAGCAGAGATGTTACAATCAAAGACTCATTTCCGCTCTTCTTTGGGAACACTCTCATTACTCTGGCTCATCTGAGGGCCTAGAGTTCCACATTCGCTCCGGAATTCAGGTCTGAGCACACCTGCTAGAGGAATGTGGCTGAGGAGGGGTGTAGGCTGCCATAAGAATGGGTGCATATGCTGGGGTATGTGTACACACCACGGACCAAGCTGTTCACAAAGGCTCAGCCAGGTCCAGCCTACTGTGGGCAGATCTCAGAGAGCAGGAGGAGCAAAATCAAATCCCGAACTCAGTGCTGGGTATTAAGAAATGCTCAACAGATCCTTGCCCCGTGTTTAGTTTTGGAGCTCGTTTCATTGTGACGTGATATTATCATACTCCCTGATGCAATGATGTACATAACTCCTAGGGAAGTGTTTTTTGTTGGTCTGAGGCACTGTCAGGAATGACAGTGCATCTCTGGCATCATCAGGGGTGATCTGCTCTTCTCATGAGAAGCAGATGGGATTAACAGACTGTGGCTTGGTCCCCAGTCCCAGGAGGTACACTACAGGGAGAGAGAGAAACACCACGCTCACAAGGTCCATTGCCTACGCTCCTGTACATGGGGGTAACGCGAGGCTTGCTTCTCTCCATGTTAGGCTCAAGCATGGACTGTCTCCACTATTCCCCTGCCAGGGCTCAGGGCACCTCCCCCCTTTGAAAGAATTGCTGGTTGCCCCTACAGACTCAGCTGTGGGTCACTGGGGAGAAATACTCCATGACCCACGTCAGAAGGGGGTCTCAGGACTCTGAACCATCAAGGACAGCACCAGAGGGATGAAGCAGGGCCAGAAACAGCTGAATACTGTTAAGCATTTTACTTGAGAGAGAGGAAAAGCTCAGTGAAATCTTTTCACCAGCCTGTCCATGCATGGAACCTCCTGCATGTTCCATGTCCTTGTAGTTTGAAAGTATAAACTTACCCAGAAAAAGGAAGCAGTCCTTGCTTGGAAGACCCTAAAACATATGCCTAGGAAAATTCTATATGTCTATCTGTATGTGTGTGTGTGTGTGCATGCACACACACATGCACAAGTGCACACTCAGTCATGTCTGACTCTTCGCAACCGTATGGACTGTAGCCTGCCAGGCTCCTCTGTCCATGGGATTCTCCAGGCAAGAATACTGGAATGGGTTGTCATTGCCTTCTCCAGGGGATCTTCCCAGCCCAGGGACTGAAGCCAAATCTCTTGTGTCTCCTACATTGGCAGGCAAATTATTTACCACAATACCCATATATGTATCTCTTTAACGGACAGAAATAAAAAGGCAAAGAAAGATTGAGTGTTGACTTAATCCAAGGTGACCCTACTCATTGATGGCTAAGCCCAAACTAGAGCCATTTCTTTGGATCCTCACCCATTACTTTTTCCTAGTAAACCTTGCTTGGTCGACACCCTCTGTGGACTTTCTGCTGTCACCACACAGAGGCAAACACCTCTGAGAATCTCTTGCAGCTCTGCGGGAGCCCACTTGCCCCCATAACCTCAGTAGCCACCTGCTCTCAAGCTTCATTCACCCTTTCTCCAGGCTGGACGTCTCTCTAGAGGTCAAGGCCTTCCGTCTAGTCCTTTCCAGGCATCTCCACCTGCTGTCTCCTGGGACTAAGCCTGTCTCAGACTGAGCTCACCACCTTGTTTCTCTGCTGGTGCTGGCCATCTGTCCAAGCACTAGATCAAAGCCCTTCTTGAGAGCTTTTCTTTGTTATTCTTCAAACCCAAGCGACCTTTCAGCACTGCCCATCTGCTGCCCTAAGCATAACAAGAATCCACTCTCTTTTCCTCGTCGGCACTGTCGCTTCCGTGGTCAGACCACCTGCCTCTCACCTGTTATACTCATCTTCAAACCTCTCCATCTGCCTCTGCCTTTTCCCTCTTAATCCAATCTGCACCCTGCACTACAGCACGCTACTGAAAACCCAAGTCTGATCGTGTCCTTTCTCTGTGGAAGCCCCCACTGGTCCTTACTGTGACTTTCAGGAGCCTCTGTGGTCTGCTTCCCACACCAGCCACAAGGGCCTGCCTCATAGTGTCCTCCTGAGAGTTCACACTTTGGCTCTTATCTCTTTACCTACGTTGCCTTTCATACGTCAGGTTCTTTCAGATCTAGTCAGAGACCACTTTCCTGATACCCTGAATGGGTAGATAGATTCCTTTACTGGGTCCCCATCACTCTGAGCTTCCCGTCTGATAGCACTGGCCTTATTCTACTGTCTCCCTTCTGCTACACTTGAGACTCTTCCCTGTTCATCATCATCCCAGAACTGACCACACTAATGGCATTAGAAACCCAATGAGTGCTTGTGCCATGAGCAAACAAATGACAGTATCCAGTGTGTGAATGGTGCTGCCTTAGGTTACTCTATTTTATTACATTTAATTGAATAAAATCAAGTTTACTGGCCGTTCATAACAAGCTATTCAAGGTTGAACTGCTATTTAGTACTGATTATATTAAATATTAATATTACCTCTTTGGCTCTTAATTTCTACATTAAAATTAAGAGGGTACATACCATGATCCACAAGGTCCCTTCTAGTTCAAAGAACCTAGAGAGGAAAGACATTCACTCCCAAACTCTATTAAAGTGCTGAACTTTCTCACCTGCATCTCTGTCTTTGGGGGCAACCCTGACAGCTTCTATTTTTATGATCTTTTTGATGTAGACCAATTTTTAAAAGTCTCTATTGAATCTGCTACAATATTGCTTCTTTTTTATATTTTGGGTTTGTGGTCAGGAGGCACATAAGATCTTAGCTCTCTGACCAGGTATTAAACCTGCATCTTTGTATTGGAAGGCTAAGTATCAACCACTGGACCTCCAGGGAAGTCCCCAGACAACTTTAAGACAAAGATTAGTGCCTCCTTATTGAGGCTGGACAGCTGTTCAGATGTATAAGGATTTGAGAAGACCACCTTGGCACAACACTTCACAAATCACATCTAGTACTCCTTCCAAATGACGGATAAATTAGGAAAAGAGTTAACCAGCCTCAGATCTCATATGAAAGCAATCATCACCAAACATTTTGGGAGCTCTCCTAGCTTAGTCATGAGGCTGTCGTAACCCTTCCAAGGAATCTTCTTTCCACACATCACTGTCAGCCATTTGGAAAGATGTACACAAACGAACAAAATGTGAAAGTTATTTTTAAGTGTGTCCTCAGAGTGATGTTTGTTTTTCTCGTTCACATTAAACTTTACTTCCATTCAAGTTAATTTAATTCATTTGTGTATCCATTCATCCAAGACAGTCATGCCCCTAGTCCCTCCCCGATAACACACACATAAGGGGGCAGGTCATACAAATGTGCCTCATGTCCTAGGAGACACTTCAGTGCCCCAGCCTTCTGTGCCCAGCGCCACCTGTGCTCTCCTCTGTACCAACCAGGACCCCAAGTGAAAGTGTTAGTTGCTTAGTCATGTCTGACACTCTGCGAGCCCATGGACTGTAACCCGTCGGGCTCCTCTGTCCATGGAATTCTCCAGGCAAGAATACTGGCATGGGTAGCATTCTCTTCTCCAGGGGACCTTACCGACCTAAGGATAAAACTTGGGTCTCCTACATTGCAGGCAGATTCTGAGCCACCAGGGAAGTCCACAGGGACCCCAGGATATAGCCCCTGTTTTTGATGGCAGTGTTGTCAACACCAAATCTACTCATGTGGTTTTTCTCCTCCCAGGAATGACAATGGAAGTGGCACACTGTTCCCTCACCTCCCCGCTACCCCGACCCCTAACCCCCACAGCTTTCAGACAGCCAGGCCTGTTACCCAGTATTAATAGCCTGTTGTACTCTGTTGGCTGACACTATTAATACAGAAAAGTAATTCTTTGGTTTTTGCTGGAATTAAAGCAGATTTATATCAATAGCAATCATAACTATTAAGAGAGGTGACCTGCTTCTTTAAAAAAACATCATCTTACCTTTCCCTGATGGAAATGGGAATTCCCCCCAGGTAGTATGTGCTGAAATCAAATATATCATCTTCAATTTTAACGCTTTGAATATCCACATTTATCCACATACGTTGTTGGACTTTTCCAATTTTGATCAGAATCTAAAATAAATGAGAGATGAATCAGCCAGCAATGAGAAATAAAATAATTCTATTCATGATGGTTCAGAGCTATTATGTTTTTGCCTTCCTTCAGATTCATTTATATACATGGTATATATATTAATACAAGGGATCTGAGCACAGTAGCACATCTGCATAAAATTATAATAATAAACATTTAAATAGAGATGTTTGCATTTGTTTGTTTGTCTGTTTTGGCTGCCCCACACAGTTTGAAGGACCTTAGCTCTCTGACCAAAAATTGAACCTGCACACTTGGTAGTGAAAGCTTGGTGCCTAATTACTGGACCACCAGGGATTCCCGAAATGTTTGCATTTGAGATTAATCATTTTTTTCAATGTTAAAATATTTTATTATTTTTAACTTTTTATTTTGTATTGGGGTATATCTGATTAACAATATAGTGACAATTTCAGATGAATAGCAAAGGGACTCAGCCATACATATACATATATCCATGAAATTAATCATGTTTTATCTATATCATATGGATGTTATATAGTTCATGCAAAATGTTCCGATTTTAAAAGGATATGTCTCTCAGTTAATAAGTTCATCTAATAGAAAAGCATTCTGTGCACATCTAATAGAAAAGCATTCTGTGCACTAACTTAAAGGACTAAAAACATGTAATGATTCAGATAAACAGATTCAAAGGATGTACCAAATGATCCTTCCCGTCGTTTATGATGTCTCTGATTCCTTTTTCTTTAGGCGGCTCTGAATTCAGTTTGTACCGCACCATGAGTCGGCCATCTTCTACATTCAGAGATATGAAATGATCCTACAGCATGGGGACAATGTAGATTAGGAGAATTCTCAGGAAGAGCCACATGCATTCAAACTCCAGCCTGCTTTCAGCTTCAGCTGCCTTCTTAGTTCAAAGGAAAAACAGTGCTTAATACTCAGCTCCTGGGATGGGGATGACAGCTAAATCCTGTCAATCATGTTAAACAATCTATACAGTAATTGGCACACAGGAAGGAAACAATAAATGCTCACTGCTGCTGCTGCTAAGTCACTTCAGTCGTGTCCAACTCTGTGTGACCCCATAGATGGCAGCCCACCAGGCTCCCCCGTCCCTGGGATTTTCCAGGCAAGAATACTGGAGTGGGTTGCCACTTCCTTCTCCAATGCATGAAAGAGAAAAGTGAAAGTGAAGTCGCTCAGTCATGTCCGACCCTCAGCGACCCCATGGACTGCAGCCCACCAGGCTCCTCCATCCATGGGACTTTCCAGGCAGGAGTACTGGAGTGGAGTGCCATTGCCTTCCCTGGCTCACTACTATCATGATTTTGTTTTATACCAATCTATAACCAGCATGTAAAACTGGCAACTTAAAGATACAGATCACGAATATCATTGGAAAATATGATTGATACCTTTTGGAGGGGTTTCCCAGGTGGTGCTAGTGGTAAAGAACCCACCTGCCAATGCAAGAGATGTAAGAGATGTGGGTTCAGTCAATCCCTGGGTTTGGAAGATCCCCTAGAGGTGGAAATGGAAACCCACTCCAGTAGTCTTGCCTGGTGAATTCCATGGTCAGAGGAGCCTGGCGGGCTACAGTCCATGGGGTTGCAAAGAATCGGACATGACTGAAACGACTTAGCATGCATGCACGTTTTGGAGAGAGGGAGGGTCTTCTTCAAACCCCACTTCCCTCCGTCTGTTTCCTGATATATTCCTGTCATCTCCTCTATCTTCCATTTAACGGTTGGTTCGTCGTTGCTGTTTAGTCACTATGTCGTGTCTGACTCTTTCCAACCCCGTGAATGTAGCCCGGCAGGCTCCTCTGTCCGGGAGATGCTCTAGGCAGGAATACTGGAGTGGGTCGCCATGCCCTCCTCCAGTGCCTTCCCAACCCAGGGACCAAACCTACGTCTCTTCCATCTCCTGCATTGGCAGGTGGGCTGTTTTTGTTTTTGTTTCTTTACCACTGGTGCCACCTGGGGAGCCCAAAAGAGTCCTTACCTAAAAGGAAAGTCAGTCTTTCTCTGGATCCTAACTAAGCCTTGCTCTTGGAAGTCAGTGAGGGTTCATCACACTCATAAAGGACAGAATAACATCAACTCATCCTACTTAACAGCAGCACTGGGGATCATTTTCTCTTATTTGATTGAAAGTGAAAAAGTGAAAGTGAAAGTCGTTCGGTCATGTCCGACTCTTTGTGACCCCCATGGACTGAACAGTCCATGGAATTCTCCAGGCCAGAATACTGGAGTGGGTAGCCTTTCCCTTCTCCAGGGGATCTTCCCAAGCCAGGGATTAAACCCAGGCCTCCCACACTGCAGGCGGGTTCTTTACCAACTGAGCTACCAGGAAAGCTCCTTTTATCTGGTTACTAATGGCATTTCTAGACAGTATACTCAAAAGCAGAGACATTACTTTGCCGACTAAGGTCCGCCTAGTCAAGGCTATGGTTTTTCCTGTGGTCATGTATGGATGTGAGAGTTGGACTGTGAAGAAAGCTGAGCGCCGAAGAATTGATGCTTTTGAACTGTGGTGTTGGAGAAGACCCTTGAGAGTCCCTTGGACTGCAAGGAGATCCAACCAGTCCATCCTGAAGGAGATCAACCCTTGGATTTCTTTGAAAGGAATGATGCTAAAGCTGAAACTCCAGTACTTTGGCCACCTCATGNTCTGAAGGAGATCAGCCCTGGGATTTCTTTGGAAGGAATGATGCTAAAGCTGAAACTCCAGTACTTTGGCCACCTCATGCGAAGAGTTGACTCATTGGAAAAGACTCTGATGCTGGGAGGGATTGGGGGCAGGAGGAGAAGGGGATGACCGAGGATGAGATGGCTGGATGGCATCACGGACTCGATGGACGTGAGTCTGAGTGAACTCCAGAAGATGGTGATGAACAGGGAGGCCTGGTGTGCTGCGATTCATGGGATCGCAAAGTCAGACACAACTGAGCGACTGAACTGAACTGAATGGCATTTCATAAGATTTCTTCTAATATAAATAGTATTTCTGGTTCTTAGTCTGCAAGAACTTCAAAATGTATTGGGTTGACCAAAAAGTTCATTTAGGTTTTTCTGTAGCATCTTACAAAATATTTGGCCAAACCTAGTACAAAGAAGACCTTCTTGTGGAAAACAACTGCCTTGCTCTGAAGATGCGGTGTGACTTCTCAGCTCTCTGCATTCTTCAGGAAGGTCAGGATGCCCCAAACCATCAGAACTGGTTCAGCCTTGGAGTCTCTCTAGGAGTCCAGAACAACCCCAAGAGAGGAGAGGTGGACCAGGTCTGTGTCCCCACCCTGTAGGCAAAGTGTCTGGTAAAATCTCAAGCTCCATATGAATCCTGCATTCTCAAACTGAAAATCCCATGGACTGGTCCACATTTCTCCAAGCCTCTTGATGAAGGTGAAAGAAGAGAGTGAAAAGGCTGGTTTACAACTCAACATTCAAAAAACTAAGATCATGACATCCAGTCCCACCACTTCATGGCAAGCAGATGGGGAAAAAAATGAAGACAGTGGCAGATTTTATTTTCTTGGGCTCCAAAATCACAATGGATGGTGACTGCAACCATGATATTAAAAGATACTTGCTCCTTGGAAGAAAAGCTATTATGACAAACCTAGACAGCTTATTAAAAAGCAGAGACATCACTGTGCTGACAAAGGTCTATATAGTCAAAGCTATGGTTTTTCCTGTAGTTACGTATGGATGTGAGACTTGGACCATAAAGAAGGCTGAGTACTGAAGAACTGATGCTTTCAAACTGTGGTGCTGGAGAAGACTCTTGAGAGTCCCCTGGACTGCAAGGAGATCCAACCAGTCCATCCTAAAGGAAATCAACCCTGAATATTCACGGGAAGGACTGATGCTGACGCTGAAACTCCAATACTTTGGTCACCTGATATGAACAGCCGACTCATTGGAAAAGACCCTGATGCTGGGAAAGATTTAGGGCAGAAGGAGAAGGGGGTGGCAGAGGATGAGATGGCTCCATGGTATCTCTGACTCAAAGGACATGAGTTTGAGCAAACTCTGGGAGACAGTGAAGGACAGGGAAGCCTGGTGTGTTACGTCCATGGGGTCATAAAGAATCAGACATGACTGAGGGATTGAACAATGACATGTCCTATGCAGCATCTTCAAGAAGAGCTCACTCTCTAGAGAGGTTAAGTCTAGGCCTGTCTACCAGCAGATGGTGCTGACGATCACTCACAGAGTGTTACTTTGGCCTTTTCTAAACTAGGAGTGTCAGAATGGTCTCCAGGAACCTCAGCTGCTTGAAAACAGAGAAGTCTCCATGTCTTGGAAAGGCAAGAGTCAGGCAGATAGAGATGAAATCTCTTATAGCCTGAAAAGAGTCAGACCAAGAAGCAAACAGCAGGAGGTCGAACAGCCTAGCTTTAAGAAACCCCAGGAAGACACAACATTTTTTTTAGGCAGAATAAGCAAAGATTATTAGGCAAACAGTAGTTTTCAAAGAATAAAACTGACAACACAAATAGAATGGGTAAGTGGCAATTTCTCCCACATTTTGGTCGCATCTTCTTAAATCCTGGATGACTTGCCTTACCAAAACACACACTCGGTCAGCCAAAGAAAGTACTGGATTGGCCAAAAAGTTTGTTTGAATTTTTTCGTAAAACATTATAGAAATGAGTTTTGGCCAGTCCGTCAGAGTTGGGCCAAGGGAAAGATGCAGCTAACATTTGCACACTGTTTTCCAGATACATTGTTTGCTTATAATAACTCAGTTACCCCAAAATCTTTCAAATGAATGGACGTATTTGGTAACATCTGGATGCTTGTCATAGGTTACCTGGTTTTCTGCAAAAAACAGCAAACCTCTGTCCACAGTGGTCTGAATTGTCTGTCCAAAGGTGGGGAAGGGGGCGTTTGGTTGAGTTGGAACTCGAGCATAGCCTGTACCTTCAAAATAATTTTTGTCTGATTCTTCTTTTCTCCTGTCAACACCAATCATCATTAAGTGAGAACACAGCAGCAAAAGACTGCCAGGAAACTATGCTTATTGATGAAAACGCGAGCAAGGCCTGTGTAATCAAGTTGTCATGATTTGTTAAAGAGGAAACATCTTTAAATTTAATGTTAAAACAGTCCACTGTATCTCCTGGATCTGCTCTTACACTCTACAATGATCAAACTCTACCTCAACAGAGGTGCTCTTCAGGAGACCCTATTGCAAACATCTGCTTAGGAAGATGTGACCCAGCAGCTGAAGGTCTTGCAATGTAAGAAATAATATATAAAGAAATATAATTTTATTCTGAGTAATCAATACTCAGTCTGTCTCATATTAGAATCTTCCCAATCTTTTAAACTTTGGGGTAGGTCAGAAGCTCAAGGCAGCAGCTTTCAAACAGGCTCATATGCCAAAGTCATGGTGTTCTTTATGGACTACTTTTTACTTTTTAAAAAATTTACAGTAAATAAATAGTTTGTGCCCTAAATCAGGCACCATCTAATGCTGAATATCTTGTGGTAGGAAGCACCAAAAACCGAAGAAAGATTTACTTTTTTCAAAATCAAGAAAATTCTGTCCATCTAATATATGAATAAGGAAAAGACTTTTCCTTATTTAATTTATATTCCTCAAGTATAAATTACATATGCTTTTTATGCTATATGACTGCAAAATCACAGAGAGACATCAGCTTCTAGGTTTTATTTACCTTCTACAAGGCTCCACTTCTGTGGTGTTAAGATTGAAAGTCTTTTTGAAGTTGTACAAGCTCAGAACATTTTCATTGAGGTCATCTAATTCAATACAACCTTTGTATGGAGGGAACCTCAGTCTACTAGGAGGCTGAAAAACAACAACAACAAAAAAGTTTTCACCAGTTGAACAGAGGACAATGATGAGGTTGACCAAGAAACAGTTTAACTCTATCGCTTTTAACCATCAATGTAGCATAGGGCTGAGCATGCAGACCCTGAAGACAGATGCCCTGTCCCTGTTTTCTAGCTGTCTGATCTTGGCCAAGTTATTCAACCTCTCTGTTTCAGTTTCGTCATCTGTGAAATAGGAATGATAATGATGCTTATTTTAAATTATACACTTATGCCTAGATCACTGCATATAAAATAATCCAATAAGTTTAGTAATTATCACTATAGATGCTTTAAGAATATATCATTAAATCCATTTTATATATAACTGATTAAAACATCATTATGCCAAATTAAATTTTAAATATTTCCATTTCGTGAAATAACATTCGAACTTACTCTAAAATCAGATGGGTAACCTCCAACATAGAAAACGGCATTTTCAGGATCCAAATTGAGGAGTGTGTTGCTATTCCCACTATCCATGTCATGGAATTGATGTGTTTCTGGCTTACTGGAGGTGGCTTTTAGGGTGTAATTAAGCCTTGCAAACTGATAAATTCTGTTTAAAAAATAAGTCAGACAATAAAGTTATAAAAGATTTATGAGGAGATGAAAGAAATCAAAGCTAAAGTATTAAAAGGGGGTTCGGCAATATAAAATTAAAGTTTGGTGACCGTAGGTCAGATTACCAAAGAGCTGTAATCAATCGGAGTCGTACCTCTGGAATTTCACCCGGTCCATCACTGCCTCCTGAGTTTTGCTCTGGGTTAAGGTCTGGTCCACCTGAAGTTCAGCCTCATCCTCTCCCAGGTTGTAGACGCATGTGAGCTGGCCATCTACAACAGCCATGCCGATGTAGTCTCTGGAGGCCTGGAGATACCAAAGCATTTCACATACTGTATTCTCCGAACNCTCTGGGTTAAGGTCTGGTCCACCTGAAGTTCAGCCTCATCCTCTCCCAGGTTGTAGACGCATGTGAGCTGGCCATCTACAACAGCCATGCCGATGTAGTCTCTGGAGGCCTGGAGATACCAAAGCATTTCACATACTGTATTCTCCGAACTCACCATCCCCAGAGGGCACAGTTCAAATAGCTAACAGCTTTCATTTAGTCAGCCCTGGGCAGACAGAATGAATGAGGTACATTCTGGTATAAAATAATACAGACAGCAGAGTTAATTAACGTCTGGGCTGTCTGCTCACGTTATCAGGAGGGCATTCATTTATCCACTCCTCCATTCGCTCAGTCTGCAAGTATTTGCCAAGCACCTGACATAAAGATGAGCCAGATACGGACTCAGGCTGCCATTCAGCTTCATTCTGGGAAGGAAGATAAGCCATTTACGCTCTTCCTATGCCGTACAAGGTCCCCTCAATACTCTGGGCATGCTTGTTCGCTCTATGTTATGTCAGCTATGTATGGATCTTTATTCCCTGTTAGAATGTGAGCACCTTAAGGTAAAAACAAATTTTCGAAAACTGTAGTAAAATATTCATAAGGTGAAATTTACTATTTTAACCTATTTTAAGTACACATTAAGTACATTCAAGAAACAAATTTTTGTTTACATAAATACAGGGTGTGGCACGTAGTAGATATATGGTATAAGTTTGTTGAAGGAATAAAGTCATGTACATTCTGCCATAAATACAAAGCAGAGTCATAAGAAATTTACAAGTAAATCCCCAATCCTTAAAGCACGAACAAGTAACCAACAACAGTGCTGATTTCAGGAATCCTTAAATACAATGTCCACTAGTGACGGCCAACAATTTCCTAACTGCCCAGAATTTTCAAGACCCATACTTCAGGCGTTTCTTTTCCATGCACATGTGTTCAGTCTCTCAGTTGTGACCAACTCTTTGTGATCCCAGGGGCTGTAGTCTGCAAGGCTCCTCTGTCTGTGGGATCTCCCAGGGAAGAATACTGGAGTGGGTTACCATTTCCTTCTCCAGCGGATCTTCCTGACCCAGGAATCAAACCTGCATCTCTTGCATCTCCTCCTCTGGTAGGCAGATTCTTTACCACTGAGCCACTTGGGATGCCCATTTCTTTTCCATTACTTACATGTAAGAGATATATTTTAAGAGGAGGAATTAAAAGCTAAAATAAACTGCTTAAAATATCTATAACAGTGGTGGTTTAAAGAATTTGGAATTATAACAGTGAAGCAACTGGATTTCTCACTAATGAGGCAGGAGAGGCTTAATTTCTCTCCAGGCCCAGGGTCCCCACCCCAGAGACATGGGAGGGTCTGCGGCTGGGTGCCCTGAGAAGAGGACAGAGTCCAGAGCAGTGAGGAAAAGCTGCTCTGATCTCCAGAAAGCCTTGATACTGCTGCATGGTTGAGAGGGGAGGGTGCTGATCTTCAGCCCCAGGTACGGACGTGCTCAGGTGTACACACACATGTGCTCACATGATGGGCCCATCTAGCACAGCTTCTAGATCCCCGCCTCCAAAAGCAACTTTAAATCGATGAGAGATCTCCCATGGAGCCATCAGAGGCAGTGGAATCTCCTCCTGCCATGCCAATGGCAGTGACATGGCTGTGTCACATACCTCAAAAGCCATATTCTGTTTTAAAAACCAGGGAAATGTCAGAGCAATACTTACATCTTTATTTCCGAGGTACATCACAAACATATTCTCAGTCCCACCAGTTTCTGTTGATTCAGGTCTTTGGAGAAACAAAGAAAGAGATGTGTATCCTTTCAAGTCTTCCAGGTCATTTGGCAGCCGGACTTCAACTCCAGATCTACCGTTGAATCTCATGGGGACGGCAACCTGAGAGGGACCAGATCCACGGTGTTAGCTGGTCCAGGGGAGAAAGGTGGGGTGCTCGGGGTGGAGGCTTATGACTAGCTGATCCCAAGTGGCAAGGATAGAGAGTGAAGGTGTATAGCTGCCCCCTAGGCCTGGAGTCTACACTCAGGTGGCACTCCAGGAGTAGCGGAGTAAAGCCCTCCTGTTCTTCCTGCCCACGAGCCAAGAGTCTTTGGGAAGTATACTTTGTTGTCTGTGCCAGCAACAATAATCATTATAGTAAATTATTACTATCATTATTATGGTTATAATACTAATATAATATTAGCCATATTAATGTCATAATAAGACCACCACCATCATCATAATATATTAATGTATTATAATAATGAGGTTTTACATATAATATATAATGTGATAAATATGATACATAATATGTAATATATGATATTATATAATACATAATATAATTGTAATATAGGGAATTATATATATAGGGTTAAAATACATATTAACAGGATTAATATAATACCATGATCCTAAATTAGGAATAANAGAAAAGTGAGTCATCTCCAGAGTGTGTTGAGAGAGGGTATCACAGCAGGTGCCCACCTGGAGAGCAGCCTCAGATGCAGTGGTGGCCTTGTCGGCCGCATCCTCGGCCGCTTTGATGGCGTTGAGGATGTTCTCGTAGGCAGTGGCAGCATCCACAGCACCTGTCTCTTATACACATCTAGATGTGTATAAGAGACAGATTATATATATAGGGTTAAAATACATATTAACAGGATTAATATAATACCATGATCCTAAATTAGTAATAATGTTATATATTATAAACTCTAATTATATAGAAAATTAGTAATAGGGTTATAATATTAATATTAAATTAACCCTGTTAATATGTATTATAGCCCTATTAATATGTAACATTAATAATAATTACTATTATTCCAACCCTGGAAGGTTTTTGTGTAAATGAGCTAACCTGTATAGAAGTACTCAGTGTGATATAGTCGATGTACAACACATCAAAATATTTTTTTAAAGAATTAACTCTTTAAGGAATCATTTCTTATTAACATGTTACATGTTCTGGTTGCATTTATTATAGGTGCTCAGTCCTTAAAAATAAGTATGTCGAGGCTCTCTAGAATGTGCTTCTTAAATTCACGGTAAAGAACCATTTTTCCCCCCGTTATCTGTCCCAGACCAATACTTTTGTAAAATATACGAAAACTTAAATACTAGAAAAATGAAATGAAGAAAGTGTGCAAAATACAAGCCTATTAATCCCATTCTGAGATATTGAAGCAATTCAAGTTACTGAAAGCTTCTAAGCCTTTACTCTCAATTTTGTACTTATATATAATGGAGCAGTAACAAATGTCTGAGTAGCTCTGGTCTGTGGATCCCCTTGGGTAGCTCTGCATTAGAACACAGAAAATAAATATTCCCTAACTATCTAAAGCATACCTCTAGGAATGATACTTACACCCCCTGTACATTTTATCTCCCAAGCATGTATTTACGGAGGACCCTGTCTATGCAGGTATCAGGCAGGGGTGCCTAGTGATGCCTGAGCTGTAGTCACGCCAAGGTGCCCACGGGGACAGAGCTCCCCCACAACACTCAAGGCTCATTTTACACCTGTCTCTTCTACTCGCCCGCTGCCCTTCGTACACTCCACACATCCTGAGTCTATGGCATGCCCTTCTGTTTTTTTGTCACTTGGAAAGCTCTTGCTCATTAAAAATTTTTTTAGTTAAGAAAACATTTCATGAACACACAAAAATAGAGAATATACCTGCATACGCATGACCATCTTAAGAAATTAAACATTACCGTTATAATTGAAGCCCATTATATAGCCCACCCTAGTCCTAGTTGCCTCTCCCTTCTCAGAGGTCACCACTACCCTGGATCTGGATTCGCACATAGCTTCTCATGTGTGCTTTAATATTTTTGTGAAATATTATCTATCTATGAACTGAAACTAGTCTTAGCTTTGTAAGTGACAGAGCAGGGATCAAAACAAGGCAGTCTGGGGGCTGCCCTGGTGGTTCAGTAGTTAAGGATCCACCTTCCAATGCAGGGGACGCAGCTTCAGTCCCTGGTTGGAGAACTTAGAGCCCACACGCCTCAGAGCAACTAAGCTCACAAGCTACAAAGAGAGAGAAACCCATGCTGCAAGGAGGTCCTGCGTGCAGCAGCTGCAAGGAAGGTCCTGCATGCAGCAGCTGCAAGGAAGGTCCTGCGTGCAGCAGCTGCAAGGAGGTCCTGCGTGCAGCAGCTGCAAGGAAGGCCCTGCGTGCAGCAGCTGCAAGGAAGGTCCTGCGTGGAGCAACTAAGACCTGATGCAGCCAAATAAATAAATAAATATTAAAAAACAAAGGAGCAAGGCAGTCTGCCTTGGTTATCAGCGCTAAGCCTCTGCACTATTTATACAGTTCATGTTTTGTTCATTAAATTAGTGGAGAGGCCAAAGCTAGAAGCACACTCTTTTCCATTTGCTTTTTATAAGACGTGTATGGGTACGAAGAGGGTGGTTTCTGCCAAACTGTGCCTTAGGCTCTTTTGCTTCTCTGCTAAGGGTTTTGTGTTGGAAGTTCTCTTTCTTAAAAGAAAAGGCAGATTTTGAGGCTCAAAGTAAGGAATATAAGCCTAGAAATCAACCATGGTGCCTCAAAGGCAATGATATTCTGACTTGGTTTCCATCCCTCTAATCTCCAAATATCTCATAGGGAGTTGGCTGAAAAATACAAAATATCTCATTTATATTATTTTAGGATAAAACAAATTGGGAGAGAAGTGTCAGAAATTCAAGTAAATAATGTCAGATTAAAATTAGAAGAAACGTTGATGGAACTTCTCAATGAAGGAAAACTGCTATAATCTCATATTCAGAACACTGTCCATGTGGGTAGGAACCACTCCTCCATTCTCACTAAAAGTGGATTCTACAATTCCCGAGTTACCGTGAGAAGCTAGGGCTTATGCAGTATCATATCTGCACATTCTGATCATAGAACCCTTACTTGAACTTGCAATAACACTTTACTGCCTAGAGCCTGGAGGAGAACCCTGCCTCCTGCCTGCATAAGCCAGTGGAAAGGAAACCACTGTTCCGGCATACCAGGTCATTTAAGGGATGAAGATGATGTGAACTTCTGAAAGATGATGGGAGGAAATGAACTTTCACATGGGGAGCACCCAAAGAATTTGGGCAAGAAAGATAATTGATTCTTGAGTACCTGGATATCTTTCACTTCTTAATGAATAGAGTAACTTATCAAAGAATGAGCCTTGGTGCCTGGCAATGAGGGGACACACCCACCTTATTTGCGGCATCTCTGGCCTGCTGAATTAGCTCCCGTATGCGGTCCACGTTGTCAGAGATGTTGCCCAGTGGCAACAGCTGTTGGTTGATACTTTCAATTTTACTCAAAAGATCAGGCAGTTTGTTAGTTAATTTCTTCACTGTTGGTGAGATTACGAAACAGCAATTTATCATTGTGAGTTGAGAAAAGGTTAAATAGAGATGTTCTTGTGGATTGTATTTGTCAAGGGTATATTTGGGTCCCACAAATTGGATAGGATGACTCAGAATCAGGTAATACTTTTTTTCTATTACAGAAATATACATTACACATATTTCTATGTATAATATGTAAATACATCATAGATTTTATTCTGGATATCAAATCATCTTTGACACTATAAAAAGTAAATCAGTATTGTAAAGTAAAATAAAATAAAAATAAAATAAAAAAAAAGTAAATTTTTCAAGGGGGAGGGGATATATGTATACCTATGGTTGATCCATGTTGACATATGGCAGAAACTAACATAACATTGTAATTATCCTTCAATTAAAAATTAATAAATTATAAAATAAATCTTTCTTTTTGGATCTTTAATATCAATCATAATCCAAGTGGTCATGATTCAGGGACTACATCTCCACTCTATTAAAGGGAAAACCAACAGCAATATTTCATGAATTTTTTTCAAAGTGTACAGGTTTTTTTTCTAATCATGTGTGACATAGGCAAAATTATTTAAGTCAATAAAAAATTTTAAGGAATTTCACATGTTCTGATTCTTTCCACTGCCAATCACCTTGGCTCCTCCAAAGTCCTACTTGGTCCTTTTAACAAACAGAATAGCCATATTCTTTGAATGGATCATGTGAAGTTGTTTCTTAGTATTTTAATTTCTAAGATCAGATTTTACTGGGGAAAAATTACAATGGACCAAAGCACATAATGGAGAAAATGGATAATACGTCCTGGCCAGAGGACAGTTGCTACCTGAATTATCCGCATCACTGAGAGCCTTGTTGAAGTCTTTGCTCTGGGTGCTCCTATAGGTATCCTTAATTCTTTCCACATCTGTCTGAATGGGGTTGAGCCCATCTAGAACCTCATTTGTGATGTCATTGGCGTTTCTGACCAGGCTCTTTGCACTATTGATTATGCCATCGATGTCACCTAAGGCACATACAAACAGGGAGGTGTAAGTCTCTAAAATGTTTGACAAAAGAAGCCAAGTCCAGTGGGTTAGGAAGCGGCTGACCTCTCTGCACTCCATGAAGATCACCTCGGATGCTGGTGAGATTGGCGCCTATCAGGCCTTTCTGAACTGTCATAGTTTTCAGTGCTTGCTGCAGGTTGTTGAGAGCCGGGCTGATTTCTGAAATAAAGTAGGAAGAGGTAGTGCAGCAGTGAAGTCGCTCAGTCGTGTCCGACTCTTTGCGACACCATGGACTGTAGCCTACCAGGCTTCTCCGTCCATGGGATTTTCCAGGCAAGAAGACTGGAGTGGGTTACCATTCATTACCCTAAAGATCCTGATCCTCATGGATACTGGTGGCCCCTGGAGTAGCCAGGATCTGCACAGCATTGAGCAGACTTGCATCTTAGGGGGTCATCCCCAAGATGCCCACTGCTTGCTCCTAGACCCCTAGGTCCTCTGTTATAGAGGCCAGGAGCATACAGAGCCTGTGGTACCAGGCTCCTTGGAAATGCACATGAAGAAAGGGAAAGGCCTACCAACTCAAGAGAAGACTTAACTTCAGCTCTGCTCAGGGCAAAAGTCTCTGCTTAGTAAAGGAAAGGGATGGTGGTGGTGGTCTAGTCGCTAAGTCATGTCAGACTCTTGCGCAACCTCATGGACCGTAGCACGCCAGGCTCCTCTGCCCATGGGATTCTCCAGGCAAGAATACTAGAGTGGGCTTCTGTTTCCTTCTCCAGGGGATCTTCCAGACTCAGGAACCAAAACCAGTCTCCTGCACTGTAGGCAGATTCTTTACCAACTGAGACAGAAGGGACACCCAAGGGAAGGGATGTGTCTATCTTATTCACTGCTGTGTCCAGATACTCTTTGGGGTAAAATATTAGTACATATTTATGGAACAAGTGAATGAATGTATGAATAAATTAATGAATGAATAATGCATAAGGGATGCCCCTTTGGTCAAGAGTAAAGAAATATTGGGCTTTCCTGGTGGTTCAGTGGTAAAGAGTCCACCAGGATTACGTTCTTTGTCCCGAAACTAAGGACTAGGTCCTTCTAGGGTGTACGGTTCCTTGAACTACTGAGCCTGTGCTCCAGAGCTCGGGAGCCGCAACTTCTGAGAGCATGTGCCACAACTCCTGAAGCCCGAGTGCCTGGGAGCCCACGCTCGCCAGGAAGAGAAGCCACTGCCACAAGCCTGTGCACTGCAACTACAGCGTAGTGCCCTGCTCTCCACGACTGGAGAAAGCCTGAGCAACCACAAAGACCCGGCTCAGCCATAAACACATAAATAAAAGGCCATTCTAAAAAACAAGTACAGGAATGCTGTTGAGAGCGCCCCATTGAAGCAAACACACACGCACACAAAGCAGGCACCGCTCCCATTCTTTCCAAACAGACACATTCAAGGACATATTCAGTGAAAGGAACAAAGCTCGTAGGCATTTCTAGCTGATAATATTGCCCCTTGGGGGTCATGGAAAACAACCAGTGAATGCTTTAATGTCGAGTTGATGACACAAGACTTAAACTGTGATTCCAGGACTGGTTTAAATACCAAAGTAGTTAACATCCTAATCCTTTTAAAAACACGGATCTTCACCTTTTAGCTCAAACTTTGTAAAGGGAACAGGGGTCACACCAGGAAATTTTAATTTTTGAAATGTGTTAGGCAGACTACATAATTTTTTAATTTTTTAAAATGAAAATGATAAGATAAATGTATTTATTTACCGGTAGAGAAGGCAATGGCAACCCACTCCAATACTCTTGTCTGGAAAAATACCATGTACAGAGGAGCCTGGAAGGCTGCAGTGCATGGGGTCTCGAACAGTCGGACACGACTGAGTGACTTCACTTTCACTTTTCACTTTCATGCACTGGAGAAGGAAATGGCAACCCACTCCAGTGTTCTTGCCTGGAGAATCCCAGGGATGAGGGAGCCTTGTGGGTTGCCATCCATGGGGTCGCACAGAGTCGGACACAACTGAAGTGACTTAGCAGCAGCAGAGGGTATCTAATCACTTTGAAAGGATTAAGAAGGTGAATGAGGGCTATGAACTAAGATAGGTGCTCACGTATGAATGACCACAGGAGACCAGAGAAAAATCAAGGGACAGCATTTTCTGAACACAGGAATTTGGTGAGATTGAGATGGTTTGACTTTTTTAAATCAAATTAAATAAGGGGAAAAATTCAAAGGCAAAAATTTTTAAATCCGTATATATCACAGTGGTAGTGATTTTTGATGCTTTTACTTACTAAGATTTTAGGGCTTAAGAAATTTTGAAGCAGTTGCTCTAATGACTTGAAGCTACTTACCTGGGCCTTAAATAAGACAGCAGCACTGTACACACCTCAAAGCTACGTGGGTCCCCAACACTATGGGCATATGGGATTAAATGAAGAATCCTTTCTCCCAAATCCAAGGCCAGACCCAAACAAGCCTATCAGTCTCGAGATTTATTTAGGTTCATGAGATTCTAACTAATTTGGTTTATGTTAGAATATTGGCTGGTGGTAAGTTGCAAAGTTGTGTCTGACTCTTTGTGACCCCATGGATTGTAGCCCACCAGGCTCCTCTGTCCATGGAGTGGGTTGCCATTTCCTTTTCTAGGGGATCTTCCCAACCCACGGATCGAACCTGTATCTCTTGCATCTCCTGATATGGGCAGGCAGATTCTTTACCACTAGCGCCAACTGGGAAGGGTGGAAACATCAAATCAATGTATTTACAAAGTACCACCTACAAAGACACTGAGATTCAAGAAGTGCATTTGCTCCTGGTCTCATAGATTGTTTCTAAGCCCTTGAGTATCCCAGCCCCCAACAGCCACCCCTTCCATACCTTGCTGTAGCTTCTGCTGTGTTATCTTGGCTTCGTTTAACAGTTTATCGCTGTTGGAACTCAGAGTTTTTGCTTTTCTTGGAAGATCTTCCTTTATTACTGTCTGAAAGCAAAGCATTTATCAGTCTTAAATGTGATACATACATTAGGAAATACGGGGTAAGAGTTTTCATCCTAGCCCTTATCTTTAATCTTTAAAAAATGAGGCTAGAAGGTAAGGCAGAGGTTTAAAAAGACTGTTCCTTAAAAGCTACAGTTAGAGCTCTCGGTAGACACTTGTGGCTTGGGGAAGTGGACCCATCACTGTTGACATAATGATAAATTATGTGACACCTTCTCATTTTCTCACTGTCACTTATGNTCTGTCCATGGAGTGGGTTGCCATTTCCTTTTCTAGGGGATCTTCCCAACCCACGGATCGAACCTGTATCTCTTGCATCTCCTGATATGGGCAGGCAGATTCTTTACCACTAGCGCCAACTGGGAAGGGTGGAAACATCAAATCAATGTATTTACAAAGTACCACCTACAAAGACACTGAGATTCAAGAAGTGCATTTGCTCCTGGTCTCATAGATTGTTTCCAAGCCCTTGACTATCCCAGCCCCCAACAGCCACCCCTTCCATACCTTGCTGTAGCTTCTGCTGTGTTATCTTGGCTTCGTTTAACAGTTTATCGCTGTTGGAACTCAGAGTTTTTGCTTTTCTTGGAAGATCTTCCTTTATTACTGTCTGAAAGCAAAGCATTTATCAGTCTTAAATGTGATACATACATTAGGAAATACGGGGTAAGAGTTTTCATCCTAGCCCTTATCTTTAATCTTTAAAAAATGAGGCTAGAAGGTAAGGCAGAGGTTTAAAAAGACTGTTCCTTAAAAGCTACAGTTAGAGCTCTCGGTAGACACTTGTGGCTTGGGGAAGTGGACCCATCACTGTTGACATAATGATAAATTATGTGACACCTTCTCATTTTCTCACTGTCACTTATACAATGCCCTCTGCAATACTAGAGGACAGAGCTGAATTACTTTTAGGATTTTAACCTTTGGGAGATTAAAAATCTTCAACCTTCCAAAAAGTCTGTTCACTAATTCTCTCATAGTTAATAATTTGTTCTTTATTTTTAGATATAGGCCTATTATATAATGCATTTCAGATCCCATAGGATCCACAGACATGCCCAGGTGAACAACAAATGACAGGAAATAAATGGTTCTCAAATTGTGTACAAAAATCTCTTCTTTGGTAAATGTTGATACCTGATCACACAGCTTAAAAGCATACCTGGTAAGAATCAGGGTATAATACTTTCAATAATCAGGGTGACTATTATCTGCTTTTACAAATGATTTTGAATACTGGGCTATGTTTATTCAAAAGTCAAGTAAATACAAAAATGACATATTAGAGCAAGTTCAAGTCTATTCTAGATAACAGATTCTGATCTAAAATAAGCTTTTTTTTTTTTTTAATTCCCTGTGCACACAGAAAGAAAACAGAAAAGTGAGTCATCTCCAGAGTGTGTTGAGAGAGGGTATCACAGCAGGTGCCCACCTGGAGAGCAGCCTCAGATGCAGTGGTGGCCTTGTCGGCCGCATCCTCGGCCGCTTTGATGGCGTTGAGGATGTTCTCGTAGGCAGTGGCAGCATCCACAGCACAGCGCACCAGCTCATCCCCACTGGCGTTCCTCTTGATCCTGGAAGACGGTACAGGAGGGCTCCAGCAGTGGCCTCTGCCTGCAGCCAAGCCCCCTTACCTCCCCCTTCACTGGGCCAATGGAGATTTGGGGCTGTGGGCTCTGAGGCTCTGCTCCAAAGGTGCAGCTGGGAATCAGTTGGGTTCAGACCTGGGCCCTGGGTGCTGCCTGCCACCCTGGTCCGTACTTCCTACCAGGCTCCAGCAGCCCCTGCGGTCGGACCCCCAGGCGGCCCACTCACTCCTCCAGCTGCTTGGCCAGCTCCTGTAGGGACTGCGAGTGCCTCTCTGCCTCCTCCACCAGAGATGCTCTGCTGGCCGATCTGGAAAGTTCTTTCACTTTGTCACTTAGTTCATGTCTTGCTTCATTTAGAGTGACAGCTAATTTTTCATATTCCTGTATTTTGCAAGTAAACAAGAGATAGTGTCAATTTAAGCAAAGCACGGATATGCCATTTTCTTGAACTCTATCATAAATGAGGTTTTTAGGAAGCAACAGTGAGAAATTGTTTCCTGAGCCCATTCACCACACCAATTACTCCCTGGTTACTTCACACAGTGGCACTGTGAATATTCTTCCAAGTTTTACCACCACTTTGAGCATTTTGCATACCGTGGGTACCCACTTTGATAAATTTTATAAAAGCACATTATTATCCTTACTGTATCACTGTACTAAACCTAAATACTTTTTCTGATTTAGAAACAGCAATCATAAAAGATATTTTCAAAATGCCCAGTGGGCTTCTGAGAAATATTGCCAATCTTTTACCAGTCCTAAATGTCTTCTGTTAATTAATGTATGCCTGATTTATTTTAATTGCTTTTCAGCTTCAAGAAGGTATAAGTGACATAAAACTGTAAGATATTTGAAGTGTACAAAGTGATGATTAGATATATGTATACCCTGTGAAAGGATCCCCCCACCAAGTCAACACATCAAACATCTCATATTTTATCCCCTTACCTTCTTTGGGGGGGTGAAGGTGAGAAGATTTAAATTATACTTTTGTAGCAAGTTTCAATTATACAATACAGTGTCATCAACTGGAGTCACGTTTTTGCTTTATATTAGCTCCTTAGACCTTATTCATCTCATTGGTGAAAATTATATTTAAAAAATACTAGCAGAATTTGTTTTTATTACAAAAATAACATTTGCTTATTTCAGGCAAATTAGGTAGATAGATAGGCAAATAGATATAATACAAACCTATGGTTGCTGGGGGGAAAGGATACTTAGGGACTTTGGGAAGGTCAGGTACACACTGCTATATTTAAAATGGATAACCAACAAAGACATGGAACTCTGCCCAGTGTTACCTGCCAGCCTGGATGGGAGATGGGCTGGGGGAGAATGGATACATGTGTATGTATGGCTGAGTCCCTTTGCTGTTCACCTGAAACTACTACAGCATTCTTAATCAGCTATACCCCAATGCAAAATAAAAAGTTTAAAGTTTGGGAGAAAAAAAAAAGACACATCATTCACCCCTCCCCTAAGGGGCAACTGCTGTTAACATTTTGGTATATTTTCTTCCATATAAAGATATATATTTGCGGGAAAAAATGTTTAGCCTATCTCATAAGCTCCTTGGAATGTAATTTAAATGCTTTTCGAGTTTCTAGAAAACAAGTTTTGCCTCTACCTCATGGCTTTTCTTCATCAATTGCAGGACAATGTTAGTTTGCATTAAGGAAGAATCTGCCGTGGCTAGACGCTTGGTGAGGTCACTCTGGAGGGAATTCATTTCCTTAACTTGTCTCTGCAGAGAAAAAGATCTGTGAGCTGCATAAGGCACAGCCATATTTATTGGACAACAGCATAGAGGTAATTTCAGAGTCAAAATGTCTTCTTGAACTTAAAGATCATCTAGGAAACTCCTAAGTCATGAGACATCAGTTCAACTTGTTGCGTGGAGGTGTTGTCATAGTTTCCGCAAGCTCCATGCCAACGAAACAACCGCTGTCGCATTGGAGGAGGTTTCTACACTAGGGCCAACCAGGCCAATGAGGCGGATGCATAATTAAGCTCTGGTTAGGGGATCAGGAAAAGGGAGTTGAAGTAAGCAAATCAGCACCATCGGTACACTCTACATGCTGGTCCTGATGAAGATGTCGGGGCGTTTCAATAAGAAAGCACACAGGAGGACTTCCCTGGCAGTCTAGTGGTTAAGACTCTGCACTTCCAATGCAGGGAATGTAGGTTCAATCCCTGCTTGGGGAACTAAGATTCCACATGCCGCATGGTGTAGCAAAAAAAAAAAAAATTAACTAAGAGAGCACAAAGACCTTAGGAAACTAGGGTGGAGGCTGCCAGAATTCAGAGATCCATAAAACTGGGTCCTGCTCCCTCCCCTTGGCATAACCCAACAGAGGCTTTGGGAGTTAACTATATTACCATCTGCAAAGATATTATTCATCTTCTTTTACCAAATTCCTCTTTCTTGGGGTGGGGGGCAGTGGGTCAGTCCTATGTTGGGTTTCCCAGGTAGCTCAGCTGCTAAAGAATCCGCCTGCAATGCAGGAGACCCTGGTTTGATTCCTGGGTCAGGAAGTCCCCCTGGAGAAGGGATAGGCTACCCCCTCCAGTATTCTTGGGCTTCCCTGGTGGCTCAGTGGTAAAGAATCCACCTGCAATGTGAGAGACCTGGGTTTGATCCCTGGCTTGGGAAGATCCCCTGGAGGAGGGCATGGCAACCCACTCCAGTATTCTTGCCTGGAGAATCCCCATGGACAGAGGAGCCTGGCAGGTTACAGTTCATGGGGTCACAAAGAGTCAGACATGACTAAGTGATTAACACACACACACACGACACAAAATGTCAGTTATTTAAAACATATTCAAACAAATATGTTTGAATTAATTATAACAATAGTAATTTCTCAACTATTTGGCAGTNTGGACAGAGGAGCCTGGCAGGTTACAGTTCATGGGGTCACAAACAGTCAGACATGACTAAGTGATTAACACACACACACACACACACGACACAAAATGTCAGTTATTTAAAACATATTCAAACAAATATGTTTGAATTAATTATAACAATAGTAATTTCTCAACTATTTGGCAGTATTATTCCTCTAGTCCTCTACCAGTCAGGAGTTGGGGTGAAGAGATTGGGTCTGTTTTCCCTGTGGTTTAAGTTCAGAAACACTTCTGGCCATTGAGGAATAAGGGATACTTTGATTTTGCGTTTAATGCCTTATTCCTCTTTGATTAGGGTTTCCCACACAGACAGGTTCCTGACTCTGCCACTTGATTGACATTAAAGCTCCCTGCTCCCTTGTGCTTGTTTTTAACTGAACCATGCAGATTCTGACCATGACCTCACCTTGATGGATTCCAAAGCCCTCTCATTTTCCCGGTTGAGGCCGGTGGCCTGCTTTGCTTGGGCGCTGGCCTCCTGTAGAGCAGCCTGGAGGCTACTGAGTTTGGCTTCATAATCATTCAAAGCATCTCGTATATTCTTCGCCAGTCCATTGTTCTCCACCTGGTGGTTTCCCAGCCAGCTCCTTATCCGATTCAGCACTGAAATATATCACCTTTTTGTTTTCCACTTGAGAAACGAGTGCATTGACACTAAGTTATAAAGACTACAGAAGAATTGATTTTCTACTCACTTCATGGTTTTCCTTGAACTTGCAAGGGAGAAAGGAGACTGGTGTTTATGTTATGTTGTGCCCTATACACATTGTCTCATTTAACTTTTATGACAACCACAGGAAGACAGTGATTATCATTCTCATGTTTCAAATAAGAAAATGGATGGCCTGAGAAATTACGTGACAAGGTTTCAGCCTTGGAACTGGAACTGAACTTGCAGAGTATAAAGCACATGCTCCTTCTATTACTGATACTGTCTCCGAGGCTAACATTAAATTTAAACAATACAAATGCTAAAAGAGAGATGCCACTATTTGTAGATTAACCACTGATATGTCATTCCACTACAGAATAAAGCTCAGTATTTGGAAAAATATAGGCCTATTGTTTTTAAAGTTTTGAGTTAATGTGGCATTTTCCTTAGTTCAAATCTTTAGATATATTCCCTTAATTTCTAGTACATCCATTTTTTTGGTAGTAGTAATGCGAATATCAATGTATGATTCAAAACTCCAATGGTGATGAGGGGACTATTAACAATGATATAATGAGAAAACAATAGAGCTGAAAGAATGAAAATGCAGTTAAAAACAAAATAGAGGTATCAGCGTCTAATATCTAAGGAGAAGAAACTATTTTTTTGCATGATGGTAAGATATTCTATTCTATGGATAAAGATGTGATGTGTGTCTATGTGGGTATATATATATATATATATAGACACACACGTTTATCATACACAGTATATTACAGTACAGAATATTACACAGTTGTTAAAAAGAATGAAATAATGCCACTTGCAGCAACTTGGGTAGACACAGAGATTATCAAAGTAAGCAAAGAAAGCCAGAAAGAGAAAGACAAATACTATATGCTATCGCTTATATGTGGACTCTAAATCTAAATTTGTGATATGTTCACAAGTGAACTTATCTACAAACAGAAACAGACTCATGGGATGGGCATGGAGAACAGACTTGTAGTTGCCAAGTAGTAGGAGGTGGGGGAGGGAAGAACTGGGAGTTTGGGATTAGTAGCTGCAAACTATTATATATAGGATGGATAAACAACAAGGCCCTACTGAACAGCATAGAGAGTGGTATTCAATACTCTGTGATAAATCATAACGGAAAAGAATATGGAATAAGAGGCTGAAATGGTGACCAACTCCCCAACCTGGCACGGTGTACTCTGCACCCTGAATGTCAAGCCAGTCAGAACAGACTGGATGCAAGCATTTGGCAGGGTCCTTACATTGCTGAGCCTCCCTTCTCTCAGCTTCGGCATCCCTCAGGTGCTTCCCGAAGTTGCGGGTCCTCAGCTCCCTCATCATGCGCCCCGCTTCAGCCAGCTCTCTGGAAAAATCACCTGAAGGCACCCTGTTTCCATCTCCCTCCGTCCCAGATATCTGCTTCACGAGAACTGGAAAACATCAAGCTGTTTATTAACCTGGGAATTCTGGACTCCAGGAGACTACTAAGAAAAGAGGCAGGGACTTTAATAGAGGGCTCATATTGGTTCTTCAGTATCACTATAGTCTCTTTTTCATAATGCTAACTCTTTCTTTTTACAATGAAGACTAAAGTAGTATAAAAGATACTTAATTGGGCTGAATAACTCTTCTTACTGTGCACATTCCGGATGACATTTTTAATCTTCGAGTCCAGCTCTTTTGCACTTTGGGTTGTCTGATCAATGTTGTTATATAATGTTTGTGCTTTTCTGGAATTTATTTGAACCTATATGAAGAGTAAATCGATGAGCAACAAATTAAGTTGTTTGGGGAAAAAACTAGCAACATTTTGAAGCAAAAAATGAGTTAATGCTATCGACCTAACATATTACCTTTTCTTGCAAAGTTTCAAATTCACGATTCAAGTTACTCAGTTCTTTTTCCAGACCATCCATTTTTGATTTATGATTTGAAATGGTGGGACGGTAGCTGAGCAGCTGGTTCTGGAAAGTAAAATACCAAGTTAATCACACTCTAGAGCAGAAATTTGGAGTAAGTCTTATCAACTTGGTAAACCTGGTGATGATATGAAAAGATTCATTGAGTAAGACCAGTGCTGGTCCTTAGAAAAAAATACGGTTCTTTGAAATAGGCCTCATGAAGAATTTATGTTTTGATGTTGGGATATGGTTCTAAAATAAAGTAGGAAAATTTAAAGACAAGAAGAGACAAGATACTTTACTTGAATTAATGACCTAACCTTATAGAAATGAGGGTGATGTCACTTACTTGATGTATTTAATTTTTAGATTATATAATAAAGTCAATTTTTAAACTTATATTTTACTTGATTATGCTAAAAACAAGTGTCTACGGCTACTCTGTTGAAAGAATCTACAGATTCAAAGAATTACAGAGCAAGAGAAAAACTCAGAACTCATTAAATTGAATACCCTCATTTAATAGGAAAAAACCGAGAAACAGAAACCTAAAAAAGTTGGGTGATTTGTCCATGCTATGGAAGTATAGATGATCAGTGATTGCCTCAAGACCAAAATCCAGGGCCCCTTCCTCTTTTGGGTACTGACTGGCAACATTACTTTTAGAGGGGACACCGCTGCATACGGGCTTCCCTGGTGGCTCAGACGGTAAAGAACCTGCCTACAATACAGGAGACCCAGGTTCGATCCCTGGGTCAGGAAGATCGCCTGGAGAAGGGAATGGCTGGCTACCCACTCCAGAATTCTTGCCTGGAGAATCCCACGGACAGAGGAGCCTGGTGGGCTACAGTCCATGGGGNGAGACCCAGGTTCGATCCCTGGGTCAGGAAGATCGCCTGGAGAAGGGAATGGCTGGCTACCCACTCCAGAATTCTTGCCTGGAGAATCCCACGGACAGAGGAGCCTGGTGGGCTACAGTCCATGGGGTCGCAAACAGTCAGATATGACTTAGTGACTATTGCTGCATATAATATCTAGAGTAGTAATTATTTTCAATTTTGGGTTGTTGTTTTTTTTAAGTTTTAACTTTTTCCTATTATTTGGTTGCGCTTAGCATACAGAATCTTAGTTCCCCGACCAGCAATCAAACCTGCTCTGGAAGCACAGTGTCTTAACCATTGGACTGCCAGGGAAATCCCTCAATTTTTTGGAAAAAAAATGTGGGAATATCTTGAAAGTTTTTACAAGAAAAAGCCATATTACTATCTCTACTTGTACCTAAGAGCCAGCATTGGGTAAAAGAACACAGGCTTTTCAGCTGAGGGCCAAACCCTAGGGCTTCATAGATAAGCCCATTGGTCCTTATATTAAGCTGCTGGGTTCTTTTTGGTGGTAAGTGGGCTAATGTATTTTAAAATGTCATGTATACACAGAGCCATTCAAAAAAGTTGGTTGCTTTGTCATACATATTCCTGCTCAGTTTTCACAGTGTTTGTGTGATATTGCAAGAAGATTGTTCTATTTTAATTGTGCTGCAGAAAAACAAAGCACACAATTGCACGTCAGAACACCTGGATAAGAGATATAGTGGGTGAACATACTCTTTAGAATTTCATCTTGGTGTGAATTCTTCTAGAACCACCACATACTACCTGTAAAAAAATAGCACTATTTTCCTCACAGGGTGTTGTAAGATTTAAGGAAAGCACTTAGCACAGGGCCCTGGGCACAGGATGGATACCGCAATGTTTGTCCCGTTCCTTCCTTGAAAAAGTGCAAGATTGTATTGATGACATCAGTCACTAAAGTGCCTTTTTTTTTTCCCTCTGAACACATAAAGGCTTTTCCCCTCTCCTCTCCATATTAAGCCTCCTGCTGCTGCTGTCTCTGCTAAGGCACTTCAGTCATGTCCGACTCTTCGCAACCCCATGGACTGCAACCTACCAGGCTCCTCCGTCCATGGGATTTTCTAAGCAAGAGCCTGCTAACCATGCACTAAAATTACCCTAATGGGATGGAAAAGAACCATATTTTCCAGCACTATTTATTTTTCCTGTAGGTACTCAACCATAGCCACTAAGGGTTTTGAAGCAGCCTTCATTCCAAAAGCCCTTAATCTAATTTTCCCTACTAGCTTAGGGTTCATCTCACCTACTGACTTTTTTACTTTTGAGTAGATTTTTTAAAATGTCTGTGATTTTTAAATTAGATCTTCTCACACTTACCTCTTCTTGTTTGGGTTCTTGTGTTTTAAAAGTTTTTCTAATTTCTTGCCTCTTTCACTGGATGTCACCCTGTAAAGTAGTTTTCAGACTGTCCTGTGATTTCTGCTTTTGCTACAGGGACTCATCACATGACTGCTGCTTCTGCTGCATGTCTTTCTCAGTATCTTTCACAGTGTTTTCAGGCTCATTCTGAGAGGGTGTCTTGTGTGCTGCACTCTCCTGTGTCCTGTCCAGTGATCTCAGGGTCATCATCACTCCCACTCCAGGCCCCCCCAGTCCAGGACCAGGTCTTATATTGGCAGCTTTGGACTTGCAAACTATGGTGATACTCACAGTGTCACATTGCAACACAGATCCTGGTCTGTGAATCTTGTCCACGTCCAGGCTATAAGCTTGTAGCTTTCCTAGTTCTCATACAATTGTTGCCTAACAGTGGGAACTGGGCAGCTTCAAGTTTGTTTCTTCAGCCTTCATTTGTAGGCAGAAAAGCCCCCATTCCCCCCAGCCAGGAAGCCCGACTCCAGCCCATGGGGCACTTTCAGCCCCAATACTTCTCAGGATACCCTCTTGGCTACCTTCTTTCCAAGTGTACATAGAACATTCTCCAAGATAACCATGTTCTGAGCTATGAAACAGGTATCAACATACTTAAAGAGAGCTGGAATCACAAAGCATTTTCTCTGATCCCCACAGAGTTAAACTAGAAATCAATAATAGAGAGTTAACCGGAAAATCTTCAGTTTGGAAATTAAACAATATAGTTATAAATAACTTAGCAATCAAAGATATGTCACAAGGGGAATCAGAAAATCTTTTGAACTGAATGAAAATGGAAACTGACACACATTTCCAATATGTGTGGGATACAGCTAAGGTGAAAACTTATATCATTAAATGCTTATATTAAGAAATGTTTTGCATCAGGAAACAAGCTTTTATCTTAAGAAACTGCATAATGAATAGCAAACTAAACCCAAAGCAAGCAGAAGGAAGAAAAGATATGGATAAGAACAGAAATCAATGAAACTGAAAGCTGAAAAACAACAGAAATCAATGAAATAAAAAGATCAATAACACTGATAAACCTCTAGCCAGAATAATTTTAAAAAAGAGGTAAGACACAAATGACCAATAACCGGAATGAATGAGAAAGCATCACTACAGATTTTGCAGATATTAGAAAGATAATAAGGAAAAGTTATAAACAACTACATGTCAATATATTTGGTATTAAGAATTTATGTGAAAAGATTACTTGAAAGGCACATATTACCAAATATCACTCAAAAAGAAATAAATAATCCTAATTGTCCAATACCTATTTTTAATTGATCTTGTAGTTAAATTAAAAGAAAAACATTTAACAAAGAAAACTCCAGGCCCACATGGCTTCACTGGAAAATTCCACCAAACATTTAAAAAACAATTATTGACAATTTTACCAAAATCTGCGTTTGAATCTTCTGAACACTAGATACTGAGATAAAGACTATGAGAAAAATGAGACCAGAAACATTCAGTACATAAGGAATGTTCACTTAGAAGTGTCAGTTTTCTGTGTTCACTGTACTTTTCACCAGGAGAAATCTAATCTTCATTTAGAGCAGAAGGAGGACAGGTGCCCTGAACTTTAAGTGGAGTCAAGCTCCCCGCCCCTCCCTGCATGAGGAGTATTCATTCACGCAGCATCTGTGAATCCACCGAGTAACTGCTCTGGGCCAGGCATCGTGTGGGGCCCAGGGGCACTTACCCTCAGGTCCTTGGTCTGGGTCTCCAAGCGCCTTATCTGCTCCAGGGTCCCTGCGCTGACACTCAGGCCCTGCAGCTGAGACTTGACCAGGCGCAGCTCGTCGTCCATGGTGGCCAGGTCGTTCAAGAGCGTCATCACACAGCTGTCACAATCTGTGGGGCCACAGTCAGAGGCACACATGCTGCGGGCTGGAGCCACAGGAATGCAGACCAAGCCCCAGGGCTGCACAGCAGCCCAGTTAATACACATATAGCCCATCACAGGCAGAAATCACCATCCAGGACTTCTCAGAGAAGGATGCAATTCTGAAAAAGGGAGATCTCTAGACAGGAGCATTTGACAAAGAAATGGTGCAGTGGGGAGAATGAATGAAGATGGTCAAAAGGTACAGACATCCAGTTATAGAGGAAAACAAATATTGTATACTCACACATATATGTGGAATCTAGAAAAATGGTACAGATGAACCTATCTGCAGGGCAGGTACCGAGATGCAGATGTAGAGAATGGACAAAGAGGGGGAGGGGAGAGTGGGACAAATGGGGGAGTGGCACTGACATATACACCACCATGGGCAAAGTAGCTAGCTACTGGGAACGTGCCAGATAGTGAAGCGAGCTCGGCTCAGTGCTCTGTGATGACCTAGAGGGGTGGATGGGTGAGGGCAGAAGGGAGACCCAAGGCAGAGGGCATACATGTATATGTATATGACTGATTCACGTCATTGTACAGCAGCAGAAACTAACACAAGATTGTAAAGCAACTATACTCCAAGAAAAACATTTTGAAAAATAAAAAACAAGAGAAGTAACTTAGCATGTAAAATGTACAGCATGATGACTATAAAGGACACTCTATTATATATTTGAAAGTCACTAAAAAAGTAGATCTTAAAAATTCTTAATGCACAGAAGAAAATCCGTAACTGTGTGAGTTGATGGATGTTAACTAACTGTGGCGATCATCTCACAACCTGTACATATATCAAATCATTATGTTGTAGACTTTAATACAATGTTGCATGTCAACTGTATATCAATACAATGGGGCAAATAAATGGTGAACCTATGCAACTTGTTGCTAACTTGGTATGTGGGGAAGTGAATAATAAATAGCTTTTATTTATTGAGTGCTTGCTATTTACCAGGAATCATGATAAGGGATTCATAAGCATTTTTTCAACAACTATATGAGGTTAGTATAGTTACTATCAACCTCAGTTTCACCATTGTACAAATGAAATAGGCTTGAAGAAGCAAGGTCACTGGCACGAGATCATACAGATAATAGTTGGGAGAGACTGCATTTGACCCTAAGTAGCCCTGCTGGAGGAGGGCATGGCAACCCACTCCAGTATTCTTGCCTGGAGAATCCCATGGACAGAAGAGCCTAGTGGGCTACAGNAAGGTCACTGGCACGAGATCATACAGATAATAGTTGGGAGAGACTGCATTTGACCCTAAGTAGCCCTGCTGGAGGAGGGCATGGCAACCCACTCCAGTATTCTTGCCTGGAGAATCCCATGGACAGAAGAGCCTAGTGGGCTACAGCCCATGGGGTAGCACAGAGTCGAGATGACTGAGGCGACTTAGCACACACACAGCCCTCCTTCCACCTCCTCCCACCAGTGCTTTCCCATGTCACAGTCTGGGGTTCACAGACCTGAAGCTGAACCCCACAACCTGGAAAGGAGGGGACACTTTCTTTACTCACCGTCACATTCTTCTCTGGGACCACCATCTTTGGGTTCCTGGTTTATGCAGTCTGAAATGAGGAGTAAACAAAGAAGGCAGTGCTACTAAACTTATTCTTCATGTACTTTTTAACTTGGCTTTTAGGAAAGCTAGTTTCAGAAAATTTCCATCACCCAACCACCCAGTATCGCCAGCTCTTCCCTTCTCCCTCCTTCCCTAGGGCCACTGTTCTGAGAGCTGTCTTGGATCCCAGCAGTCTGGCTGCAGGAACGCCTCTTGTGGCCTCTCTGATGATATATTGTTTCTTCTCTCCAAAGGTTCATGTGAGTCTATGAAGTTAACACTCCAACTTGTTACTGTTGCCTTCATTTGGTGGCCTCTTATACAACTGGTGATGTCTCTTCCAATATCATTCGAGAACATTCAATAAACACTCACTGAGTGCCTTTGACTCCCTAAGTTCCATGGCCCAGTGCTAGGGGCAGGAATACAAAGATAGAAGACAAAGTCTCTGCTGTCCTATAGGCACGGGTTCAATGCTCCTTAATGGTGAGGGAACGTAATGGTCCTGCGGGGGAGGTAGACACATTTTACAACAGTGTGACAGAGGCTATAAGGGAGATATACACACACACTGGACTAGCTTCACCAATTATCACGTGTACATGCTGAATCTTGAGGTTCTCAGCTACAGGCAGGAAAGCCTAATGGTCATGCTTGGACATTTTTCACTCCACTAACTTCTACACCTTTCCCCATACCATGCATCCTTAATACTGAAATGTCCTCTCATTTTCCTCTGAAAAACCATCTAACTTCATCAAAGGAAAACTCGAAACTTTCTTAGACAGGCAACAAGGAGGCTTTCAGGTGTCTTCTCAATGGCAGGCAATACTCTACACTTTGTCTGTATACAGATACGTTTTAAACCATGTTTGCTTTTCATCGTAAAAAATATATATAGGTTTACTATGGAAAATTTGGAAAGATCAGAAAAATGAGATAAAACATTATCCTTGATCCTACCACTCAAAGACAATCAATGTGTCCTCAGTGTATATTTGCATACACTTTAATTATATGTAATGATAAATTTCTCTTACTCATCCTTTAAAAAAAAAAACCTTTTATTCACTCTTACATGTATATATAAGAAGGACTGATGCTGAAGCTGAAGCTCCAATATTTTGGTCACCTGAGGTGAACAAAAGACTCATTGGAAAAGTCCCTGATGCTGGGAAAGATGGAGGGCAGAAGGAGAAGAGGTTGTCAGAGGATGAGATGGCTGGGTGGCATCACTAGATGCAATCAACATGAACTTGGGCACACTCTGGGAGACGGTGAGAGACAGGGGGGCCTGGCGGGCTGCAGCCCATGGGGTCACAGAGAGTCGGACAGGCCTGGGTGACTGAACAACAATATATACACATAGCTGTGTCACCTTATTTCCTCAATTAGACCGTGAACTCCTTATAGACAGGAAACAAGGTTTTATTTCCTTGACAGGCTTCTGCAAATACAGCACCTTGGACAGTCTATGGGGAACTTGACTTATGAGGAGGACTGATTTATCAGTGCAATTTTCTCAACAAGTTTGAGTTTTGACCACCAAGGAATCTGTCCATTACTAGGTAGAAAAAAAAAGAATGAATGAAAAAAGGGGTGGGGGGGAGGGAATCCCACAGGGACAAATGTGTCTCATGTGAGAACATTTTATTCCATTCAAGGAACAAATAGTTACTATCCTCATTTCAGGTTGCTTATTTTTGTTATTAGAGTAGGGACAAGGAGGCTTGAAAAGGCATCCGTCTCAATCTATGATGTGTTTGGTGTTGAAACTTCTCCTGAACACCTCCAAGGACCTCCAGAGATAGTAGAACTCAGCTCCTTTTAATTCAGTCCTTTTTATCTTTAAACATCTGACACTTCCTATTTGGAATGATTTACGATAGGCCTCCCTCTAGCTTCCACTCCAGGAAGCGAGTTCCAGCACTTACGTCACATAGAACAAGACCTACCCTTCTCCCACACATAAAAAAATAAAAAAAAAATTAAAAAAAATAAAAGAACAAGACCTACCCTTCTCCCACACATGCCCCTTTCAGATCCATCCTTTCCAAGTCTACTCTCCGCTGCCCTCTCCTCAGGGCTACAGGTCCCTTCACAGCTTCCCTGTCTTTCTGAACAAACTGAAGCCTGTCTATTGCTTTGTAAAGACAAGCCCCACCTCCACCCCACCCACCNACTCTTACATGTATATATAAGAAGGACTGATGCTGAAGCTGAAGCTCCAATATTTTGGTCACCTGAGGTGAACAAAAGACTCATTGGAAAAGTCCCTGATGCTGGGAAAGATGGAGGGCAGAAGGAGAAGAGGTTGTCAGAGGATGAGATGGCTGGGTGGCATCACTAGATGCAATCAACATGAACTTGGGCACACTCTGGGAGACGGTGAGAGACAGGGGGGCCTGGCGGGCTGCAGCCCATGGGGTCACAGAGAGTCGGACAGGCCTGGGTGACTGAACAACAATATATACACATAGCTGTGTCACCTTATTTCCTCAATTAGACCTTGAACTCCTTATAGACAGGAAACAAGGTTTTATTTCCTTGACAGGCTTCTGCAAATACAGCACCTTGGACAGTCTATGGGGAACTTGACTTATGAGGAGGACTGATTTATCAGTGCAATTTTCTCAACAAGTTTGAGTTTTGACCACCAAGGAATCTGTCCATTACTAGGTAGAAAAAAAAAGAATGAATGAAAAAAGGGGTGGGGGGGAGGGAATCCCACAGGGACAAATGTGTCTCATGTGAGAACATTTTATTCCATTCAAGGAACAAATAGTTACTATCCTCATTTCAGGTTGCTTATTTTTGTTATTAGAGTAGGGACAAGGAGGCTTGAAAAGGCATCCGTCTCAATCTATGATGTGTTTGGTGTTGAAACTTCTCCTGAACACCTCCAAGGACCTCCAGAGATAGTAGAACTCAGCTCCTTTTAATTCAGTCCTTTTTATCTTTAAACATCTGACACTTCCTATTTGGAATGATTTACGATAGGCCTCCCTCTAGCTTCCACTCCAGGAAGCGAGTTCCAGCACTTACGTCACATAGAACAAGACCTACCCTTCTCCCACACATAAAAAAATAAAAAAAAAATTAAAAAAAATAAAAGAACAAGACCTACCCTTCTCCCACACATGCCCCTTTCAGATCCATCCTTTCCAAGTCTACTCTCCGCTGCCCTCTCCTCAGGGCTACAGGTCCCTTCACAGCTTCCCTGTCTTTCTGAACAAACTGAAGCCTGTCTATTGCTTTGTAAAGACAAGCCCCACCTCCACCCCACCCACCCCTGCCCACCCACCATGGTGGAGGACCTGCATGGGCAGCGGACCAGGGAGCAGTAAGCCACCTGGTTCTGGACACCAGAACTCGGTGGAGACAGCACGAGGCGTCTAAGGGGCCATGTCACTCTCTCGATTCATATCAAACTCACCACGGACTGAAATCTTAGCCGTGACTCACTTCTCACTACAGGACTGACCACACGCAAGCCTCAACATAATTTTGTCTGGTTAGAACTGGCCCCTCACTCCAGGCTGTTGAGGACCTGTTTTATTTTAAATGTGTCACAGGAGCTGTTTTCCGGCTCCTCCAACTTTGCGACATCTGATAACTGAGTGGGCAGGCCGTCTATATTTCCGTTCAGGTCAACGATATTGAACAAGATGGAGCTCACATGAAGCCCCAAAAAGTGACCGCAGGCACCTCATTCTAGACTGACAAGGAGCCGTTTACTCTGCAGTCCTTTGGGAACAGTCACTTGAGCAGATCTAATCCACGCATCCAGGGTGTAGTTCTTTACCTTGTCTATAAGAGGAGAGATTTTATCTAAGGATTTGGAATTGTACTATACCAATGGCATTTTTCTGAGAAATCCATTAATACTCTCCATTAGACAGAGGATGGGGTGGTTGGATGACATCACTGACACTGAAGACAAGAGTCTGCGCAAACTCCAGGAGACAATGGACTGGGAAGCCTGGCGTGCTGCAGTTGGACACGACTTAGCGACTGAACAACAAATATTTTCCATCAAAGAAGGAAATGGAGACTCTCCCTTTTTTTCCCAGCTTCCTTTTTCTCCTAATCCATCTATACTAACTTCCAGTTAATGTCTTTTTCCTGGTAGGTAAAATCCATCTCAATTATACATTCACATTCTAGAACAGTTACTGCTTTAGGAGAAGAACACTTTGAATTCTTCAGATACACACACACACAGGAAGTTGATGAGAGAATAACTTTATAATGGCAAAGAGAGATCTCACCAAAATCGCTGAAATCCTAATCCATCTATACTAACTTCCAGTTAATGTCTTTTTCCTGGTAGGTAAAATCCATCTCAATTATACATTCACATTCTAGAACAGTTACTGCTTTAGGAGAAGAACACTTTGAATTCTTCAGATACACACACACACAGGAAGTTGATGAGAGAATAACTTTATAATGGCAAAGAGAGATCTCACCAAAATCGCTGAAATAGGGTATAAAATTATTTGGGCTATAATTAAAGAAGTTTTAAAAAACAATTTACCTTAAAAAAAAAAAACTACTTTAAGTTAAGTTATTCACCAAAGCTATGAGTACCACCTAAGCATTCCCAGCTTTGTCAAAACAAGGGCACAATTTGTTACGTGCAGTTGTGTGCGTGCTTCTTGATAAGGTCTGTTTGGCTTCTTTGCCTGCTATGATATACCAGTTTGATAAAGGTAGGTTAACAGAGGTGTGAGCTGATCTTACCTCCGTTCAGGGGGTCACAACTGCCCAACTGGCCGTTGCTGTTACAATTGCATGGCTGGCAGCTGCCTCCAAATTTCTGGGGATTTCCAAAATATCCAGGAGCACACCTACACAGAATACAGAAAAAGAGAGGAAACATCCAAAGAATGAGTCATTGACTCCACCCAGTTTTCTCAACTTCCAGCTCCCTGTTTGGGATATCGTAGCCCTATGGGAGAAAAGGCTGACATAGATTTGCATGAGTGAATGTATCTCAGTAGACATATTTGTGACTTGAATGGGAATGGTGAGGGTGGGAGGCAGGCAGAGATTTCTCCCTTCCCCCTTGACACGCAGATGACATACCTACAGCCAAATGGCAGATGAACAAAACACAAACAGGAGTCAGTGGTCTGACCAGTATGGAAATTAGGGATGGGTGAATTTTATGCAAGAGCTGAATTTCTGAAGATATCACACAATTACATACTGCTTAATTTATAGCTAATTTCCTCAAAGGTAAAAAAAGGAAAATTCATATAATTTCAATTTTTTGCATAAAGGGGGATTTTATTAATATTTCTTATTGTACTGTTCCAACTCTGCATAATTCACATTTATTTGCACTAATTACTGCAGTGATACATAAGGGGCTTAAATAACTGAGCAGTTACAGCTGCTACCTTGGCCCGAGGCTTTATTATTTTAGACGATTTAGTGATGAGATGTCAGTTCTTTATTTATAAGTTAAAAGATCATATTTCCTTGATGGTGAGTTTCTACTTTTCTCAAACAATAAAACAAACTCATGTTAATGTTTCTGGAACTGGGAGGTAAATCAAAATATTTCTGTACATTAGCAAAGTTCCACTTTCACTCTATTACCCACCCCCCCAAAATTGTCATTAAGTTGGTATGTGTGTGTTGTCTTATTATCAGTGGAATTAATAGAATCAAGGAAATATGGCATTTGACCCTCTTCCCAAAATTTAGGGCCTCCCATGTGGCACTAGTGGTAAAGAATTCTGCCTGCCAATGCAGGAGACGTAGGAGACAAGGGTTCGATCCCAGGGGTGAAAAGATTCCCTGGCGGAAGAAATGGTAACTCACTCCAGCATTCTAGTCTGGAGACTCCCATAGAGAGAAGCCTCGCAGGCTACTGTCTATGGGGTCACAAACAGTTGGACACGACTGAAGCGACTGAGCAGGCATGCAACCCAAATTTAAGCTTTGTAGCAAAGAATTTCCAGGCAATTTAAATACGCTTTTCCAATGGATAAACTGGTGATAGAGTGCAAAGGACACAGGTTTTGAGTCAGTAAGATCTGGCTGCATGGATTCCTGCTTTCATCACCATGCGTATAATCTTGGGCTTATCTGAACCCCACAAGCTTCCACTTCTTCATCTATTCCTCTTATAAAAATGTAAGCTCCATGAGGATGTGATTTTGGGAGGCTGTTTTGCTCACTGATACATCCTTAGCACCTGGGACAGTGCCTGCGCACATATTAGGTATCAGATACAAATACATGCCGAATGAATGAATGAAAAATTGTACTAACCGTATTTATTTTGGTGGATGGATATAAGATAAAAGATAAAGCAGTAAAGAATCTAGTACAATGCCTGCACATAACAGACACAGTAAAAAGCTGCTGCTGCTGCTAAATCGCTTCAGTCATGTCCGACTCTGTGTGACCCCATAGACGGCAGCCTATCAGGCTCCGCCGTCCCTGGGATTCTCCAGGCAAGAACACTAGGGTGGGTTGCCATTTCCTTCTCCAATGCATGAAAGTGAAAAGTAAAAGTGAAGTCACTGGGTCGTGTCCAACTCTCAGCGACCCCACGGACTGCAGCCTACCAGGCTCCTCCATCCATGGGATTTTCCAGGCAAAAGTACTGGAGTGGGGTGCCATTGCCTTGCAGCTACTACCATTTCAAGACATGATGAAAATATTCATGTAATGGTATGTATGTATTAATTGGTATCATTTGGAATGACTACATTTCAGAAAGTGGATAGAAAGTAGAGAACCCATGTATTCCCTAATTATCAGGAAGGTAACTAAGCTGAGATGGCTTATCCAAGTCTACTAAGTAGGCTGTCCTAATAATAGGGCTTTCTTTGAAGTGGCCAGCTCCATATTCTGCCTCCTAACCATGCTATGCAAAAGATCTCGGTTTAAAATACTTTTTCTTCAGGTGTCTCACTTGTATCTAAATTTTCTAAGTAAAAGATACATATTTACAAAATACCTTACTTAAAGTTACATAAATATTCCAGAATTTTTATTCTGCTTCTTCCTTAATCTTGAAAAGCAGAATAAAATTTCTGGAATATTTATGTAACTTTAAATAAGGTAATTTGAAAAGACTGATACTGGGAAAGATTGAGGGCAGGAGGAGAAGGGGACGACAGAGGAGGAGATGGTTGGATGGCATCACTGACTCAATGGACATGGGTTTGGGTGGACTCCGGGAGTTGGTGATGGACAGGGAGGCCTGGCATGCTGTGGTTCATGGGGTCCCAAAGAGTTGGACACGACTGAGAGATTGAACTGAACTGGTGCCTTTCTTATTTAGCTACGATAGTGGCTGAACACAATGGACTAAAGTAAAACTTCCTGATTTTGTAGATGACACTGGTACAGCAAATGAAGAGCAGAGAGCTTCTGTCATCTGTGGCTCTGAACAGCTGAGGGAGAAACTTGTCCCAGAGCATGGGGTTGGGGAGGTGCTGGAATGTGAGCTGGGAACCCTTCCCTGCCCCTCCCCACCCTCTGTCCAGCTCTCCTGCATACATCCTTATTCTTCACTCCACACTGTGCTTGTATTTATCATTGCAGAGCTAAGCACGAGTGGCTGATGATGCCTGGCAGCCTGGCACAGGGTGGGTGCTCAATAAATGTCTAACAAGTGAGAAAATTTGACATTAAAATGGCATTAAACTGTAGAAAAGTTACTTACACTTGATGTTAGCCAAAAGGCTGAGAAGCAATAGAAAAATTTTTAGCGATGGAAAAGTTTTGTTTCTTTTTTAAACAATGCTTGCTTCCTTGATGTACGATCAAATGTAACAAACCTAAGCTGAGACTACTGTTAATTAAGAATTTCCCTTTTCCAATCAGCTGCCTGCCAGATGGATGTCTCCTCTAGACTGGTGCTGTTTTCCACTTCACTGTTTGTGAAGAACTGTACAGAGCATTAAATTAGGAAGCCTCTCTCAGATGGGAGCCCCATAGCTTTCAAATCATGGAGGCTAGAAGACCCTTCCAGGCCCACTCCCCACTCTACCCATCTTTCCTGTGTCACTCAGGGTGGCTGTCCCTTCCTTCCTTCCCCCTTCAGTTCTAGTGGGATGCCCCTCCTGTTGCACCTGATTTAGCCCAGTTCCCTCTGTTTTAGGGCTTACCCTGGTGACTTAGGCTGTAAAGAATTCACCTGCAATATAGGAGACCTGGGTTGGGAAGATCCCCTGGAGAAGGCAATGGCAACCTGCTCCAGGATTCTTAGTGGGAGAATCCCATGGACAGAGGAGCCTGGTGGGCTACAGTTCATGGGGTCACAGAGTCGGACACGACTGAGCAATTAACACTTTCACTTTCTCTATTTCAACAGCCCTTTGTATGCCTATTCACCACGAGACTGGAAAACCCTTCAGGGCAGAGTCTGTGCTCTGGTTGCTCATGTGTCTCTAATGCTCAGCACAGTGCCAGGCAGATGCTAGGATCTCCAACCATTTTTCAATGAAGGAAAGAATGACTAATAGATGTGAGACAAATGTGAGCTAGGTTCCCCTTGCAGAAATGAAAAACAGAAAAAATTTGAATTGCTCCTTTTTACCATGGGATAGTGTCCAGACCCTCAGCTGATGCCCATAAAAACGGTGTCCCCTCTTCCACTCATGGCAGGTACCCTCGAGGCCCTTTGACTTGTTTCATTACTTCCCTGACCTGAGCTGTCTTCCAGCTCCACCTCCCAGCTCCACTGGGTTCTAGCCATCCCCTCGACCTACGTAAGTCCCACCTCGTCCATAAAATGTTTCAGATATCCATAGTCCACAGTAGCCCCCTTCCAATGAAATTCAGTTGAATTGATTTTATGTGTGTGTGTTTTTAATTTGATAAAACTCTTCTAAAGTTATCCAGAAAAACAATATGCCAGAACAGTCCAGGAAAAAATTTAAGTAAGGGTTATGGAGGGAACCTGGCTCAACCAAATAGTCAATCATTTTATAGTTTCAGAAATGATTCAGAAGTGATAATAGCACAAGAACCAAATAAAATGTACAAATCCCCAAGTCCATACAGAAATTTCGTGCACGTGTAGCTTCAGTGAATGCCTTCCCTGGTGGCTCAGCTGGTAAAGAATCCGCCTGCAATGCGGGAGACCTGGGTTCAATCCCTGGGTTGGTGAGATCCCCTGGAGAAGCTTCAGTGAATTCATCTAACAGTACCCAGGCAAAGAGTGATGAGGGCATGAGCGTATGTGAGCACACATCCTGTGGTGTGCATAACACGAAGGATGTGAGCCTCTTCTCCCTGCAGCTGGGCTGGTCTCCCTATGCCTCTCCTCACATGAACACTTCACCCTACAGAGTACGGTTCCAGATGTAGCCAGATGCCATGCACATTTCATGCAGCATGGTCCCCCTGGATTATGGAGACACAGAATACTGGAATAGCCAAGGTTATTTGAGCTCTGGTCAATTTTTGTCTTATATGTTGACCCTAAGTCTATCTGCCATGTGAGAAGCAACACCATAACAAAGGCGAGGTTCCAATATTTCACTAACACCAAGATTTGAAGTTAAGAAGTAAACCCACAAAAGTTCAAAAACAGGGATTTCCCTGGGGGTCCAGTTCTTAAGATTTCATCCTCCCAATGCAGGGGGGATGGGTTCAGCCCCTTATCGGGGAGCTAAGATCCCATATCCCTCACGGTGTGGTGATATAAAACCAAAAAACCAAAATAGGTATAAACATTTATATCTAACTTTCTCCAAGGCCAAGAGTCAGGGATGATGGAACTTAAGTGGAACTTCCTGGTCCTGACATGATGTTATCAATGAATACTTATTGTTATGGAAACAGACTGAAAATGAAAGTGTTAGCCACTCAAGTCACGTCTGACTCTTTGCGACCCCAAGGACTGTAGCCCACCAGGCTCTCTCTCTCCATGGGATTCTCTGGGCAAGAAGACTGGAATGAGTTGACATTTCCTTCTCCAGGGAATCTTCCTGACCCAGGGATCGAATCTAGGTCTCCTGCACTGCAGGCAGATTCTTAACCATCTGAGCCAGCAGGGCACCCTGCATGGAAACAGATTACTAATATATAATTAGATGAGAAAATAAATCAAAACAAAAAGCAAAACTGAAATCTACATTATTTTTAAAGAAAAAGTTTGTGCATATAGAACTGACATGTAAGAACAGCTAACTGCTTTTTTGGGGGGGCTGCATGTGGGATATTAGTTCTCCAATTAGGGACTGAACCTGTGTCCCTTGCAGTGCAGGCACAGAATCCTAACCAGGTGACCACCAGGGAATTCCCTTCAACAAGTTTTAACCATGGTTTTCTGTCGGCAGAGTAACTATGAATAGCACTGCAGGTGGGCAGGCGCGAGCATAGGGCAATTGTAAGGGTGTGGTACTTCCCAGGTTTTTGCCTTATTAGCTTTTGGCTCATCTATTCTATGGGGATTCCCAGGTGGCACTAGCAGTAAAGAACTCGCCTGCCAATGCAGGAGATAGTAAGAGACATGAGTTTGATCCCTGGGTCAGGAAGATCCCCCTGGAGGAGGGCATGGCAACCCATTCCAGTATTTTTGCCTGGAGAATCCCCACGGACAGAGGAGCCTGGCAGGCTACACCCCGTGGGGTTGCAAAGAGTCAGACACAACTGAAACGACTTAGCACACATGTACCTGTGTTATATCATTTTCATAATTTATAACATTTTTTATAATGATGTACTGATCTTATGATAGTTGTTTTAAATTTTAAAATGTTATCCGTATGATTCATTTTACTGTTACTTTCCCAGATATAAATGTATGTGTATGCTCTCTTCCTGTCTAGATGACAAGTATCTTTTGTACCCTTCGCAATAACTGGGCAGAGTAGCTAACTATGAAATATTGTTCAGGAAAAACACAAGCTTGGATCTGAAGCGTTTATAATCAAGTACATACCTTCCATTCTGTAACATGTATTCTTTTGTTTCCCAAACATTACTAAACACCTATTATATGAATAGTAGCTCATTAGGCACTAAGGGATTCAGAAATGGGTGAGACACAGACTGTCCTGCCGGTGTTCATAATGTCGTGTGTGCATTAACAGGGGTGTGTGTGTAGGCAAATCTAGGGCTGAGGATATGTGTGCGTGTGTGGGAGTATGTAGAGTTGCATGTTTGTGTACAGGCAAGCAGAGATGTGTATCTTTGGGGACAGAAGTTTGAGTTTCGATGGTGGTAGGAGTATGTAGATATACGTCTGGGGAGGGGCATGCAGGAGTGTGCGTGGGAGTGGGGGTATGTAGGCATAAATGTAAGTACATGGGCATATAGGGGCGTTTGCTGGAGTGTATAGGACTATGACATATTAGCTCTAATTCTCAAAATTCCACATGTACAAAGCAAGGAAGAGAAGGAAGTTAGTGATTTATGAAGTGACAGTCTTGTGTTTTCCCCAAGAGATCTTTTCCCAGCCTCTGAGAAACCAGCGGCCCCACCCCAGCTCTGAGCCCCACCCACACCCGGGGTGCCTGCAGCAGCCTGCCTGCAGAGCCCACCCCACCTGTGAGATGGGGAGGAGGTGAGAAGGGGGGCACGGGGGAGGGCGGCACCCACCTTTCACAGCGTGTTCCTGTGTATCCAGGTTTGCAGAAGCACTTGACGTTTTCCCCAGTCACAACACAGCCAGTGGCAAAACTTAAAAAAAAGAAAAAAGCCCCAGTAGAAACATAAACCCACAGGTTTTTATGCTCATTATTTTTTGCCACATGAAGTGAAACTGGAAACCAAGGGTCCAGGTACCTTTCATGTGAAGAAAATTTTGCCCATCAAAACTTGTCGAGAGAATGATGAATGATTTCAGCTGACATCGGGCAAATCTGAGCGGATAGGGACTGAAGGCATTTTTATTTTCGGCTTGGAGAAATACATTCCTTCCCTTAAGACAGAGTAAAGTAACCCACTTGGGAAGAGATGGTGACGACAGCACTTTTTCCAGAAATAACAAGGAAGGAATCAAACAAGTCTGGACAGAAGAGAGGAACAGAGAGTTCTGATTCTTTAAAAAAAAATTTTTTTTCCCTCCTTGCTTATTCTAGTTCTTTTATTTTATACTGGGCACAATCCCTTCTGGGAAGAAAAAGTATGTGTGTGGAGGGTTCGGGGGTGGGGGCAGGCCCACCCAGAGTGCCCTCAGAGTCCCAGAGGGGACTAAAGCCCAGAGCATGCTCGGGCCCAGCTAGCTCTGTGGACATGGTCCCTGGTGATTTCCACACTTTTCCAATCAGGTTGTTGGAACTTTTATTCTCTTTCTTTTAGTTCTGAACTGGTGTATTTATAGAAGCTTCTTAAAAAAAAATTAAACCAAGAGACCATGAAAAAGTCCTTGTTGCCTTATGAAGAAACATCTATGACCACTGAACATTCCACTGACATAGATCACAGAAGTAACTCCATTTATCACTAGCTGGTAAAGAGAATTCTGAGTTTTAAAACTATTTGTTTATTTGGGTGTACTGGATCTTAGCTGTGGCTCATGGACTTAGCTGGGCTTCCCAGGTGGTACTAGTGGTAAAGAACCCGCCTGCCAATGGAGGAGACATGAGACTCATGTTTGATCCTCGGGTCAGGAAGATCCCTTGGAGGAGCGCCTGCCTGGAGAATCCCATGGACAGAGGAGCCTGGTGGGCTCCCTAGGGTCGCAAAGAGTCAGACATGACTTAGCACGCACACATGTGAGCTTAGTCGCTCTGTGGCAAATGCGATCTTAGTTCCCCAACCAGGTATTGAACCTACATCCCCTGAATTGGAAGGTGGATTCTTAATCACTTGACCACAGGGAAATTTCAAAGAGTTCTTGTTTGGGAAGCTTCTCTTGGACAATTAGAGTTACACCTTTAAAGGGACAGTTAGAAATTTGTCAGCAGTATTAATATTGCTGGAAGGAGAATTAGATAAAAATAGGATTTTACTGATACATCCTAGGAACTGCGTGTTACTTCAACTACACAGAAGCTGAAAGCTGACCTTGATGATAATAGGCTTTGCAACCAAAGATCAAACGCTTTCCCCAAGCACGCTGTGAACATCTTGCAGCTTTTTACTCTCTCCAGCTTCTGTTCAAACAAGCCTGGGCAAGTGTCAAGTGATAGATCCCTTTACAAATAAAGCCACAGGACCGGGCAGGTTTAAGGAGTATCAAACACACAGATAGCAAACCAGGGTGGATATTTCAAATATGCATCTCCAGAAAAGCCACATTGGACAGGTGGCTTCTGATAATTTTAAGATTTGGCCAATTTCTCTGCTAGCTCAGCTGATATCAGCCAGCCTTGTGGTCCACACGGGCTCCTGAACCTGTGCACTACTGGTATTTGATCACCATCATTCTGATTTTTCAAAGCAAATCTTGCTTCACTTGGTTATCTGTTTATATTTTGTCTGGACTCACAGTGAACAGTGATGATGAGCAAGAGCAGGACAAAGTGCCAAAGCCAAACTGAACATGGATTATCACGAAAGGAAAATGACGGCTTTCTACCTACAGAGTCTACTGACCTTACTGGAGCCTGGGTGATAATGCAGATCACATCTCTCTGAGGCTCAGAACTGTCCTGTGGCTTCTATCACACTGAGGATAAAAATCCTTAACATCCAAGTGCCTTACTCTAGCCTGAAAGGCACAGGATCTGTATCCTGGCTGTCCCACCAACCTCATCTCCCAGCCAGCTCCCTCTCAGTGCAACCAAGCCGGCCATGCCTTCTTACTGCCCACTAACTCATCATCACAGGAGTTTTCTCATCTGTTTTTTTTTCCCTTGCCATGGACCCTCATCATATTGTCTTGGTACTCCACCTCATCACTCATGAGTCCCTGCCCAACAACTCCAGAAAGCTCTGCTACCACCCTCTGTAAAGAATCCACTCCCTATCTATCACATAACCCTTTTATCAGTGGTGTGGCCCATCTCTGAAGTTATACTTCAGACTGATTTGTGCATTTTACTGAGTAATAACCCCACTCTCTCCTCACATTCTTCAGGGGAAGCTTAATGACTGCCAGCCTTCTTTACTGCAGTTACCCCAGCATCTGGAGAAGGGATGGTGCTCAATAAATTGCTTAGCCATTGAATGAATAGCAAAGGAAAAGAGGAAAAGGCAAAACCCTGAAGAACACAACTTGGAGAGTCTGTTTTTGTTTGGTTTTGTTCCCATTTTTTGTTTATTCTTTTTTTTAAAAATAGAAAATTGTTTTACTGAGATAGACTTCACATATCATACCATCCACCCACCTAAAATGTTAGATTCAATGGCTTTTAGTGTGTTCACAGAATTGCACAGTCATGACCACAATCAATTTTAGAGCATTCTCATCACCTCTAAAAGAAATTTTATGCCATTTAACAGCCCCTTCCCATTTCTTCCCACAACCCATTCCCCAGCCCTAGACACCCATCCCCCAGCTCTAGATACCCATCAAACTATTGGGTTGGCCAAAAAAGTTAAATCGGGTTTTTCCATCACGGCTACAAAAAATCCAAATGAACTTTTTTTTTGCCAACTCAGTACTTCCTGTCTGTACAGATTATTATCAAACCTCTACAGTACCTGTCTGAATGAGGACATGGGCAGATTCTACAGGATCCGTGAATGGTGCTCCAATAGTGGCCCTCTTTACAGCGCTCACAGTGCTCCCCTGCAGTGTTGTGCTGGCAGTTCTTGGGAGAGAGAAACAGTAAAATTAATAGCAACCTATTACATTTATGACTATTGACATTGCTGTCATCTTACTCACACAATTATAACTCAAATCCTCTGACACAGCAATATCGGTTTTGTTAATCATATGCTTTTCCTACCCAGCCAATCCCGGTTGGTGCCAGAAAAATGGTGTAATTGCCCTTCCATCAGCTATTCGGTGTTATCATGGGGAGGAAGGGCGAAATGGAGCCAGATCAGTGGGGTTAAAATCCCACTTGAACATTCCATAGCTGTGGGGATCGTGGGCAAGTCCCTTCACCTCTCTGGGCCTCAGTGTTTCTTAATAAATCAACTTCTTTTGGCATGTGAGATCATCGTTCCCTGACCAGGGATTGAACCTGTGTCCCCTACACTGTGTGGAAGTGGTTGAGTGTGAAGTCTTAACCACTGGACTGCCAGGGAAGGTCCATATAAATCAATATTAATGGTGTATGATTTATATACTATTCTAATTTTCCTAAAATGTACAGTTAAAATAGTACCCACTTTCCAAGGTTATCAGGACTTGCAGGATCCAGAGAGGAGACTCTCGGGGGTGTCAGGTGAGGGTGCTGGCAGCTTCCTGTACCTTTACTTTGCTCGGCCTCCCTGACTCTCTCAGAAACATCTGTTCTTTTGACCCAAGTGTTCCCCTTTTCACATTAGCTCCCTTTCTTTATTATTTATTTGGCCATGCAGGGTCTCAGTTGTGGCAGGTGGGATCCAGTTTCCTGACCAAGTCCCCTGCCTTGGGAGCTCAGAGTCTTAGCCATTGGATCACCAGGAAAGTCCCAATTTCCTTTCTTTTATAGCTCCAAATGACAATTTTAAAGAAGAACTGCCTGAAGAGAGATGTTTTAGTCCCATGTCAACTTAGTTCTGAGCTGAAAACACGGAGGAAGTAAGACCATGGAGAAGCAAGAATTGTGGTGAGGTTACCTGAATCCTATGATAAATCCTCCCCAAACCCCTCTGAACTCTGGGCCTTTACAGGGGCACAGGGAGAGGAGAGTAGAAGAGGGGTAGAAACTGAGTTGCTTGATAAAAAGCTCATAAGAATGTCTGAAATACCACTCACTCTCAGCTGAAAGCATCTACCCTGAAATCTGTCGTCCTCAGTCCTGCAANCTATGATAAATCCTCCCCAAACCCCTCTGAACTCTGGGCCTTTACAGGGGCACAGGGAGAGGAGAGTAGAAGAGGGGTAGAAACTGAGTTGCTTGATAAAAAGCTCATAAGAATGTCTGAAATACCACTCACTCTCAGCTGAAAGCATCTACCCTGAAATCTGTCGTCCTCAGTCCTGCAGATTTGAGGCAACTACCCATCAGATTTCCTTGTGTTACTGTGAATGAGTGAGTGAATGAATGAATGAATGAATCCATATCCGCCTTCACAGCTTGTGCTTTCCAAGGTCCATGTGGCGGCAAACATCTGCTGTGCATGAACTAGCTGCTCAGCTATGCTAGGTACCAGGGGCGCAAAGGTAGATTGGTACCCTGACACGGGGGTGGGAAACAGGACGACAGAGGCGCTGGCAGAACGCCCTAATACCCAGAGGAGCCTCAGGGAGGCAATGAGGCCTGTGTGGACAGAAGGAGGAATGAGCTGGCTGGAGAAGGGAGGAAAGACACACTGGGCACAGAGGTTGGTGTGCACAGGACCTCAGCCTTGCAGGAGCACAGTGGCGTGGACAGGCAACCTGAAGCAGCTGGTGTTCCCCAGGGTGAAGTGCAAGGGGGCAGGCTATGGCTGGAGAGGCAGCAGCACAGATCAAGGGGCCCTGAGGCTGCCTGAGGAGTGTGAACATCTGGTTGTGAGACTCAGGGGACCCCCGAGTCAGCTGTGAGTTTCAGATAAATCATCCTGGAGGCAGGGGAAGCTGGGCTCCAGCAGCAGGGAATAAAAAGGAGGAAAACCAGTGTGGTGGTCCAGTAGGTGGGACTTCGAACTCCCTATGCAGGGGGCCTGGGTTCGATTCCTGATCAGGGAACTAGATTCCACATGCTGAAACTAAGAGTTTGATGCCTCACCTAAGAGCTGGGGCAAATAAATAAAATAAATATGAAATGGGCTTCCTCGGGGGCACCAGTGGTAAAGAATCCTCCTGCCAATGCAGGAGATACAAGAGACGTGGTTTAGATCCTTGAATTGGGAAGATCCCCTGAAGCACGAAGTGGCAACGCACTCCAGCAGTCTTGCCTGGGAAGTCCCATGGACAGAGGAGCCTGGCTATGGGGCTGCAAAGAGTCAGACAAAACTAGGGGGCCTGGGTTCGATTCCTGATCAGGGAACTAGATTCCACATGCTGAAACTAAGAGTTTGATGCCTCACCTAAGAGCTGGGGCAAATAAATAAAATAAATATGAAATGGGCTTCCTTGGTGGCACCAGTGGTAAAGAATCCTCCTGTCAATGCAGGAGATACAAGAGACGTGGTTTAGATCCTTGAATTGGGAAGATCCCCTGAAGCACGAAGTGGCAACGCACTCCAGCAGTCTTGCCTGGGAAGTCCCATGGACAGAGGAGCCTGGCTATGGGGCTGCAAAGAGTCAGACAAAACCGAGCAACCACATGTGTTAAGCATAAAAAATAAAGTAAGATAATAGGAAAGTCAGGTTCCCTTAAAAGTAAATAAGAAGCAGGAAAAGTGAAGAACGAGGATGAGAAGAGAGAGGAGGGGAGGAAACAAAAGGAAGCCAAGAGGTGACTGGGTAGCGAAGGCAGAGGAGGAGAGGAAGCGGCCAGGAGAAGGCGGAACAGCGGGGCCTCGGCAGAGAGAAGGTAGCCGGTCATCAGAGCTCCGTCCGGCCAACGGTGCCCACAGGACACGTCACTGGCTTCGGCTGCCTCCCCGCTGGCCACATGCTGCTTTACTGGTGGGGGTGGGCTGGTTTCTTTACACCCTTCGAAGCTTATACTTGAAAGGACAGGGAGAGGTGCACGTGTATGAAGGTCCCAGATTTCAAAATTGACTCTGGACCTCGGGAAGTGGAGGCCAGTGTACAGAATCATCCCGTCTGCTAGCGAAAGGGGCTGGGTCTCCTCACTTCTGTTTTCTGAGGATGGGGCTGTGTGTGTGGCTCCCGCGCAAGGGCCATGTTGGAAAGCAGGGCCCACGGCCTGCCACTGAGCTGCACCCGTGTGTGTACTCATGTGTGCACATGTACATGTGTGTACACAGGCACACCCCCCACCACACAGCAGCCTCCTGAGAGTAGGGATTATGTCCGATGGTTTTAACCCCAGCACTTAGCTTGGTCCTTCCCATAAGAGCAAATACTCAGCAAGGGTTCCCTGAATGAATCAGTTCTAGAGGGCATGTGGCCGTCAAGGACAAGGGAAGACAGAGCTGCAAAGAAAAGTGAGAAAGACAATCTTGTTGTTTGACTGAAACATGAATTATGACTCTCACTAGCGATCCCTTCACTGGGTGGATGGACTACAGAGAAAACTCCCTTTGTTCTCCGGCAGCTTTTATAAAGTGGCCTTGCAATGACTCAACGACAAGATAAGTATTTTTCATGTGTCTACCTGTGTCACACACATCACACAGTATGAAATATAAACTATTACATGAGATACCAAAGAGCTGGAAAATAATACTGCCTGACATCTCTTACACTTATAAGGAACTTATAAGGCTAAAATCCTACAGAATATTCTGTCAGGCTCTTTACAATTTCCTGTCCTGGCCTGTTCCATCTTGCAGAGGAAATAGCTCCTCAGGACACGCTGAATGGGCATTAAACAGTCTAGGAACTCAAAGAGCTGAAACACACTCTAGGTGCCTCACACAATGCAGAGGAAGCCCGCGCCAGGACACTTCTGAACCGCACAAAAGAAGTGGGGGCTCTGTATTCAGGCACCAACGTGGCCTCCTTTCCTCGGAACTGTCCATCTTCCTTCTAGCTGGGGAGGCCGTGGCTACTGGAGGGGGTACCTCTGAGGACAGGGAGGAAGATAGCAGAATAAAAACTGTTTTGCTTCAGGATGCATGAGAAAAATCTCCTGAGAACCTAGTTTTGTGTGGGAGAATTTTCTAAAACATACCCAAAGAAGGTAGCTTTCTGGTGGCTAAGTCATAAACCACTGGGACTCCCCTTGTCTGTCTTCCCTCATAAATGCACTGCCTTGGCAGCCATGGGGGTTAGTGTTTGATGGACGGAGAGTGTGCCTTCAGCCTTTGCCAACATCTCCTTCTCCTCTGATCAATTTCTTCAGCCACTGCTCATCTGACAGCAATGAGGTCTCCTCCCTGCAACCTCCTGCCCCACCCCACCCTCAACAAAATTGAGGTCCAAAGGAGTAGCTCTGGTTTACTATATCCTGGCAAGCGTTAGGGCTTGCCAGGTGGCTCAGGGGTAAAGAATCTGCTGGTAATGCAGAAGTTGCAGGAGACACAGGTTTGGGGGTTGGAAAGATGGAGGAGGGCATGGCAAGGATGTCATGCCAGTATCCTTGCCTGGAGGATCCCATAGATAGAGAAGCCTAGTGGGTCACAGTCCACAGGGTCGCAAAGAGTTGGACACGACTGGAGCCACTTAGCACACACGCACAGCAAGAGTTAAACCCCAGCATCTACCCATGATTATCATCTAGTGAGCTCCAGAAGCTAAGGTGTAATGTAATTGCTCAGACAGAACATTCTCTGACGATGCACATTAAAATGGAGGGAAAAGGGACTTCCCCGGCAGTCAAGTGGTTAAGACTTCGCCTTCTAATGCAGGGAGTGAAGGTTCTAGTTGGGGAGCTAGGATCCCACATGCCTTACAGCCAAAAAAAATAAAACAGAAAACAGAAGCAAAACTGTAACAAGTTCAATAAAGACTTTAAAAATGGTACACAGGAAAAGAAATCTTTAGAAAAAAAAAAATGGAGGGAAAAGTGAGTGTGAAGTAATTCAGCCTGGTTAGCTGGTGCTTCACCCTGCCCCCCACCACCCCATCCCCTGCTCACATAATCACCTCTATTTAGGGTTCGGTAGAGGTGACGTCTGATGTCTGAGGGCCTAGTGGAGGGGGGCGGGGAGACACAGATCGTTTGTTAGTAACATTCCAGCATCAGTTTACTCACAATGCATACTCCCGAGCCATCCTGGCAGCGATTGGAATGCCCGTTACAGTTGCAGGGAACACACCATCCGGTGTATAAGCCTTTGTTCTCACGATAGTATCCAGGGCTGCATCCCTGTTTTGCAAACAAACCGTTTAGTTGATACAAAGAAAGAAATTTATTATCCGAGGCAGGTGACCACCCTGACCGTCAAGCACTGACCTTTCTATCTTCCCTACTTTGGTCAGTGTGTGAACTTCTACTTTCCAATGCAAGCCAGGTTCGCTTGCTTTTTCCATCAGGTTTTCTGTTGTTTTCACATCCTTGTAGGTATGCGAGTTTGTGGTGGAATGGGAGATGTGTGGTGGGGAAATCAGAGCAAACGGGGTGTGGGGGGTGGACTATGGAAGTTGGCTGCCTCTCCTTCTCAAGCCAGTTGCTTTGAGGGCCAGTGGAGCATGGAAGGCTGAAAAAGCAAAGAGGATCAGGACCTCAGTCTACCAGAGGGGAGGACCTCTGAGCAAATCTCTTCAAGTTCAAGTTCTCTTTGGGTAGCCACTCCAAGTGTGGATTTGGGCTGGTGGGGGAGTTGGATGGGAGGAGGGGAAAGGTGGGATCACCACTGGGATTTAATCAATAATGGCAGGTCCAGTGGAACCCATTCACTGCCACTCACCAGACCACAGGTGACAGGGAACCCTGGGGAAAGGAAACAGCTTGTATTCTTGTACAGAACTGATAGGGATGTTTGGTTCCCACTGAACACAAAGACCCAGCTTAAGGCAGTTTCCTTGAGTGTGGTCTCGTTCTCTTGTTCAACATTGCTCTGATTAACCCTATCTCCTCTATATCGTCTTCCTCCAGTATAATGCTGCAAGTTATTATTTTTCATGTGGATGAGAATTATGGTTTTATTTTGATGAACTGATACATTTTTTGAAAAGTCTAGTTATGAATGTCCCTGGGACTTCCCTGGTGGGCCAGAGGTTAAGAATCTGCCTACCAGTGCAGGGGAACAGGTTTGATCTCTGCTGCGGGAAGATTCCGACTGCTCCAGGGCAGCTAAGTCCGTGCACCACAACCACTGAAGTCCGCGTGCCTAGAACCCATGCTCCGCAACAAGAAGCCACCAAAATGAGAAGCGCGAGCACTTCTAGAGTAGCCCCACTTGCTGTAACTAGAGAAAGCCCATGCACAGTGATGAAGACCCAGCACAGCCATAAATGATTAAATAAATACCTTTTAAAAAAGAATGCCCCCAGTAGAAAAAAAAAAAGCAATTATTCTTATACCAGCCATTAAAAGTTACTGAGATTTCTGCCTCTAAAGAGAATTTCTGCCTTGAAAGTCATTTTCTTCATTTTGGCAGAGCCAATCACCGATTAAACTTGGATGTAGTCTCTAGTTTCCTTCACTGATCTACAGGGTCTATCCTTAAGGCATCAGGAAAAATTAATACTTCAAGATAAAGATGATCTTTAATCTAATCTCTTTAAACAGCACATATATCTATGAGCCTCTGAAGCTATAGCCAAGGGAAATTTGCTCTCATTCATTCATGGCCTTAAAGGTCTCTACCTGGGCAGGCCAGAGGGAAAAAGAAGCTCACACACTCCCCAGAGCTGAATATTCCAGTTGCTGCTAGAAATTCCTTCTAAAACTACACAATGATGCCAAATCATACACAGTAACAATACTATAATTTCCAATATAATTTTCCCTTCAGCTATTAGGAACCATGTTGAGGCAAAAGAATGCACTACAAAACCTTAGATTACTGAATGGGCTTGTCTAAGGAGAATCCAAACATGAAAGGAATGTTCTTGAGCTGAAAGCACAACTGAGAGATACATCTGAACTTAATTCAGCCAGTGGTGGTATGATCGTATCTACAAATAATCTCTACCAATAAGGCACAAGGGCCTTATAATTATCACCATATACCCCATTACATGCTTATAAAATTACCCGATTTAATAAAGAACAAATTATCTAAATAATAATTATATATGGTTTATTTATGACAACATGCCCAGTAAAAGCTTTAATTAGATATTCGTTGGTGGGTGAGGATGGTCTATCCTGATTAAAGGTAAATCACCCATCTTAATTTGCTTTTGCTTAGAAATAGAAAAGCAGTCCACAAGAACTATGTATCATGTGACTCTCAGAACATTTGTCAGTTATGGAAATATAATTATTTTCTCACCTATATAAAGCACACAAACTCTACATTTAACATATGATTCTGTTCAACTATTCAGACTGCATTGAAGACTTATTCTAAATGAAAACGAATGTGTCCTAACATGTTACTTCAGTAAAGAGACTTTGCAACTAATAATTTTTTAAGTGACAATTTTTCAGGATAACTTTTCCAATAAACTTTTGTAGTACAAATGATAAAATGATGTCTCTATCAAGTTTCCTGGATCACTTTAGCAGCCATAGAGTTTACTTCTCTGTGAATATACAGGTACCATCCAGGAAGTTTAAATACAGTGAAAGCAGAATTTATGAATGTTTAATGCCTGGCAAATTGAAGCACGTCTGTTAGGTATTACACAAAATTGATCTCATCACTTTTCTTAATCTTAAATAGGGATTCCACTGATTCTCAACATTTACTTTATGGGTAATTTTTCTCCCAAGCAGAACCTGGAAACCTACAGGCATCCAGACTCTTATCCTAAGGCTTGGGTTCGTCTAGAAACAGCACAAAGTTTCCTAGACATGAACATCCCACAGGCATTCGAAAAACTCTAGCTGCCTCGGCATTTCCAGGTGGGCTGATGTTTATAGGGTTTGTGGTTAACACCCCAGGAGAGTGATCTGTCAGGCACCATAATGAACACTGCCAGTCAGCGATGGGGGAGCCATCGGCCCCTCCCTCAGCCCACCCACTCCTCACTGCCTTGAAATCTCAGGGAGCTGGGAACCCTCCCCCACCCAAAGCAAAAACGTAAAAGGGCCGTTACCTGGCTGGGCTTAAGCTCCACATAACTTGCTTGCAGTTGGTTTTGACCCGGAGATGGAGGAAGCACTACCCTTTGCTGCTGTGAACTGTACCCCAGACACTGCCCCAGGGCTGCCCCAAAGATCCACAGCCATCCCGCACTCCGGGCAGACCACCTCACTGCTGGGGGCATCATGGTCCCTGGGCGTCCTGCTGGCTGTGCGCAGATCCTCTTATATCTGCCCTTCCTGCTCGCTGCCCAGGCCAGGCTGACTCAGGTAGAAGGCAGGCTGTCTGCGGCAGGAGGCCCCACCTGTAAACTTCACCTGTGAGTCAGCCTGGGAGAGAGCGCATATAACAGTCCCGCAGGGAAGCGCGCTACTCTGTAATTCCTGCCAGGTGGGGCAGGCATCACCTTCTACCCACCTCACCCCCAGACAGCACTCGAAGCTGTAAATCACAGGCTGAGTCATGCGCCTAGAACACGCCCTGGGCAGGAGGGTGGTGAGCCAGAGGTCCCTCTCTTTCCCTCGGGCTAGAAATTTCACTTAATCGGGCTAGAAAAGACAGAAGGCAGGGGGACAAAGAATGGAGGCACCTGCGGACTAAAAGTTACCTGGCAGGAATCCCGAGAAAACCACAGTGAGTATATTATATTTTAACCTGCAAAGTAGGTCGCATTTTAATCTGCAAAAATATTATACCTGCAGGTTAAAAAAGGAACCGATGTGCAGATCACCTTTAGGGTTTCCTGCAATCCAGGGGTCGGGAGGGGAAGTTGCTAATTGCATATCCGACAGGCGTCTGGAATTCTCAAGATGACAGTGTTTGCTATTTCCTNATGAACATCCCACAGGCATTCGAAAAACTCTAGCTGCCTCGGCATTTCCAGGTGGGCTGATGTTTATAGGGTTTGTGGTTAACACCCCAGGAGAGTGATCTGTCAGGCACCATAATGAACACTGCCAGTCAGCGATGGGGGAGCCATCGGCCCCTCCCTCAGCCCACCCACTCCTCACTGCCTTGAAATCTCAGGGAGCTGGGAACCCTCCCCCACCCAAAGCAAAAACGTAAAAGGGCCGTTACCTGGCTGGGCTTAAGCTCCACATAACTTGCTTGCAGTTGGTTTTGACCCGGAGATGGAGGAAGCACTACCCTTTGCTGCTGTGAACTGTACCCCAGACACTGCCCCAGGGCTGCCCCAAAGATCCACAGCCATCCCGCACTCCGGGCAGACCACCTCACTGCTGGGGGCATCGTGGTCCCTGGGCGTCCTGCTGGCTGTGCGCAGACCCTCTTATATCTATCTGCCCTTCCTGCTCGCTGCCCAGGCCAGGCTGACTCAGGTAGAAGGCAGGCTGTCTGCGGCAGGAGGCCCCACCTGTAAACTTCACCGGTGAGTCAGCCTGGGAGAGAGCGCATATAACAGTCCCGCAGGGAAGCGCGCTACTCTGTAATTCCTGCCAGGTGGGGCAGGCATCACCTTCTACCCACCTCACCCCCAGACGGCACTCGAAGCTGTAAATCACAGGCTGAGTCATGCGCCTAGAACACGCCCTGGGCAGGAGGGTGGTGAGCCAGAGGTCCCTCTCTTTCCCTCGGGCTAGAAATTTCACTTAATCGGGCTAGAAAAGACAGAAGGCAGGGGGACAAAGAATGGAGGCACCTGCGGACTAAAAGTTACCTGGCAGGAATCCCGAGAAAACCACAGTGAGTATATTATATTTTAACCTGCAAAGTAGGTCGCATTTTAATCTGCAAAAATATTATACCTGCAGGTTAAAAAAAGAACCGATGTGCAGATCACCTTTAGGGTTTCCTGCAATCCAGGGGTCGGGAGGGGAAGTTGCTAATTGCATATCCGACAGGCGTCTGGAATTCTCAAGATGACAGTGTTTGCTATTTCCTATTCACTGTACTACCCACTGTGCTTTCTTTCCCTCTCTTCAGGAAAAGGAAATATTTGCAGCTTGAGATATGAAATAGTTTCATGTTACAGCACACTGAGGACAGTCAAGTTGACTGGGCCTCCACTGAGGATCTGCTGTAAGCTGGAAACTTGGCCTGAAACTTCCCCTGAAGAATCTGGACTATAACTCTGTAGGGGGGATGGGTGCTGGAAAGAGGCCCTGGATTAAGGAAAGGAAAGCGGACCCTGGGTCAGCTCCTGGGAAGGCAGTGGCTCACATATTGGGACAGGCAGGGTTACTTCCTTCCTGCCTCTTGGAGAGTCCAGATTTCTGCAACCCCCAAGATCCACTGAACTCCTAATGCTTTCTGATGGGTTTTGAGACAAGTGATTTTTTTTTTCATTTTTATAAGATAAGACGCTAGACACCTAGCAGAAACTTGTTTGATGGTCAGAGGGCTCCAGGCCGTCCAAGAGGGCTGGACAGCAGACAGGCGCGCCAGCCCCAGGAGCCCTCCAGGGCATTTGATGGTTGAGGGGCTGCTCCTACCTGACATGAGTCACCTGTGTAGTCAGGGGGGCAGGCACACATCTCCACGCTCTGTGCTCGACGTCCACTTCCTGTTTCCGAGGCCTCCTCCAGCCCCACCCCGCTCAGGGTGAGCCGCTGTGTCTCGGTGAAGTAGAGGCCCCGGAGGTGCACACCCTGCAGTCTAGACAGCACGGTCATCAGCTCCTCCCGGGACACGGGGGCATGGCTACTGGCATGTCTGAAGTTTCCCTACACGTGAAAGCAGAGAGGCGAACTCAGTCCCAGGGACCGCAAGACAGCCAGCCAGAAGGAACCCAACAAAAGACACTGAAAATGCATCAGGAGTGGAGAACAAACTTACGGTTACCAAGGTGGGGAAGGTGGGATAGATCGGGAGACTGGGACTGACATACATACACACTGCTGTTCAGTCACTCAGTCGCGTCCGACTCTTTGCGACCCCATGGACTGTAGTACGCCAGGCTTCCCTAGTTTACTATATATAAACTACACAGATTACAGTATGTAGTTTATACATAGCAAACTGTTCCTAGTTCCCTAGTTTATTATGTATAAACTCAACATTACTATGTATAACTAGATAACTAGTGAGAACCTACTGCATAACACAGGGAGCTCTACTCAACGCTCCGCGTGCAGGCGTGCTAAGTCACTTGACTCTGACTCTTTGCGACCCTATAACTGTAGCCCACCAGGCTCCTCTATCCATGGGGATTGTCCAGGCAAGAACACTGGAGTGGGTTGCCATCTCCTCCTCCAGGGGATCTTTCCCACCCAGGGATCAAACCTGGGTCTCCTGCATTGCAGGTGGATTCTTTACCATCAGCCCACTGAAGAGACTCTGGTGACCTAAATGGGAAGGAAATCTGAAAAAGAGGGGATATATGCATACATATAGCTGATTCTCTTTGCTGCACAACAGAAACTAACCCAACCTTGTAAAGAAACTATTTTCTGTGGTCGTTGTTTAGTCACTAAGTTATGTCTGACCCTTTTGTGACCCCATGGACTACAGCCTGCCAGGCTCCTCTGTCCCTGGAACTTCCCAGGCAAGAATATGGGAGTGGGTTGCCACTTCCTTCCCCAGGGGATCTTCCCAAGCCAGGGATTGAACCAGCATCTCCTGCATTGGCAGGCAGATTCTTTACCACTGAGCCACCTGGGATACTCAATAAAAGTTAATAAAAATGTTTGCATCAGGGAAAACACTAAAATGAGATAGGTAAGTAGACACAGTAGCTTTACATTCAGAAGTCACATATCCTGGATTGTTCCCAAGAAGGAAGAGAGCCACAAGAAAGGGGGGGGAGGGGCAGAATGAAGGCAGGAAATAACGAGCAATGAAATGAAATCAGATTTCTCAGTGTTCAGCTTATTGCAAAATGCACTTTTGCTTGTACAAGCATAAAGGGAGCGAGAAAGAGCAGATAGGCATATGGAAACAGAGGAAGTCGCACAGCTCAGATCACTCATTAAATGTTCATAATTGTAGCAGAAAGTCCAATCTTTTCTTGCACACACACATTCATGTTATTTTATTTTTATGATGGTGAAAACATGTAACATAAGATTGCCCATCTTAATCATTTTTAGCAGTATGGTGAAGTGAAGTGAAAGGGTTAGCCACTCAGTCGTGTCCGATGCTATGCGATCCCATGGACTGTAGCCCACCAGGCTCCTCCGTCCATGGGATTCTCCAGGCAAAAAAAGCAGAGTGGGTAGCCAGTCCCTTCTGCAGGGGATCTTCCTAATCCATGGATTGAACCCCAGTCTCCCCCAGTGCAGGCAGATTCTTTACTTCCTGAGCCACCATGGAAGCCTGGTGTACGGTAGTGTTAACTATATTCACGTGATTGTGCAACAGATCTCTAGAACGTTATCATCCTGCAAAACTGAAACTCAGCACCTATTAAGCAATAACTGCCTTTCTCTTCCCCTAGCGCCTGGCAACTACCACTCTCCTTTGTTCCTATGAACTTGAGGAGTTTAAATACCTCATATAAGTGGAATCACACAGTAGTTATCTCTTCATGACTTGCTTATTTCACTTGGTGGAACGTGCTCAAATTTCATTCACGTTCTAGCATACGACAGAACTTTCGTCTTTTCTAAGGCTGAATACCATTCCAGCGTGTATGTACCACATTTTCTTTATCCCGCCGGCTGTCAATAGACATTTCACTTGCTTCCACCTTTTGGCTACTGTGAACAGTGTTGCAGTGAACATGAGTGCAAATATCTTCAAAACCCTATTTCCAACTATTTGGAATATAGAGTTGACCCTTGAACTATGCAGGTATTAGGGGTGACAACCCTTTTGGAGTCAAAAATCTGTGAAAACCTTCCCAGTCCACTCTCCACATCTGTGGCTTCAAATTCATCGATTCGTCCACCCGCAGATCATGGAGTACTGTAGTATTTAGTGGCAAAAGATTCAGGCTTTTTTTTTTCTGGAATAAATGCTTTGCAGATTACTGCTAGCCTTTGGTTAATTGTCAAGACTTGTAAACTAGTTGACTTTGACCACATTTGCCAGTTTTCTCATTGCTTTTGTGGAGGAAAAATTGTGAGAGGTTCTTCACCATTTTTGCTGGCATAACTTCTCTCATATAAACAGAATCACATACTATGTGGACTTTTGTGTCTTGCTTCTTTCCTTCAGCATAATATTTTGGGGCTTCATCCACACTGTGGAAGTTACCAATACTTTTTGTTCTATTTATTGCCAAATGGTATTCCACCATATGGATGGACCAATACAGAAATGTTACATCATGTCTGCAAGTTTAAGGTACTTGAAAAAGTAGCCCCTTGAGGATATATTTAACAATTCTCACTGGACATATTTAAATATTTTTATTTATTTCTCTAGTTGCCTGTGCCATGTTTTATTTGTGGCACTTAGATCTTCCATCTTCATTTCCTCATGTGGGACTGGGATCTAGCTCCCTGACCAGGGATTGAACCTGGGTGCCCCCACATTGGGAGCTTGAAGTCTTAGCCAGTACACCACACCAGGGAAATCCCTGGACAAATTTAATAATATAACTGGAACATTGCTTAAAGGAATAGTTGTAACCAAGTAGGTGTAATACAATGTTCTACAATTTGATAGGGCTTCCCAGGTGGCACTAGAGGTAAAGAACCTGCCTGCCAATGTAGGAGATGTAAGAGATGTGGGTTCGATCTCTGGGTTAGGAAGATCCCCTGGAGGAGGGCATGGCAACCCACTCCTGTATTCTTGCCTGGAGAATCCCATGGACAGANCAAGTAGGTGTAATACAATGTTCTACAATTTGATAGGGCTTCCCAGGTGGCACTAGAGGTAAAGAACCTGCCTGCCAATGTAGGAGATGTAAGAGATGTGGGTTCGATCTCTGGGTTAGGAAGATCCCCTGGAGGAGGGCATGGCAACCCACTCCTGTATTCTTGCCTGGAGAATCCCATGGACAGAGGAGCCTGGCGGGCTACAGTCCATAACGTCACAAAGAGTCAGACATGACTGAAGGGACTTAGCATGCATGCACACATAATTTGATAAGCTCTCCTTTATTTAGCTATATTATTCTTATTTCTTTTGGTATTAGATGTGCTTGTGACTTTTCTATTTATTTACCCTAAGCACATTTGTTGGAAAGCCACCAGGTTCCAGGCACTGAAGGAATCCTGAGGACAAATGCGAGCTATATTGGAGCATGACAGACTCATGGAGTTTATACATAGGATACTTAACTGTAAAACAAGAGACAGGATGGTTTCCTGTTTAAGTGCCATAAAGACAGTGCAAACAAAGCTCTGTGAGGTTGGAGCTCTGTATGCTTTATATAATTTCTAATTTTAATTTATATATCTAAATTATATTTACATAAGTATAATAAATATTTTATATTCATAAAATAAGTAAAAAGAAAAAACCAACTCTTTGAAAGAGCTAAGTCATAGGACAGAAAGGCTCATCAAGAACCATTTCAGGGACCTCCCTGGTGGTCCAGCGGTTAAGCTGCAGAGCTTCCAGTGCAAGGGGTGCAGGTTTGATCCCTGGTCAGGGAACTAAGATCCCACATGCTTTGCAG
>SJYX01016075.1:107102-129093 GCA_006410675.1 Oreotragus oreotragus
CTTTTCTTGCACACACACATTCATGTTATTTTATTTTTATGATGGTGAAAACATGTAACATAAGATTGCCCATCTTAATCATTTTTAGCAGTATGGTGAAGTGAAGTGAAAGGGTTAGCCACTCAGTCGTGTCCGATGCTATGCGATCCCATGGACTGTAGCCCACCAGGCTCCTCCGTCCATGGGATTCTCCAGGCAAAAAAAGCAGAGTGGGTAGCCAGTCCCTTCTGCAGGGGATCTTCCTAATCCATGGATTGAACCCCAGTCTCCCCCAGTGCAGGCAGATTCTTTACTTCCTGAGCCACCATGGAAGCCTGGTGTACGGTAGTGTTAACTATATTCACGTGATTGTGCAACAGATCTCTAGAACGTTATCATCCTGCAAAACTGAAACTCAGCACCTATTAAGCAATAACTGCCTTTCTCTTCCCCTAGCCCCTGGCAACTACCACTCTCCTTTGTTCCTATGAACTTGAGGAGTTTAAATACCTCATATAAGTGGAATCACACAGTAGTTATCTCTTCATGACTTGCTTATTTCACTTGGTGGAACGTGCTCAAATTTCATTCACGTTCTAGCATACGACAGAACTTTCGTCTTTTCTAAGGCTGAATACCATTCCAGCGTGTATGTACCACATTTTCTTTATCCCGCCAGCTGTCAATAGACATTTCACTTGCTTCCACCTTTTGGCTACTGTGAACAGTGTTGCAGTGAACATGACTGTGCAAATATCTTCAAAACCCTATTTCCAACTATTTGGAATATAGAGTTGACCCTTGAACTATGCAGGTATTAGGGGTGACAACCCTCTTGGAGTCAAAAATCTGTGAAAACCTTCCCAGTCCACTCTCCACATCTGTGGCTTCAAATTCATCGATTCGTCCACCCGCAGATCATGGAGTACTGTAGTATTTAGTGGCAAAAGATTCAGGCTTTTTTTTTTCTGGAATAAATGCTTTGCAGATTACTGCTAGCCTTTGGTTAATTGTCAAGACTTGTAAACTAGTTGACTTTGACCACATTTGCCAGTTTTCTCATTGCTTTTGTGGAGGAAAAATTGTGAGAGGTTCTTCACCATTTTTGCTGGCATAACTTCTCTCATATAAACAGAATCACATACTATGTGCACTTTTGTGTCTTGCTTCTTTCCTTCAGCATAATATTTTGGGGCTTCATCCACACTGTGGAAGTTACCAATACTTTTTGTTCTATTTATTGCCAAATGGTATTCCACCATATGGATGGACCAATACAGAAATGTTACATCATGTCTGCAAGTTTAAGGTACTTGAAAAAGTAGCCCCTTGAGGATATATTTAACAATTCTCACTGGACATATTTAAATATTTTTATTTATTTCTCTAGTTGCCTGTGCCATGTTTTATTTGTGGCACTTAGATCTTCCATCTTCATTTCCTCATGTGGGACTGGGATCTAGCTCCCTGACCAGGGATTGAACCTGGGTGCCCCCACATTGGGAGCTTGAAGTCTTAGCCAGTACACCACACCAGGGAAATCCCTGGACAAATTTAATAATATAACTGGAACATTGCTTAAAGGAATAGTTGTAACCAAGTAGGTGTAATACAATGTTCTACAATTTGATAGGGCTTCCCAGGTGGCACTAGAGGTAAAGAACCTGCCTGCCAATGTAGGAGATGTAAGAGATGTGGGTTCGATCTCTGGGTTAGGAAGATCCCCTGGAGGAGGGCATGGCAACCCACTCCTGTATTCTTGCCTGGAGAATCCCATGGACAGAGGAGCCTGGCGGGCTACAGTCCATAACGTCACAAAGAGTCAGACATGACTGAAGGGACTTAGCATGCATGCACACATAATTTGATAAGCTCTCCTTTATTTAGCTATATTATTCTTATTTCTTTTGGTATTAGATGTGCTTGTGACTTTTCTATTTATTTACCCTAAGCACATTTGTTGGAAAGCCACCAGGTTCCAGGCACTGAAGGAATCCTGAGGACAAATGCGAGCTATATTGGAGCATGACAGACTCATGGAGTTTATACATAGGATACTTAACTGTAAAACAAGAGACAGGATGGTTTCCTGTTTAAGTGCCATAAAGACAGTGCAAACAAAGCTCTGTGAGGTTGGAGCTCTGTATGCTTTATATAATTTCTAATTTTAATTTATATATCTAAATTATATTTACATAAGTATAATAAATATTTTATATTCATAAAATAAGTAAAAAGAAAAAACCAACTCTTTGAAAGAGCTAAGTCATAGGACAGAAAGGCTCATCAAGAACCATTTCAGGGACCTCCCTGGTGGTCCAGCGGTTAAGCTGCAGAGTTTCCAGTGCAAGGGGTGCAGGTTTGATCCCTGGTCAGGGAACTAAGATCCCACATGCTTTGCAGCGTGGCCAAAAAAAAAAAAAGACAAAAGAAAGAACTACTTCACATTCACTTTTCCCTTACCTCCACCATCTGCACTCGCCCATGATGCAGCCGGTCTGGCCGGGGGTGATTTGGCTCATGGTAGATGACGGACATGTGCTGACCCTGTGGAAGGCAAATATGAATGTGCTGGTAGCTTGGCTGGCATGTTTTGAAGTTTATGGCTGATTTGAGAACAAATGTCTATGGATCTGCTTTACATGAAATGACTGATTCTAAAAAGTAACTTCAAGATGAACCGACAAGCAAAAGGATTAGTAACACGGAAATGGAATAATAAGACCTAATAGAATTCATTTTCACAAATAGGAAGCCAGGAAAGTTCCTTTGACTAAAAATGGCTTTAAAAGATGGAAACAATTTTAAAAAATCAGTAAATATGCTTTGCAGATAGCATGAGGGACCAGTTCCCCTACTGTCTAGGATCAGACAGGGAGCAAGAAAGTGCTCTGGTGGGTGGTTAGTGGGGAGGGGAATGAAGGCAGAAGGCTGGCAGGCTGGCTGTGGGCTGTGCAGGGGGCATGGACAGGGTGCTGCGGGGCTGGCACGTGGAGCAGGGTTCACCCCACAGCCCAAGACCCTGCGGGCACTAGCCCCATCACTCAGCCTCTGCGCGCCGGTCCCCATTACAGCGGCTCTTCAGGGTACAACGGGACAGTCAGCACCCACCACCAGCAACCTCACCCCACACCCACAACACAGGAGCTCAGCTCTTCTGTGGCACCAAACCCCTAAAAGTTTCACTCATCAGAGCCGGCCTTTCAGAAAGAAGAGCATTATCTGCAATCACTCATTGAAAATCTTAATCTAAGAAACATGCCCAATAAGCTTTTGATTTCAGTGGTTTGGAACAAAGCAGCAGAGTATATGCTTTATGAGCCTAAATTACTTTCCAAGTTTGAAGATAAATTAAAAAGAAATTTTGGTCATCACTTCTCCATGAGCTCCAACAGTTTGCATAGTAACAGAGGCAGTAAAATATAGGCATACTAATGGCCTGAATTTGAGATGCTCTGTAAAAAAATAATGAGGCTGATCTACAGCATGTCATAATAGTGTTTTTATTGTGGAACTATTTTTCCTTGAACTTTAAAGTCCTGGGTGCTTCATTTTCAAGATGTTTTGCAAAGGAAGGTTCCTTTGAGTTTTTAAAACAACAGTTCAATATATTTGGGTGCCAGCAGAAACAGAACATAGCACAGCCATGCCTAAACACAAAAAGCTACCAGAATGCGAGGCCCTCAGCTGGCATGAGACATGTGGGGTTTTCCAGTCATCACTTACACAAAATACACAAAGAAGTCCTTCAGGAAGTTGGAATTGCAACACATTAATTACAGCACATGAACCAGAAACAGTCAAGATCAGGCAATGGCACCCCATCCCATGTTCAAGGTTCTGTACATTGTAGGGATTCAAAGCAGGATGGTATATCACCCCTGCCCTCAAGGAAATTGCTAGATTGTGGTTCTGGACTGTGTGCCCAGCACATAGCATGTCGGTGTGACTTCTCAAAAATCCAAAAGGGCTCCCAGGAATCTAGGGTTTGTGCTCAGTTACTTAGTCACAACTCTGAGACCCCATGGACTGTAGCCAGACTCCTCTGTTCATGGAATTCTCCAGGCAAGAATCCTGGAGTGGGTCACCATTTCCTCCTCCAGGGGATCTTCCCGACACTGGAATGGAACCTGGGTCTCCTGCATTGCAGGCGGATTCTTTACCACTGAGCCACCAGAAAAGCCCATCTCCCCTTAGATTACACTTTTTCCTTTTGACAACAGGGACCACCTGGCCTTCATGAGCCCAGCAATGTGACTTTGCAAAAAGGGAAGTCTCAAAAACATTTGTGCAATGAAATTGAAAGACAGAAACGTAAACCAAGTTTATGATGAGGCAATGATTGTGAGAAGCCAGGAGGGAGATGGTTAAGTTCCTGGGAGAGAAGAAAAGAGAAACGATTCGGGGCACCCAGGATCTGGAGGAGGTGCTACATGCTCTCAACTTCCCTTCGAGTTTCTACAAAATACTGGAAATGACTTAATCCAGACTTCTTGTAGGCCACTTATCAAGATGTCCTAAGACTTGCCTGGTAGCTCGGTGGTGAGGAGTCCGCCTGTCAGTGCAGGAGACACGGGTCCAGTCCTGATCCGGGAAGACCCCACATGCTGCAGAACGACTCAGCCTGCGAGCCACAACTACTGGGCCTGTGCTCTAGAGCCGGGGAGCTGCGACTGCTGAGCCCACATGCCCCAGAGCCTGTGCTCAGCAAGGAGAGAAGCCCCTGAATCACAAGGCAGAGGAGCCCCCGCTCGACTCAACTAGAGAAAAGCCCGAGCAGCAGCGACGGCCCAGCGCAGCCAGGAAAGACGTAAATAAAATTATTTTTTAAGGAAAGACGTCCTAAAATCAGAATGGCGTAAGCTGCAACTGCCACTTCCGGTCACTTGGCTTGCGCTCTGATACCTACAATGAGCTGCACGTCCGGCTTCCTTTCCAGAGGAACCATGTCAGCAGGTAGCCCAAACGACTTGATCTGGTAGGTGAGGTAGCCGCCATACGAGGAAACCTAAAAAAGAAATAACAGCGTGAATAGCGCAAGCACTGCAACACGCCATGGCCACATCAGTTTGTCTATGAAGCACACTGGCATAGAGCTCTGGGAATATGCACTATCAGCCCCTTAACAGCGGTCATTTCTAGAGAGAGGAACTGGAGATGGTATTTTAACTCTCTACTTTCTACCATTTTATATTGACTCAAATGTTTAATGTGAAGATGATTGAGTTTTACAAGCAAGAGGATATTTCCCTTAAAAAGAAAAATAATAGTCACACAGAAACACATAAGATCCTTTTATTCTAGATGGCTACGAAACCACAGCTATTCTAAGAAATCTAGGCCACTGCTTTTCTATTTAGCCGAGAGAACTGGTTAATATCTATCAGCTACAAGATGAACTTCCAAAAGTAAACTAAAAAAAACTTCCCCTGCGCACAGATGGTGACTGCTTCCTAAGTGATTCTGCATTCTCTTGGGTGCAGGAGCCATGTCCGACTACATGTGTGTGCTATGTCACTTCACACAAGTCCGACTCTTCGCGACCCTGTGGACTCTGGCCCACCAGGTTCCTCTGTCCATGGGATCCTCCAGGCAAGAACACTGGAGTGGGTTGCCATATCCTCCGCCAGGGGATCTTCCAACCCAGCGATTGAACCCATGTCTCGGGCAGATTCGTTGTCGCTGAGCCGCTGGGGAAGCCCATGACCGACTGTACCACCAGGTATATGGACCGCCTCTCAGTGCTGCCTTAGCAGCATGATGGTAACGGAGACGAGGAAGTGAACGATCACGGTTTTCTGGACAGACTTTACATCTGGTCCTGACATTTCTCCCCCTTAAAGTAAAAGCTGATCAAGAAGGAAGGAGTGATTGAGGGGTGAAAATCAGAGGCAACTCACCTCAGGGCAGGCAGACAAAGTAACCTGAAGGTAAGGTGAAGTCGCTCAGTCGTGTCCGACTCTTTGCGACCCCATGGACTGGAACCTACTACGCTTTTCCGTCCATGGGATTCTCCAGGCAAGAATACTGGAGTGGATTGCCATTCTACTGAGATGCAAATAAACAGGGGCAGGGGGGTGGGGCAGCCCTTTAGACTCCCAGCCCACTGAAGTTCTTCCCTAGAACCTACAGCCTACACAGCTTCACCTAGTTACGACCCAAGAGCCTGGAAGTACTCAAGAGAACATCGCAAATTCTCTTTTGAGAGTAAGTATTGCTTTTTTGATGGGCTGACATCGGTTGTTTTTCACTTTCTATTCTATATTTTCTATTCTATATTGGCGTACAGGTGATCAACAACGTCGTGTTAGTTTCGGGCGTACAGCAAAGTGATCAAGTTATACATATACAGGCATCTGTTCTTTTCAAATTCTCTTCCCATTTAGGTTGCTACATCATACTGAGGAGAGTTCCCTATGCTAGACAGGAGGGCCTTGTTGGTTATCTACTGGTATTTTAAATATAGAAGTTTGAACACATCAATTGAAAACTCCTGATCTATCCCTCTCCCCAGCCCCTTCCCTCTGCTTGTAACCCTAAGTTCATTCTCTAAGCCTGTGAGTCTGTTTCTGGCTTCTAATTAAACCCATTTGCATCATCTTTTTAGATTCTGCATATAAGCACTATCACATGACATTTGTCTGTCTCTGTCTGACTTATTTCACTCCATACAATAATTTCGAGGCCCATCTGTGCTGCTGAAGGTGGCATTATTCCATTCCTTTGAATGGCTGAGTGATATTCCACCGTATATATGCACCACATCTTTATCCATTCACCTGTCAATGGACACTGAGGTCGCTTCCACTGTCTTGGCTATTGTAAACAGTAATTAAGGAATACTGGGGTGTGTGTATCTTTTTGGACCATGTTTTTCTCTGGAAAATCATGCCCAGGAGTGAGACTGCAAGGTCATATGGTAACTTTATTTTTACAGTTTTTAAAGGAATTTAAGGCTTTAAAAATAGGTCTACATATTCTTTCATACTCCTGTTTTCTAGAGGTGGAGCTTAATTCTCCTCCCAGAGTATAGGCTGTATAGTGACTGTGTTCTAAAGAACAGAATATAGTAGAAACTAGAGTGTGTCATTTCTGAAATTAGGTTACAAGAATACTGTTTTTTCTCTCATTTGCTTTGGTGGAAGCCAACTGTAGTATCATGAGAACCTTCACACATCTATGGAGGGCCTCACATGAACAGGAACTGAAGCCACCAACCAACAGCCAGCCAAGGACAGAGGCCGGCTGACAGCCACATCAGCAAGCGTAGACATGGATCCTCCAGGCCCAGCTGACTGCAGCCCAGGCTGACGTCTTGACCACAACCTCATGAGAGACCCTGAGCCACCGTGATCCACGGAAACTGGCCAAGATAATAATGATCTGCTGCTTTAAGCTGCAAAGTCTGTGGGTCATCTGTTACCCAGGACGAGATGACCAGTAAGTACAAGGCTCGCCCTGTGAACGTGAAGAGGCATGTCACGAGAGAGAGCAGTATTATGTGAGATGAGCAACGTTTCCCACACTCAGAGGTCAGCACCCACAGCTCTTCAACCCAAAGACAGTGTCAGAGGGCTCAGGCTGAGAAGACCCGAGTATCTAGTCATCCTAGATGTGAGAGCATGGCATCATTTTGGGGGGGCTCTGTGAAATCTCCCTCTTCTCCAAAGCTCTACCCTGGGCCCCCAGGAGCATGTGTCACCAGAGGATGTTTCTATGGGAGGCTCATACTTCTGTCCTTCTAAATGAGTGTAGGTGGCCTGATCCTGGAATGATAATTTATGCAGCAAAGGAAAAGCAACTTGTTTATAAGCTCCCTGAGGAGCATCTAACCGCGTCACTCACAATTTCCCAATTTATTCCTCTCCCCCGCACCCTGNGGATGTCCACTCCGTCCGCCGTCTGCAGGCGCCAGCCCATCATGTCCACAAGCTGAAACACAGAGGCAAGGGATGGAACCTCTGGCGATGGCTGAATCTTGAAGAGCAGAAAGAGCCGCGGGGCAGCCACCTTGCTGCAAAGGCCTCCCTCGGCTGTCTCCTCATCTCTGATTCCCGCTCAGCCCCCAACTGACCCATTGAGACTAGGCATTCTCAAAGCATAGTGGCCATATGCACATGGGATTTATCCTTTAGCCCTGCACACATCCTGAGATTTAGTTGTGTCCAATAACTGTTCAAATAATATGCAAATAAGGGTGTGGACTATAACTAGGATTGTGGGCACATTTTAATGATGAGCTCCTTGCAGAAAAAATATGATGTGAAATACAGTGGCCTGCTGTCGTTTTTCTCTAAATGGAGCATCAGAATTAAATACTCCCCTCATCACAAAGGAAGCCAGGAGTTAAATTACGAGGGGAAGGAAAAGAAGGAGCTGACAAGGCATAGATGTGGAATAATGCTTTGGGGGTCCCCTGGGGATAAGAAGAGGAGCCTTCGGGTGGATTTACAAAATAACTTTCTCCCCCAACTACAAGCTTGTGCTCCTTTCAAGAGGCAAGCAGTAAAACAGACACAAAAATCTTTCTTTGAACATTTGCTGGACATAATACATGACTCACTCCATAGGGTCACAAAACAGTCGGACACAACTTAGCAACTAAACAACAATAACAGCAAATACGTGACTCACATAAGAAAGCGAGCATGGGATCATGAAGGCAACACGAGTTTTAGCTTTCTAGAGTTGATTTTTAAAGTGGCCAAAGACAGGATGTGGAAAAACAGGTGAGAAGGAAAGTAAAACAGGAAGATAAGCAGATAAGTAAGGGAGGAGAACGACCAAATCTACTGAGTGCTTATTGAGCAACTACTACATTTCAGATCCTGCTCACAGCGCTGGGATTCTATCAAGGAGGTTACACACAAGTGTGAAAGAAGAGAGATAATCAGCTTTAGAACTGTGATGCACGCTGTGAAGTCCACAGGGAAAGGCGAGGGCACAGTCGGCAAGTGGTGAGGGGAGGCTTCTCCGAGCACTGGGACACGTGAGCAGAGATCCGATGGGGGACGTGAGCTGAGGGACGTGAGGACATCTGGGGACAGAAGCCTGCAGGCTAAGGACAGTGAGCACAGTGCTTAGCATTCTAACCCAGCAGGATGCAAAAACCTCCGTGACTCTTTGCGTCTCGTGCCAGTGTGTTACTTTCTCATTTTTTATTTTTATGCGTGCCCATGCTCAGCCGTGTCCGACTCTCTGCGACCCCACAGACTGCAGCCCACCAGGCTCCTCTGTCCATGGAACTCTCCAGGCAAGAATACTGGAGTGGGTCGCCACTTCCTACTCCAGGGGATCTCCCCAACCCAGGAACTGAACTCACGTCTCCTGTTCTGCGGGCAGATTCTTGACCACTGTGCCACCTGGGAACCCCTCACTTCCTCATTTAGAAGTGCTAAAGAGAAACAGAAGGACTCCGATGCCCTGCCTACCTTAGCCCTTCTCTTATGAGTGCTGTGACAGTGACGACTGACTCCAAAACAAAAGCAGCTGGTGCAGCCCTTGGGATTCGCGGGGTCCAGGTAGAATGACCCTTCCCGACACATGTTGCATTGTGTGCCTTGCACGTTTTCCTATCAAAGAAAACCACGAAAGAAGAGATCATTCCTTCTGAAGGGTCTCTGATTCAAGAGAGCTACACGCACAAATTAAGTACCAACATAAGACAACAGGACGTGGATGCTAATAAACATCCAAAGTTACATGACTGTTCAACTGTTCTACCACATTAACTATTTAAATTTTTATACCACATTCAAATGGAAGAGAGGATTTCCTAAATTTCATCAGATGCCCTTTAGCATCCTGAAGGTAGAAAAACAGCACCAAAAAGTTCACAATGTGGGGGAGACCAGTTCATCCCACTTACAACCACTTTAGAGCATCTGCTGGGATTGGGGAGCTCATCCGTCATTGGCAGAACACCCTGGAGCAGAGATGATGAACCTGAGGTCCATGGGACAGGAATAGGCTTCAGGGAAACCCAGGAACCTCTTGAAATTATAGACAAAAGTTTGTGCTGATTTTTCTGGAGACCATTTGTGTCTGTCATCAGATTCTTAAGGAGGTCTGTAGACTCTCCAAAGGACAAGAGCAGTGAGGCTGGGGTGGCTTCTAACTGTTTCTACCCAATGAGTTCAGTTCAGTCGCTTAGTCGTGTCTGACTCCTTGCGACCCCATGGACTGCAGCATGCCAGGCTTCCCTATCCATCACCAACTGCCAAAGCCTGCTCAAATTCATGTCCATCGAGTCGGTGATGCCATCTAACCATCTCATCCTCTGTCATCCTCTTCTTCTCCTGCCTTCAGTCTTTCCCAGCATCATTGATCATGGGTCAGTCTCATTTCCCCCAGGTTTTTATACAATGACTCACCATGAAGACCCTCCACTCAGGCCAGTGGCCCACATCCCCAGCATTGCACATTCTGTCTTACCTTGCAGAGACACGCCCCGGTGCCCGGGTCACAGACTCCCGGCTCGGTCCCATCTCTGCTGCAGTGGCAGGGGAGGCACTCAGGAAAGCGGTAGAAGCCGGGAGCACACCGGTCACACTGCCGCCCTGTGATCCTGGGCTTGCATCTGTGCTCAAGGAAAGGGAGCAAAAGTCTTCATCGCCTTTGTACACACAGTTCTAAAGCCGACCTGCACTGCTGCAGGGAAGTTGCTTGTCAGAAGCCAGTTCAGGGGCCTTCCTGGCGGTCTAGTGGTTAAAACTTCACCTTCCAATGCAGGGGACAAAGGTTCGATCCCCAGTCGGGGAACTAAGATCCCACATGCCACAAAGCAACTAAGCCTGCTCACCACAACTACTGAGCCACAACTAGGGAGGCTGTGCACCACAAGGAAAGATCCCACATGATGCAATGAAGATCCTGTGTGCTGCAACTAAGACCCAATACAAATAAATAAATAAATATATATATTTTTAAAGCCAGTTAAGTAGACACAGAGCCTGCCCACAGGTGCCAGTGTCCAAGCAGAATGTGGAAAAGCAGACACAAGGCACTCACACAAAGCAGCTCAAAGTGACCATCACCCTAATGAAAAATGGGTCAAAGATACACTTTCAGTTGTAAAGTAACCAATTCCTGGGATGTCATGTACAGCATAGCAGCTATAGTTAATGATGCCATATTGCACTTCTGCAAGTTGCTAAGAGAGTAAATCTTAAAAATTCTAATCACAAGAAAAAAATGTGTAAGTATTTACGATCATGGGTGGTAACTAGATTTACAATGGTGACCATTTCACAATAGACACAAATATCGAATCACTATGTTTACATTTGAAACTAACTAATATAAGGTTACACGCCAGTTATACTTTAGTTGAAAACAAAAAGCAATGAGCATTATGGATGATAAGTTGGGCCAAGCTTGGTACTAGGCTGTGGGGTGAAGGAAGGACAGATTCCCTGGGCCTGAGAGCTCCCAGGGTGACTCTTGGGTGGGAATGTGAATATACACATGGAGTCTACACAGGGGTCAGAAGGAACACACAGACCCAGCCTCCCCGGGGGAAGGTGATGCCTGAGCTGAGTGTAAAAGGACAAGCGTCCTGGGGTAGAAGGCGGGGCAGGCATTCCAGAGAGCAAGAATGGGGGACATGGCCCGGCGTGTGCAGGGAACACAGCGGGGAGCTCCTGGAGCAGGGGTGCAAGCGAGGATGCTGAGCCATGAGCCTGGAGAGGCGGGAGTCTCCTCCCTCCAGGAGACTGAGTCTGTTGGCTTTCTGACCCCTGTGTTGACCGCATGTGTATACTGTTCACATTCCCACCTAACGCTTCTCTTGGGAGCTCTCAGGCCCAGGGCCTCTGTCCTTCTCTCACCCCAGAGCCTACTCCCAAGCCTGACCCAAGTCACCATCCATGATGGAGAGCCTGGGGAGGCGGAAGGGGGTCAGCTCACCGGGACGAAGGGGCTGGCCGCTGCGACACTGTCCTAGAACCTTGGGGCGTGGGGCTGAGCCCTGCACACTGAGGGCAGACTGGCCGGAGTTCTGATCCAGCTCGCACATGACTCAGAGACAGCGTCTCAGCCGGTTATCCAGCTTCTCAAGACTTTGTTCTCCCTCCGTGAGAGCGGGGAGGTGGTGGTGGAGACGCCAGGCAGTGCCGGCAGCTGGCCAGTTCTCAGACGGGGGTTGTCATCTTGAAAAGCTTTCAGAGAGGAAGAAGGACAGTGGCTGTGTGTCAAGGACTGAGCTGAAGGCAGCTCTGCGCCGGGGAGATGGGGGCTGAGCGAGGGCAGAGGTATTCGGGACGGAGAGGGGGCGATGGGTTCCAAACTATTTCAGGGTGAGGGTGCTGGGGCTCGTCGTGGTCTGGGTGGGGGGACAGAAGGGGAAGACAGCAAGGAGGGCTCCCCGTTGTCCGGCTGAGTGACGGGTGACACTGGAGGAGGTGGGGAGGGCGGCAACGGCCTGTGTGGGGCTGGGTGCGGGCAGCTCTGAGCATAAGATGGGTGAGAAAGCACTAGCAGCTTCTCAGGACTGAGCAACCCAGCTCTGCGGTGTAAGGACGGAAGCAGCAGCTCGGTCACTGAGCTTCACAGCCACCGCCTGGTGGATCTACACACTGAGCCTTTCTTGTGGGTCTAAAGAAACTATTAGGAAATCTGCTTTCCATGAGATGATTCAGAGTACAATCTGATAGGAAATATTTTGTCATTAACTTGCTACCAAATGTAAGCTTTCACCTATCTCTTAGTATTTATTAAAATATCTCATGCCAGGATAAAGAAGATGTGGTATCTGTACAATGGACTGCTACTCAGCCATGAAAAAGATGGACTGCTACTCAGCCATGAAAAAGAATGAAATCCTGTTATCTACAGCAACATGGAGAGACTTGAAGGGTAATTATACTGAGTGAAATAAGTCAGACAGAGAAAGTCATACTGTATGATCTTACTTATGTGTGGAATCTAAAAAATACAATGAACAGTGAATATAGCAAAAAAAGCAGCAGCCTCACAGATATAGAGAACAAACTAGTGCTTATCAGTGGGAAGAGGGAAGTAGGGGGCAACACAGGTGGGGAGGAGTAAGAGGTATAAACTATAAGCTATAAAATAAACCTCAAGAATATATTTATTGTACACCACAGGGAATATAACTAATGTTTTATAGTAACTGTAAATGGAGTATAACCTTTATAATTGTGAATCACTATATTGTACACCTGTAGCTTATATAATATTGTCATCAATTATACTTCAATTAATTAAAAAAAACTCTCACCCCAGAAAGTGAAAGTGTTACTCTCTCAGTTGTGACCGACTCTTTGCGACCCCATGGACTGTAGCCCACCCAGCTCCTTTGTCCATGGAGTTCTCTAGGCAAGAATACTGGAGTGGGTAGCCATTCCCTTCTCCAGGGGGTCTTCCCAATCCAGGACTCGAACATGGGTCTCCCACGTTGCAGGCAGATTCCTTACCATCTGAGCCACGAGGGAAGCCCAAAGGACCACCCGGGAGACCACCCAAAAAGGATAAATACAACTTTATACTCCAGTACGTTTGCCTTAGACAAACAAGCACTCTCGTTGTGACATCAGCAAAGGGGAGCAGGTGGGGGTCTCTTTATCCCACCCACCACACCGAAGAAGATGAAATCAGCTTCACCTGAAGGCCTGCTGGCAGGGCAGTTGTCATTTCAGCCCAGTCTCCTCATCTCCCTCCCTCCCTGATACTACAGAGATTGTTTCTTCTACAGAGGAAGAAAATATCCCCCCAATCACTCCTCTAGTAAAATAGGTGGAAGGTGGAAGCGACCTGCTTGGAGGGACTGCTCTGGTACAGTGGGCTGCAAACTCTGACAGGGATAAGGGATGGTCTGGGGAGCTACAGAAACCATGAACCATCTCCTCAGAGAAGTATCATTCAGATTTGTCTGTAACACGCTTTTTTTTTTTTGTTTGTTTTTTTTAAAGAAACAACACCCAAATGAATGTTCTGGCCAACTCAACACTTATACCCACTTGCAGATTACATCATCATCATCTCTCTCTCTCTCACACACACACACACACACACACACACACACACATTCTAGCACACACAATTTTGTTCCTAGGCCCAGGTGAATAACACCTACTCTCTTCTTGTGAATCCCAGACTATATGCAATCGGAGTCCTGCAGAAAGCTGCCTGTCCCCAGACAATGTTCCCTATTTCTGGAGCACAAGAACCCTGGGAGGGGGGCAGGGGTGAGAGATGGGAAGGAGCAGTGCAGATAACCCCCTCCACAGAAAAGCATCAGGAAGAGGGGGCCTGATCAGAGGAAGGACTCTGGGGATGGCCTCACTGAGCAGGGTGCTCTCTGCTCCTCCCACCTGGCAGCGGGGAAAGGACTCTGTACACGAACACTGTTCTTGTCACAGAGCCACTGGGCAGCTGGCCGTCCTGCAAACACACAGGGCTGCTGGCCCACGAGTGTAATCCAGAATTCTGGTGCCCATGAGCCCCTCCCACCCTGAGCACCACAGCAGACAAGTGACCCTGCGCCCTGACTTGAACACAGGCTTTGAGGATGAGGACAGGCAGATGGGAGCCAATTTCTTAATATTTCCACTTCACTGGAAAAGAAAGGTGGAGGGGTATTTTTCAGGGAGGACAGCTGTGCAAGCTGCTTGTCGAGACAAGGAGAAATGTGTGTCTGTTTATTTCAGGGCAACCGAGGGATGATGTGGTGGGAGAGCTGGGCAGGGAGGGTGTGACCTCGTTGGTAACACGGGATAAAGCGCTGAGCCTCACTTAGCACGTAGGTAGCAACCAAGCACATACGAGTGGACGGAAAAAAGCAAAAAGTTGAGCATGGTGATGAGAATAGTGGTCTGGGAGCTGAACCCCAAGGATCCCAGGTGGGCCTGATGGGCAAGCGTTCACCAAAATGTGGAGAACACAATGTCTCAACAACGCAGTGCTGAGAGCTCCAAGCACACGAATCCTGTGCAAAGACAAGCAAACAAAGGAGTTTGGAGCGGTGCCATGACAATGGGGAATAAAAAGGAAACTTCCTCCCCCAAAGTCTGGCTGAACATCTTTAGAAAACAACCTGAAGTCAACCTGACCTTGCACAGTCCTCCAGGGAGACGCTGTGCTACCCAAGGAGTTGCCCTCACCGCAGCGGCAGGAAGGCTCCAGTCGCCGCTGCCAGGAGGTGCACTGAGGATGCCGGTCAAGTGAAGTCGTCTCCATGGCAACGGGCTCAGGGCCAAACATTACGCAAAGACGACTGCGCGTGTGTGGATGCTCACGAGTCTCGCAGGCCGCTAGAAAGTCAGGCATGAGGCTGAACTCTATCCTTTGCTCATTAAATAACCTCGTATTGCACCTCCATCAAGTCCAGTTTTCATCTGGAATCCAAAGCCTACCTTATATTCGCTCATTTATTTACCCTATAATTACTGTCTTCTAGAGATAACATGCTCGAGTTAGGGGACTTGCGAGGGAGAGGACAAAGTACAGTAAGTTAGTCTTGACCTTGGTGCATTTTCACTGAGGACACGGGACACAGACACAGAAAGTTAGGTGACCATGTGAGCGATGAGACGGCAGCGAGATGACAGGGGTATCCCTATGGGCTTGCAGAGGCTTTACACCTTCTTTGCATTTGTACCTTTAACACAGAACTCTTGAAGGACGTGGATAACTGGGAGGGGGTAACAGAAGAGGGGAAAGGAGAACCCATAACTGAAGAACTGAAGGCTGGCAAAAAGCGTTTAGAGAAAGTGAGAAAGACCAGAAAAGCTGAAAAAAAAAAAAAAAAAAAAAGCTTAAGTTAGGGTAAGTGGCGGCCAGACCACGGAAAGCTGGTCTTTATCCTCTCAGACAATGGGAATCAAGGAAGTTTCTTGTGCAAAGAGTGATGTGACAGATGTGGTACCGGGCAGAGCGACTTCCACCCTCCGGTAGCCTGCACACAATACGGCATTCACTATGATGCCCTGTCATAACTGGTTAGTGGAGGTTCCCCTACCAGACCATGACCTCTTGTTAGTAGGCATGGGTGCCTTCTGTACGAGAAACAGCACCCAAACTGGAGTAGGTGCTAGATATATTAGTTTCAGCCATAAAACACAGTGATAAAATAGAATTTAAGACTCAAAAAAAAAAAAAAAATCACAGGGACTAAAGGAAAGGTTTTATCCTGTTTTCAAAAACCCCCCACATACCAAGAAGATGAAATCACAAACATATGCACTTATCAACATTCTCTATGCATTAATAACAAAATTACAGAGCAAATAGATTTTTACATCTAAGTATAATTATGTATGGGCTTCCTGGTGGCGCAGTGGTAAAGAATTTGGCTATCAAAGCAGAAGACACAAGGGGTGTGGATTCGATCCCTGGGTTGGGAAGATCCCTGGAGGAGGAAACAGCAACCCACTCCAGTATTCTTGTCTGGAGAATCCCATGGACAGAGAAGCCTGGCGGGCTATGATCGATAGGCTCTCAAAGAGTCGGACAGGACTGACCAAGCAAGACCAAGAGACGTGATTGCATACTAGCATTTCCCCTTCAATTAAGGAGAAAAAGAAAGAAAGACGGGAGAGAGAGAGAGGGAGGGAAGGAGGGAGGAAGAAAGAAAAGAAGGAGAGAGAGAGAGGGCGGGAGAGAGAAAGTATGCCAGGAAAAGGAAGGTCAATTCAGAGATGATCAATTGTAAAAGGACTTCTGCATGTGCAGGACCTGCAGGGGCCATGAAAGGATGGGAGAGAATACACACTGTTTCAGAAGTTGACACCTGATGGGCTGCAGGGAGAAGGGCTTGATTCTAAGGTGATACAGAGACCTCAGGCTTTGGAGACAGGGAGAAGGCTGCCACGGTAAGTAAAAAAAAAAATTTTTTTTAAGTTTAAAGAGAGGAATAGCCTGAAAAGCAAGACAATGACATGGGTGTCAGATATAAAATCAGCGGTAGGCTCAAGGACTTGAAGGGCCCCTAAAGATCATCTAATCTAACACTTCATCATATGTGTGAGGGGATAGGAGCTTAAAGAGGTCAGGGGACTTGTCTTCTAAGACCCACAAGAAAAGCTAGTCAGGGAACCGACATAGAAATTATTTTTCTATGAAAGTGGGATAAGCTGTCCTTCAGGGACCAGGACTGGAGCTCTGGATCTGGGCATCATCCAGCATGGAGGTGGTTGAAGCCACAAGAATGGGTGGGGCTTCAGGGGGACAAAGTGTAAAGGGCGGAAGGCAGGCAGCCAAGTGCTTGGCAAATAATAGCAAAAGCTAATACCCGCACTAGTGTGTGTCAGGTACTGTTCGAAGGGCTTTGCACAGGATTATTTAATCATCCCAAGAACTTCAAGAGGTGGGAGCTTCTAGGAAGAGAGAACGCAGGTGAGAATGCTGAGCTCTTCCATCCTGTGGCAGGAGCCTCATCAGCCCTGCTCACCACTGTGTCCCAGGGCTTGCCTGCATGCTGTCTGGAATTTACCATTCCTATTTCTTGATGAGGTGCATCAAAGGAATCGCTTCTCCAAGTTGTTGGGGCTTGCGGATTTCTGCCAGGCTGGAAGCACTTCTGTTCCCAAGATGCCAAGTCTGTGACCTTCTCTGGCATTTTGTTTCTCCATCTCACACAAACACTGAGTAAATCTATGACGCTGGCTGAAGTCCCCCCACAAACGGCTTTCCTTTAGCTGCTCCTCTTCTCACAAGCTGTTTGCACTTGTGGTTCACTGGATGTCCAGGTGAACTGCCATCTCCTATAATCAATCTTAAAATGTCTTGAAGGTGGTCAACATCATGGTATTTTTTTTAAAAAACAGTGATTCCCAGTGTCCATGTACCTGTCACCGATGGATAAAAATCTGAGGATATTCTAGACCTTTTGTTCGTTCACAGAATCTGACGGCATAACCATCCCTTGTTAAAAGCAGAAGCAAATTACTGTGAAAAATGAAATTTTGACCAACCTTTAAGACCACAATCCAGAGAGCTGTCCCAAACAAGGGACTTTTTATCTTTTATACAATATACTTCTGCAATCAGAGGTTAAAGAAGAAATAGAATCTAGAGTTTTAAATTTAGGTGGGACAGTGATAGACAACAGACTCTGTATGATTTCAATACCTTTGAAAGTGAAAAATGAAAGTGTCAGCTGTTCAGTCATGTCCGACTCTTTGCGACTTCAGGACTGGAGCCCACCAGGCTCCTCTGTCTGTGGAATTCTCCAGGCAAGAATACTGGAGTGGGTTGCCATTCCTCTTTCCAGGGCTTCTTCCCAACCCAGGAATCGAACCTGAGTATCCCACATTACAGGCAGATTCTTTACTGTCTGAGCAGCAGGGTAGGTCGGTCAATACCATGAAAATTTTGCACCTTGTTTTATGTCCCTGGATATATCCCAGTGTCTCCCAGTTTACAGTCTATGTGAATCTGAATAAAATTTGTTTCCTACTATCCTGTGATTTTGTATAAATCTTAATTATGTTGAATAGGTTCACAGTGCTTTTCAGGTCTACTATATCCTTTACTTCTCTGTATATTCATTCTACTAATTTTTGAGGGTTCAATATTGAAACTCCAATTAAAAATCTTAATTTATCTACTAAAAAATAATCGTAATATATAGTGGAACTATATGTAATCTTGTTCTGTATTTTCCAAGTTTCCTATAAATGTGTTACCATATTTTCATAATTTACGTAATTTCATAACCCACTCCAGTTTTCTTGCCTGGAGAATTCCATGGACAGAGGAGCCTGGTGGGCTTCAGTCCATGGGATCAAAAAGAGTCGGACACAACTGAACAACTAACACTTTCACACTTTCTTTCACTTCCAGCTATCTTTGATTATTTCTTTTACTTGAATGTTAGGTTCCTCTAAACACATTCTGGATCATGGAAAAAGCAAGAGAGTTCCAGAAAAACATCTATTCCTGCTTTATTGACTATGCCAAAGCCTTTGATTGTGTGGATCACAAGAAACTGTGGAAAATTCTGAAAGAGATGGGAATACCAGACCACCTGACCTGCCTCTTGAGAAATCTGTATGCAGGTCAGGAAGCAACAGTTAGAACTGCACATGGAACAACAAACTGGTTGCAAGGAGATCCAACCAGTCCATTCTGAAGGAGATCAGCCCTGGGATTTCTTTGGAAGGAATGATGTTAAAGCTGAAACTCCAGTACTTTGGCCATCTCACACGAAGAGTTGACTCATTGGAAAAGACTCTGATGCTGGGAGGGATTGGGGGCAGGAGGAGAAGGGGACGACCAAGGATGAGATGGCTGGTTGGCATCACGGACTCGACGGACGTTGAGTCTGAGTGAACTCCGGGAGATGGTGATGAACAGGGAGGCCTGGTGTGCTGCGATTCATGGGGTCGCAAAGAGTCGGACGCGACTGAGCGACTGAACTGAACAGAAACACATTCTTCATTTTCATTAGGAAATTTTTCAGAGGCGGTGGGAGCATTCTTTCCTCTAATATTTTCTAAAGAAATAATCCTTTAGGCAGTCAAAGCTTTTTCGGCATCAACACTGGAATTATCATGGGTAATTTGTGCAATTTACAGTCATGTAATAAACTGAAGCTTTCCTTACATTATCTGCCAAGGGCCCTTTCATGACAAATCCACTTTGATCATGAATAGATATGTCATCCAATTAGGTGATTATAGTCTTTCTGGTAACATCAAGATAAACGATTTCACCTTTTGCTTCGGGTGCAATGCAGGTCAATAAGATTCCATTTCTGCTGATGTTCCCTCGGGCATGGGCAAAACTACCGTACAGCCTGCCTCAGTTCGAGTTAGGCATTTTCCAGTCTACTCAACTGCCATTGGCTAGTGAAGGTTTGTTAAACACTCCTTAGAATTTGTATCTACAATCCTACAGTAAGTCTCTCTCTCATAGGTGATGCCTTAAGCGTTTTTCTTTTTCTGGCTGAGCCACAGCGCACGTGGGACCTTAGTGCATCTGACCAGGGATTGAGACCACACCACCCGCAGTGGAAGTGTGGAATCTTAACCACTGGATCGCCAGGGAAGCCCTGATATTTATGGTTTTCAACGCGTTCTCGGCTTCCTTTTTCTGTGGCAGCAGCTTTGAGAAACTGTATGTGAGGTTCTGTTCATAGCAATTTCTTCTCTTGAGCAGCTAATCCCTTTTAAAACTCTCCCACTGGTTCTAAGACGGTGAATTCTTCGCCTTCTCCTCCTGCCTGAAAACTGCCTCTCCATCTCTGTGGCTCCTTTGCCTCCTATGATTAATCACAGGGACCCCCACACCTGTTTTCCCTCCTGTGTGTCCACATCTTCTCCTTGGGGGTCCTCTCTCACTCTCACCCTCGTACATGGTTCCCCAACCTCCAGTCCCAGCCCCAATCTCCTCCCTTGGGTGTCCTCTTTTCAGAAGAAAAGGTAAAGAAGTCATTATGGAAAATGGAACTTTGTTGCACTGGTTTCCACTTCTGCGGTCTAGTGGGTTTTTATTTTCAATTAAATATGGGGACACTGTATGCAGCTATGACTGTGGCCACTGCAATGCCCTGGGCTCCGCACTCTGCCAGGGTTCCATCTCCCAGTGACTGTTCGTTGCACTTCTCCTTGTTTATCTGCCCCTTTTGCTCTTCCATCTGGTATTTTCTTTGTTTTTCCCAAGGTTATATATATATTGCTCATTCTCCTGTTCAAATGGAACCTTGTTCTTTCACCCTGTCTTTCTTTATTTTGTATTGGGGTACAGCCAATTCACAAACAACGTTGTGATAATTTCAGGTGAACAGCAAAGGGACTCAGCCATGCATACACATGTATCCGTTCTTTTCCAAATTCCCCTCCCATCCAGGCTGCCACATAACACTGAGCAGAGTTCCATGTGCTATATAGTAGATCCTTCTAGCTTATCTATTTTAAATATTGCAATCTGTTTTTATCCAGATTCCTACTCCCTTGAGTGGGGGAAGGATTTTAATGCTAACACCTCCCTCTCTGCTTCTTCCACTTATTTGTCAGGCTATTCTTTCCTCTGAACAATTAGATGTTGGATTCCTTCCTTTGATTTGTTTTTCAAGTATATTAAAAGGAATATCATTCCTAGTTCAATCTGTTTCCCATTTTATAATACCCTGGTTTTCCTTCTCTGTTTTTTTTTTTTTTTAATTGGAAGATAATCTCTTTATAATGTGCTGAAGCCAGTTCTAATTCTTCACTTTCCTTTGCTCTGGTCTCTCTTCTTCTACATTGACTGGATCATGACTGGCACATTGAGGTCCTTAGAGCTTCCCATTTATGCATCTTCTCCTGCCACAAGATAGCAAGCAACTCCTGGCACAGTGCACCTTTCTGCTCTGTGACATCTCCACAGGTCCTGGTAGAAATCTGTGCCTCCGCTGAGTACCATTGTTCTTAGATGTCAGAACTTACTGGAAATGGGTTAGACATCTTCACAGGCCCACTGGTGCAGTCAGGACCCAAAGTCTTAAGGAAAGAGCTAAGTCCCTGGTGTCCTTCCAGAGAATAGCTTATGCACCGGAGGGAACAGATCTTAATGTTCATTAACTGTGACTGTGATGAGAACTCTCCGGGATCATCTCAAAATTCTTTGTGCAAGTCACATTCCGTTTAAGCTCATAGTCTGAGAAGGACAGACAACCAAGTTGACTCAGGGAAGACTCACAACCTGTGGTTTTAAAGTCTTGGAATCTTCCATGACTCAAGTTCTCATTCAGCTTCCTTTCCTGAGAACAAAGGAACTACTAGGAATGGGGCAACAATCACAGGTGTGGTTAAGGGTCCTTCCTCAGAAAAAGTCAATATTGCTGCTATAGAGAGGGGAATGTTGTCCCCAGAAGATACATCCAAGTTCTAAGCCCCCAGTATTTAGAATGTGACCCAGGAAGGAGGATTTTTGCACACATAATCAATATGAGGTCATACTGGAGTAAGGCAGGTCCTAATTCGATACCACTGGTATCCTTAAAATGAAAGAAAGACACAGGTATACATATACATATATACATATACATACATACATATATATATATATC
>SJYX01016075.1:137781-191505 GCA_006410675.1 Oreotragus oreotragus
GTTTTCTGAATGTTGAGCTTTAAGCCAACTTTTTCACTCTCCTCCTTCACTTTCATCAAGAAGCTCTTTAGTTCTTCTTCACTTTCTGCCATAAGGGTGGTGTCATCAGCATATCTGAGGTGATTGATATTTCTCCCGGCAATCTTGATTCCAGCTTGTGCTTCCTCCAGCCCAGCGTTTCTCGTGACGTACTCTGCATGTAAATTAAATAAGTAGGGTGACAATATACACCCTTGACGTACTCCTTTTCCTATCTGGAACCAGTCTGTTGTTCCATGTCCAGTTCTAACTGCTGCTTTCTGACCTGCATACAGATTTCTCAAGAGGCAGGTCAGGTGGTCTGGTATTCCCATCTCTTTCAGAATTTTCCACAGATTATTGTGATCCACACAGTCAAAGGCTTTGGGATAGTCAATAAAGCAGAAATAGATGTTTTTCTGGAACTCTCTTGCTTTTTCAATGGTTCAGTGGATGTTGGTAATTTGATCTCTGGTTCCTCCGCTTTTTCTAAAACCAGCTTGAACATCTGGAAGTTCACAGTTCATGTATTGCTGAAGCCTGGCTTGGAGAATTTTAAGCTTTACTTGACTAGCATGTGAGATGAGTGCAATTGTGCAGTAGTTTGAGCATTGTTTGGCATCGCCTTTCTTTGGGATTGGAATGAAAACTGATCTTTTCCAGTCAAGTTGCAGAGTTATTACTAATTAGAATCACAGGACATTTCAAGAATAAAAATCAAAACAATGCAGGTATTTATCCAGTAAAGGCTGGGGCGTTGGGAAAGACTGAAGGCAAAAGAAGGGGGCGAGCAGCAGAGGATGAGATAAATAGTATTACCGACTCAATAGACATGAGTCTGAGCAAACTCCAGGCGGTAGTGAAGGACAGGGAAATCTGGTATGTTACAGTCTATGGGGTTGCAAAGAGTCAGACGTGACTTAGTGACTGAACAACAACAATTTACTCAAGTGAAGTAAAAAACCCACATTCACACAAAGCCTTCCGTTGAATCTTTGTAGCTGCTTTATTTGTAGTCACAAACACTGGAAACCATCCACATGACTTTCAGCTGCAGAATGGATACGCCAACAGTGGGACAACCATAGACAAGACTGAAGGGAGTCTCGTTTGGTACAACCACTTTGGGAAACTATATGTGGTTTCTACAAAACATATAATTGAGCAATTGCATTTCTAGGTACATCACAAAAGAAATGCATGCTCTGTGTGCAAAAAGCCATATAAGAATGTTCCCAGAATTCAAGCACCACTTGTAATAACCATGTAACAAAGAGTCAGACTCCATTTTTTTCTGTTTGATGGTTTTCAAGCTCCATCTTTCATCCTTTGCCTTTTGTCCCACAGCTGGACAAGCTGTAAGAAAGCCCAGGTGTTCATCCCTTGGCAGAGGTTGGAAATTCAGACCCCATAAATTCTAGCCCATGAGAGAGGGAGCTCTCACCTGGACCTCCCCACCCCACTATGCCCCTGCCTGACCATAATGAAAACCAGGGTCAGACTCCAACACTCGCTCAGGCTTGAGTGTGAGCCAGGTTCTCCCCAGAAAGCCTCACCATGTGAGTAATAAGTCTTTCCGAACCTCAAAATAATAATTTAAAAACTACAAGAATAGCAACAATAAAAGAGTATCTTTCAAATGAGAGCTGGGCCTTGGAGAGTAAGTAACTTACTAAAGGTCATAGACTAATTTTATAGCAAAACCAGGACTAAAAAAAAAAAAACAACCAGGACTAAAACTCTATTGTCACGACCCTACTACTCTAGGCTGCCTACCCCATATGGGATCTTATTAAATTTTCTCTCCCAAATCCTTTTATTTCCTATCTTAATGCAACATGAATCAACATGAGCCACCTCTAGGATTAAAAAGACATGTCATCAGAACAAACATTAAGTCCTGCAGTTCTGTGGTTTATGATGAAAAAATGTGTGTTCCCTTCATATATTTCATCTTTGTGTTCTAGATGATTAATCAATACATGTTTATTGGCAATTTCCTGCCTACAAATTGGGGTTGCAAAAAAATCTGTTAGATTTCTAAAAGTGCTTGTGTTCTCTCATTTAAAAAGATAATTAATAAACTCAACCATGTTAAATAGCAGTAGCCCATGCAAATATGACCTATCCTAAGATGGGTTATGAAAAATTGCCAAATGACTGTGCAGGCAGAGATGGAGGAGGGAAAGAGAGCATTGGGATAGGCTGGCCACAGACAGAATTACCTGCAAGCCTCGTTCCTGGGATTCTCCACAGCTGAGAGCAGAGGTGCTCAAGCTTTAGGGGCAGCAAACACCCCTTGAGGAGTCTGTTAAAAAACAGACTCCTGGGCCACCCTCCAGAGTTTCTGACTCAGTAGTTCTTGGGTGAGGCTTGCAGATCTGCATTCCTAACAAGTTCCCAGGGGTTGCAGGAGAGATGCAGCTGGTTGGGGCCAGCTTTGAGAACCACCAGTTCACAAGAAACACACTCGGGGTAATCCTACCTGCGGGGCCTTCAAGGTGACCCCAAGAACAGCGTCGGCAGGAGGTGAAGGATCCTCCAGCAGGCGAGGGGAAGACCCACCACTCGGGACATCCAAAATTAGTGCTGTCGGAGGAGTTTCAGGGACCAGGGAGACACAGGAGGCACTGAAAAACAGAATGTTGAAAAACAACCAAAACCCAAAGAACTGTCCCTTTGAGGAGACAGACTCTAAGCATTAAAACGACCCAGAGAAGGGCCTCCTCTCGTGATCCACTGGTTAAGACTCTGCCCTTCCACTGCAGGGGATGCAGGTTTGACCCCTGGCTGGGGAAGTTCTACATACCACCTAGTGCAGCCAAAACATAATAATAATAATACGTTGGGATTTCCCTAGCAGTTTGGACATTAAGACTTTAATCTGGCCAAAAAACCAAAATATAAAACAGAAGCAATACTGTAACAAATTCAATAAAAACTTTAAAAATGGTCCACATTAAAAAAAAAAAATCTTAAAAAAAAAAAAGTATCCGGAGAACCACAGGTCTGCAGAGATCTTTATACAAAGATATTTGGTGTTTTGGATTGGCCAAGTATATATCAACTGCCTACCTAATACAATGAGCTCAGACCAGAAAAAAATCTTAATTTTGAAGGAACAGAAGCTAGATGGAAACTTATTGAAACTTCCCTCTCTAGTACTAAAATTCATTGCTAAATGATATCAATGCAATGAAACATTATTCACCTCTAAACATCAAGACATAAAGCTATATAAAAACGAAAAGAACAAAAAGCCATTTCTTTCAGGCACAGCCAGATTTTATCGTCTTGGTGGTTTCCATAAAGATGCATAAGATGTCATGACTGTGTCCCTAAAGAATTTTTGAATCTACATCCAAATAACCTTCCCCAAATCCCAATAATCATTGGTTACCTAATTCTCATAACATAGTTGTGAGATTGGGTCATTATTTTCATAGTTTTTTACATGAAGAGTCTCAGACACAGAGATTAAAGGATTGAAACAGACTGGATCTTGGTGAGAGCTCAGAACAGAAATCAGAGTAACTCCCTTCAAGGACGAGGCTTAACCATTTCCCCCCAGTTGCTACTGTGTCAGCTTCCCGATGTTATGGAATTCTGGAAAAATTTCTGGGCACCAGCTTTTAGCATATTGGCCTGGGATCACTTCTAAAGTGAAATATAAAGCATAGCCTTAAAAGCATTAAGTATCACTAAGCACAGACAAGGGATAAAGGAAGGAAACACGTTACCTTTGATTAACAGATCGCCCATAACTGGCAATGCATTTGACGTGAGGTCTCAAATATTCTGTCGAGAATTCTTCAGTGGGTATGATACAAATTTGATGCTGTCCAACAAATATAAGAAGGTACATGCCAGTTATCACCCAAGTCAAGGTTATGGCCAAACATGCACTTCAAAGNTTGATTAACAGATCGCCCATAACTAGCAATGCATTTGACGTGAGGTCTCAAATATTCTGTCGAGAATTCTTCAGTGGGTATGATACAAATTTGATGCTGTCCAACAAATATAAGAAGGTACATGCCAGTTATCACCCAAGTCAAGGTTATGGCCAAACATGCACTTCAAAGAAAATAGCTAAAAATTCACCCAGAGAAATTAAAACTATCACTTTACATCAGTAAATATCATAGGATAGCATTCTCTATGGCATCATTACATGGACACAAGTTCTTTTTACTGTTATACAGGATCACTGATTAAATTGTTCCTGATTAAATTATTAATTAATTATTATTAAATAATCATATAAACAAATAAAATCATGTGAAAGTTCAAAACAACTCTGTCAGCAACTTTGGACAGTGTCTTCTCTCCTGCCCTGGGCTGATGCTGGCTCCTCAGACCCCTAGGGAGAGGGAGATGTGGTGGGCAGTCAGGGAGCCTGCTGTTCAGAAAGACGGATGCTCCTGCTATAAATAACCCTTCTCAATAGAGGAGGACTCGTATCGCAGGCATATCTGAACTCTGTCTCCAGAGCTAGTTTCTGAGTCACAGAAGAAACTCAGTCAATAACTTAATACCACTTTTCATTTTAAATCAATAACTATAACCGGCTAGATCACAAAGCCATTCAGTAACAATAGATTTTAACTGGACACCTACTATATGTCAGGCACTGAGACTGGGAGATCATATGAGACCAAGATGGACATACTCCTGCCTTCATGGAGCTTTCATTCTAGCCAGCCTTGACTCTGAATAACATCTGACTATTTCAGAAAGGGAAAACTTATGCTTAAAAGAAGAACTTTCAGCCCCATCACAATTTTTAATAGATTTTAACTGAACACCTACTATATGCCAGGCACTGAGACTGGGGGATTGTATGAGACCAAGATGGACATACTCCTGCCTTCATGGAGCTTTCATTCTAGCCAGCCTTGACTCTGAGTAACATCTATTTCAGAAAGGGAAAACTTATGCTTAAAAGAAGAACTTTCAGCCCCATCACAATTTCCAAAGATGAAAAGGTTAAGATTCACTTGGCTCATTATATTCAAAAAAGAAAGTCGTCCTTAAAAAAAGAAAAGTCTTGAGTTATATAACATATAATAATTCTTTTAAAAAACTGAATTCCAGGTAGTTCTTAAGAGAAAGCTCAACATTTCTAATAAATTTAAAGCATATTAGAACAGGCTGGCCTGGCATTTCCCAGGTGTGATACATGCTTAATATTAGCAGTAACAGGAAGTTGCTTCATACTTAATCTTATGTTCCCTGAGATATTTATTATAAATCTGAGCATCCTATTCCTAGCCCAGATCCCACTGTCTCTGTTTATCACAATTCTCAATACTAAAGTTATGCTATTAAAAGGGTATTTAATTTGTAAAAGCTAGCGTTTTTACTGTTAACAATATATATCTAATTAGTTGAAAATACTCTTCTTGAAACAACAACAGTGGTCTGGAAAAAAATACCAGGTGACTGCAACCTTGAAAATTCTGAAGGAATCTGCAAAGAAGCTAACAGACATAATAAAATAGTAGAGTGGAAAGAAAATAAAGAGTTCCTAATGACATTTCTATATACCAGCAATAATAATAGACTAGGAGATATAATAACAAAAGATATTTCATTCATAATAGTAACAACAAATAAAAGTGAATTAAATGGAGTTTTGTGAAACATGTCCACATTTGATGATTGAACTTTATTGGATGCTATAGGAAAAGGTTCCAACAAATGAAGGGGCAAGACAGATTTCCAGATGGGAAAATAAACATCGTAACTCCAGCAATTCTCCGCAGGTTAATAGATGTAATGCAAACCCAGCCAAAATTTCAATAAGCTTTAGAAATATATCTGCTTATCAATAAAAAAATATTTCTAAAAATCAGTGGCCAAAACAGAAGCGTACCAGAAGGAATTGGGCCATCCGGGCTCTGAGCTGAACGTCCGCATCTGCTAACAGCTCGTACACGGCGAGGCGACCCCTGCCGTCAGTCACAGCGCTGCGGCAGAGGACGCTGCAAGAAGAAACAGTTTATCTTAGCCTGGTTCCCCTGGTCTCCCTTCCACCCCTGTGGGGTGACTGATTGTGCTTCAGTTTCTCCTGTTCATAACTGGGTCACCAACAGTGAACTTCCCTGAAACAGTTTATCTTAGCCTGGTTCCCCTGGTCTCCCTTCCACCCCTGTGGGGTGACTGATTGTGCTTCAGTTTCTCCTGTTCATAACTGGGTCACCAACAGTGAACTTCCCTGCAGGTGGAGTTTAGCACAGATGCAACCCATCATCGGTGTGAGAAAAAGAACCTTCTCTCTGTGCTCTGAGCTGTACCTCTCAGGGCTGATGGTCATCACCATCTCCACTGGTTTTGTAGAATATCTGGTTTGGTTTGCTGAGAAAGAGCCCCAAGGCCAGTAAAATCTGATCTCTAATGCAGTCTTCTTGGAAATTGACCAATATCGTTGGTAGTGGCAGTTTAGTTGCTAAATTGTGCCTGTTGCAACCCCATGGACTGTAGCTCTCCAGGGTCCTCTATCCATGGGATTCTCTGGGCAAGAATACTGGAGTGGGTTGCCATGTCCTTCCTCTAGGGGATCTTCCTGGCTCAGGGATTAAACACTGGTTTCCTGCATTGCAGGCGGAGATAACTCTTTATCGGAGTTATCGCAGCACTATTTTGGAAAGTGGTATTCCTTTGCCCTTCTTCTGGGGTATTGCTTTTTAACAACATAGACCTCACTTGAGAAATGCTGAGAAAGGTTCAAACCTCAGCGGGAGAAGCTGCCATGTTGAAAGGGTCTGTCATTTGAAATAGGTTTTTATGGGTCGAATATTTTCTAACTGCACCACATTTTTGGACTCCAGTACTTGGTAGCCTGGTCACTTACACTGATCACATGACATGCAAAGTAGAGAAAAAAGGAATATTTTAAACAAGTGAAAAGATACCATGGGACTTGCCTGGGAGTGGTTAAATACAATAAAAGTGATTCCTGGTCTAACGCAATACTGTCTTCAAAATCTAACGATGGAGAACTTCGGTGCTGTCACCACATCTGGAGTCAAAATCATCTGCAGAATATCACGCACTTCTCTCCTTAAAACACCATTCAGGAGGAGGAAAGGGCAACCCACTCCAGGATTTCTGCCTGGGAAAGCCCAAGGACAGAGGAGCCTGGAGGGCCACAGTCCATGGATTTGCAAAAGAGCCAGACATGACTTAGTGACTAAACAACATGGCTATTAACACCAGCGTGTTATCTTTATTACAAGGAGTTAAGCAATTTATTGATGAATGTGGAAGTGTTAGTTGTTCAGTCCTGCTCCACTCTTTGCAACTCCATTGACTGTAGCCCTCCAGGCTCCTCTGTCCATGGAATTCTCCAAGCAAGAATACTGGAGTGGATAGCCAATCCCTGCTCCAGGGGATCTTCCTGACCCAGGGACTGAACCCGGGTCTCCTGCATTGCAGGCAGATTCTTCACCATCTGAGCCACCAGAGATGCCCCTGGTGGTGAGCCTTGTTATAATATTTAAAAGAAAAATCTCATGTCCTGTTGATAGCAAACCAGTCTGGAGAAACAGAACAGTCTAGACTGCCACATTATCAAGTAGACTTTCTGAGATGATGAAAATATTCTCTATCTGCACCATCCAGAACCGTAGCTACTAACACATGACTATTGAGACTTGGCATGTGGCTAGTGAACCTCAGGAGCTAAACTTTTTCCTTCATTGAATTCAAACTGATTTAAACCGAGGTGGCTCAGTGGTAAAGAATCTATCAGCCAATGTAGGAAATGCAGGAGACACAGGTTCAATCCCTGGGTCAGAAAGATCCCCTGGTGGAAGAAACGGCAACCCACTCAGCATTATTGCCTGGACTGAGGAGCCTGGCAGGCTAAGGTCCATGGAGCTGCAAAGAGTCAGACACAACAAAGCATGTGAATGAATGGAAACGCATTTAAATAGCCACATGTAGCCGATACTGTCCGAAACAGAATACGAATAGAATAAAGGACATGGAGCTTAAAAAAAAAGCCACCGCTCAGCAAAGGTCCTGAAATAACGCTTGGGACTTGTGTATCCCCAGGAGAGGGTCCTTCCTTTTTTTAGTTTTGAAATCACTCCTCTGCTTGGTGTAGATGTCTCAGCCTCTTCTGAGATAGTCAAGAGTCACGAAGGTCATAAGAATGTTTCTTCCTGTCCTGAGCCATCTCCACTTTGTACCCAGTGGAGCAGGGGTCAAACCCCAATCTGGAAGGCAGAAGGGGTCAGAGAACTGAACTGAAGGGTGGGCTTGGACGGACGGGTTATGGAGAAGTCCTGCCCCAGGTCACGTGGATGACAGTCTCCCAGATTCCGGTGGCAAGGTGACCCACCCATCTGGAAGTGTACATTCTGGTGGTTGCTAATGTCATCTAGAGATGAAACTAGTATTTTCATATAATGACAGAACATTCTGGAGGAACTTTGCTGGGCCATCTGGTACTCCTATTAAAAATGCAAATATAATTACTTTTTTTTTTTTAATCATCCCAGAGAAAAGGAAAGATTCGATTTTTTTTTAAGACTTTGAAAAGAAGCTTTCACAGTTTATTTTTCAGGGTTGCCGAGTGCGTGATATTCATTTAATAACCATTTCGTTAAGTCTCATAAAATTTTCCATTCTAAGCTACCAAAAGTGACACTTTTCATAAGTTCTTTTCTTTGCATTACAGAGAAAGTGTCCAACTCCTCGAGTCATCTTGGGTTTGACACAAGGCATGTGAGTGTGCTGCTGCTGCTGCTGCTAAGTCACTTCAGTTGTGTCCGACTCTGTGTGACCCCATAGACGGCAGCCCACCAGGCTCCCCCATCCCTGGGATTCTCCAGGCAAGAATACTGGAGTGGGTTGCCATTTCCTTCTCCAATGCATGAAAGAGAAAAGTGAAAGGGAAGTCGCTCAGTCTGTCCGACTGTTAGCGACCCCATGGACTGCAGCCCACCAGGCTCCTCCATCCATTGGATTTTCCAGGCAAGAGTACTGGGGTGGGGTGCCATTGCCTTCCCCGGCATGTGAGTGTAGAGGTCACAAAATGTTCAAAGTCTTAGTGGAGAATTGGGAGGGTTCTCTGTAAAGGCTTCCTAGGTGGTTCATAGTGTTAAAGAATCCATGTGCCAATGCAGGAGATCTAAGAATCGGGGGTTTGATCTGTGGGTCAGAAAGATCCCCTGGGGAAGGGGAAGGCATTTTACTCCAGCATTCTTGCCTGGAGAACCCCATGGACAGAGGAGCCTGGTGGGCTACAGTCCACAGGGTTGCAAAGAGATGGACACAGCTGAAGTGACTAAACAGCATGTGCACTGCAGTTCTCCACATGCTTTCTCAGGAGGCTCTGCCTTCCAGTGCCGTTTACTGTACAGTTAATTCCATGGGGAAACATCCTTTGCACTGATTCTCTAATCAAAGTATACTCTCAGCATCTGCATACATCTTGATTCATTATGCAAAGGAAACGATTTTCAGCAAATCCTTGTCAGAGCTCTTGGAAGAGATGAACTTCATCAGGGTGAATCTGAGATTCCTCTGTCAAATTATTTTTCACGTGATGCTCATTAAACATTAATGACCCCCAGTTCTTAATGGATTAACGGAGAATGTGCCAGGTACCCATGAACTCTACTTGGTGTTTGAGAGAAAGGCCCTGGGTTCAGGGCCCACCATGAGGGTTACAGAATAAAGCAAGAAGGCCGTGCTGCTTCTTGTGGGTGTGAGTGTGCTGGCTACTCAGTCATGTCTGACTCTTTGTGACTCCATGGACTGTAGCCTGCCAGGCTCCTCTGTCCATGGGCTTCTCCAGGCAGAATACTGGAGCGGGTAGCCTATCTCTTTTCCAGGGCATCTTCCTGACTCAGGGATCAAACCTGGGTCTCCTGCATTGCAGGCGGATTCTTTACTGTCTGAGCCACCAGGGAAGCCCCTGCTTCTTGTGAATCTGAGCCAAAATGCTAAGCAGAACATGCAGCTTCTCCAGAAAATGCAATATTTTTAAGGCCCTGCCTACGGAGAAGCCTTCCAATAGCACACCAGGGGTAATGCTGGATCGCATAACTCGTCCCCTGCTGGTTCTCAAGCTCAACCTCAAAAAGGAAACAATTTTCAAGTCGGATAAAAACCAAAGTTCCCATGGCTGACCTGTCTGTTCAGTTAGAGCGGACTCCCCTGGGGCAGGACACTTACCAGTACTTGCAGCTGTAGATGTCCACCCGGCCTGCCAGCTCAGCCCCGGGGCTCTGCACGTGCACTGCGGCCTCAGATAGCTGGTCTGCTTCCGTGGCGTACTCGACCATGATGACGTAGCGGCCGACCTGTGGGACCCGCAGCCGCAGGTGCAGCTCCACCTGTCGAAGAGCCCAAGATGTTGGATCCTGCCAGCTCAGCCCCGGGGCTCTGCACGTGCACTGCGGCCTCAGATAGCTGGTCTGCTTCCGTGGCGTACTCGACCATGATGACGTAGCGGCCGACCTGTGGGACCCGCAGCCGCAGGTGCAGCTCCACCTGTCGAAGAGCCCAAGATGTTGGAGAGACGTGAGATGCACTGGAAGCGTCTCCATAGGCAACAGTGAAACTGGGGCTGAGTGGACCCCTGGGAGGAGTTTTATACGTCATCACAGTAAGAATCGTGGTGCTTTCCAGGTGGCGCTAGCGGTAAAGAATCCACCTGCCAATGCAGGAGACGCCAGAGACACGGGATCTTTTCGATCCCTGGGTCGGGAAGATCCCCAGAACAGGAAATGGCAACCCACTCCAGTATTTTTGCCTGGAAAATCCCATGGACAAAGCAGCCTGGTGGGCTACGGTCCATGGGACAGCCGCGAGTTGGACACAACTGAGTGATGGAGCACTCAGTAAGAAATGTGGTTCTGCAGGCAGGGATCCCCGATAAAATACAGGATGCTCTGTTAAGTTTGAAATTCAGATAAATAATACATAATTATAGTTTAACTACAATTCAACCTAAATGGGGGCATCCAGTATTTTTATTGTCTAAATCTGGTGACCCTATTAATAGGAGTCTCTGCTCCTACTGAAATGGAGCACGACCGCAGTGCACGTGCAGAGCCCCGGGGCTGAGCTGGCAGGCCGGGTGGACATCTACAGCTGCAAGTACTGGTAAGTGTCCTCCCTCTTGACCATGTCCTCTGCTTGTCTTTTGTCTATGGAAAAACTTTAGCCAAAGAATAAGTTTAATCAGAGAAGTGAGAAAATGCAGAAACAATGTTAAACAGTCAAAGGAGACCAAATAACCATAATGGAGCCACTAAACATAGTCAAGGACTTTCAGTTCCTTCTCAAGGGCTATAGATAATATTCTGAGCCATATCCTGGGAGCTGACTTATAGATACTGAAATCCTCACCAAGTGGAGAACTTAGCTACATGAAAACCAGACCGCAGTCATGACATAAGATGCCACAGNGGCTTCCTAGGTGGTTCATAGTGTTAAAGAATCCATGTGCCAATGCAGGAGATCTAAGAATCGGGGGTTTGATCTGTGGGTCAGAAAGATCCCCTGGGGAAGGGGAAGGCATTTTACTCCAGCATTCTTGCCTGGAGAACCCCATGGACAGAGGAGCCTGGTGGGCTACAGTCCACAGGGTTGCAAAGAGATGGACACAGCTGAAGTGACTAAACAGCATGTGCACTGTAGTTCTCCACATGCTTTCTCAGGAGGCTCTGCCTTCCAGTGCCGTTTACTGTACAGTTAATTCCATGGGGAAACATCCTTTGCACTGATTCTCTAATCAAAGTATACTCTCAGCATCTGCATACATCTTGATTCATTATGCAAAGGAAACGATTTTCAGCAAATCCTTGTCAGAGCTCTTGGAAGAGATGAACTTCATCAGGGTGAATCTGAGATTCCTCTGTCAAATTATTTTTCACGTGATGCTCATTAAACATTAATGACCCCCAGTTCTTAATGGATTAACGGAGAATGTGCCAGGTACCCATGAACTCTACTTGGTGTTTGAGAGAAAGGCCCTGGGTTCAGGGCCCACCATGAGGGTTACAGAATAAAGCAAGAAGGCCGTGCTGCTTCTTGTGGGTGTGAGTGTGCTGGCTACTCGGTCATGTCTGACTCTTTGTGACTCCATGGACTGTAGCCTGCCAGGCTCCTCTGTCCATGGGCTTCTCCAGGCAGAATACTGGAGCGGGTAGCCTATCTCTTTTCCAGGGCATCTTCCTGACTCAGGGATCAAACCTGGGTCTCCTGCATTGCAGGTGGATTCTTTACTGTCTGAGCCACCAGGGAAGCCCCTGCTTCTTGTGAATCTGAGCCAAAATGCTAAGTAGAACATACAGCTTCTCCAGAAAATGCAATATTTTTAAGGCCCTGCCTATGGAGAAGCCTTCCAATAGCACACCAGGGGTAATGCTGGATCGCATAACTCGTCCCCTGCTGGTTCTCAAGCTCAACCTCAAAAAGGAAACAATTTTCAAGTCGGATAAAAACCAAAGTTCCCATGGCTGACCTGTCTGTTCAGTTAGAGCGGACTCCCCTGGGGCAGGACACTTACCAGTACTTGCAGCTGTAGATGTCCACCCGACCTGCCAGCTCAGCCCCGGGGCTCTGCACGTGCACTGCGGCCTCAGATAGCTGGTCTGCTTCCGTGGCGTACTCGACCATGATGACGTAGCGGCCGACCTGTGGGACCCGCAGCCGCAGGTGCAGCTCCACCTGTCGAAGAGCCCAAGATGTTGGATAGACGTGAGATGCACCGGAAGCGTCTCCATAGGCAACAGTGAAACTGGGGCTGAGTGGACCCCTGGGAGGAGTTTTATACGTCATCACAGTAAGAATCGTGGTGCTTTCCAGGTGGCGCTAGCGGTAAAGAATCCACCTGCCAATGCAGGAGACGCCAGAGACACGGGATCTTTTCGATCCCTGGGTCAGGAAGATCCCCAGAACAGGAAATGGCAACCCACTCCAGTATTTTTGCCTGGAAAATCCCATGGACAAAGCAGCCTGGTGGGCTACGGTCCATGGGACAGCCGCGAGTTGGACACAACTGAGTGATGGAGCACTCAGTAAGAAATGTGGTTCTGCAGGCAGGGATCCCCAATAAAATACAGGATGCTCTGTTAAGTTTGAAATTCAGATAAATAATACATAATTATAGTTTAACTACAATTCAACCTAAATGGGGGCATCCAGTATTTTTATTGTCTAAATCTGGTGACCCTATTAATAGGAGTCTCTGCTCCTACTGAAATGGAGCACGACCGCAGTGCACGTGCAGAGCCCCGGGGCTGAGCTGGCAGGCCGGGTGGACATCTACAGCTGCAAGTACTGGTAAGTGTCCTCCCTCTTGACCATGTCCTCTGCTTGTCTTTTGTCTATGGAAAAACTTTAGCCAAAGAATAAGTTTAATCAGAGAAGTGAGAAAATGCAGAAACAATGTTAAACAGTCAAAGGAGACCAAATAACCATAATGGAGCCACTAAACATAGTCAAGGACTTTCAGTTCCTTCTCAAGGGCTATAGATAATATTCTGAGCCATATCCTGGGAGCTGACTTATAGATACTGAAATCCTCACCAAGTGGAGAACTTAGCTACATGAAAACCAGACCGCAGTCATGACATAAGATGCCACAGCTGCAAGAACTGGCCTCAAGAAATGGAAACAAATTGACCCTGGAACTGAAGATTAAATCTATTAAAACAATCAAGAAGACACTGGTCAGATTGCCAATGACCAATTTCAAGCTGACTGTCCGGGCTGAGTCTGCGATTTCTGCATGTAGTCTCCTCCCTCTCTCTGTAAAAGCTCTTGCCCACTCCCAATCAGTGGGAGGAGCTGGCCTTTGGACAGGAGTCTGTTCTCCCTGCCCCTCCTTTGCTGCTGCCAGCATCCAACATAAAGCAAACTTTCTCTTTCCACCATCCTGGCCTCTTTGATGGCTTTTGAGCAGCAAGTGGCTGGACCTGGTTTTGGTATTATTACCCATATATTTGCCTTGTTTCTCAAGGCCAAAGATGCTTTAAAACCTGAAGTAAAAAGGAATTTCCAATAGGTGATAGAAGGAATGGAAGTATGCCTCAATGGGCTACAAAGCTGAAAATATTCACTATCTGGTTCTTTACAGAAGAAGCATGCCCAGTCGTGGCATTACCTTGTGGCTAGGAGCCTGGAGTCTGGAATCACACTGCCTCCAGCTGTGTGGCCTGGAGCAAGTTACTCAACATCTGTATGTCTCAGTATCTTCCTGTGTAAAAGTGAGGATAACATAGTGCCCACCTCTTAAGATTATGAGGAATAAGTGAATCAATATGGGATGAGCTCTTTGAACTGTATCCGGCCTGTTGTAAGCCCTGTATAAGGGGCTCCCCTGGTGGTTCAGATGGCAAAACTGAAGATTAAATCTATTAAAACAATCAAGAAGACACTGGTCAGATTGCCAATGACCAATTTCAAGCTGACTGTCCGGGCTGAGTCTGCGATTTCTGCATGTAGTCTCCTCCCTCTCTCTGTAAAAGCTCTTGCCCACTCCCAATCAGTGGGAGGAGCTGGCCTTTGGACAGGAGTCTGTTCTCCCTGCCCCTCCTTTGCTGCTGCCAGCATCCAACATAAAGCAAACTTTCTCTTTCCACCATCCTGGCCTCTTTGATGGCTTTTGAGCAGCAAGTGGCTGGACCTGGTTTTGGTATTATTACCCATATATTTGCCTTGTTTCTCAAGGCCAAAGATGCTTTAAAACCTGAAGTAAAAAGGAATTTCCAATAGGTGATAGAAGGAATGGAAGTATGCCTCAATGGGCTACAAAGCTGAAAATATTCACTATCTGGTTCTTTACAGAAGAAGCATGCCCAGTCGTGGCATTACCTTGTGGCTAGGAGCCTGGAGTCTGGAATCACACTGCCTCCAGCTGTGTGGCCTGGAGCAAGTTACTCAACATCTGTATGTCTCAGTATCTTCCTGTGTAAAAGTGAGGATAACATAGTGCCCACCTCTTAAGATTATGAGGAATAAGTGAATCAATATGGGATGAGCTCTTTGAACTGTATCCGGCCTGTTGTAAGCCCTGTATAAGGGGCTCCCCTGGTGGTTCAGATGGCAAAGAGTTTGTCTGTAATGCAGGAGACCCGGGTTCCATCCCTGGGTTGGGAAGATCTCCTGCAGAAGGAAATGGCTACCCGCTTCAGTATTCTTGCCTGGAGAATTGTTTCTGCATTTTCTGACTTCTCTGATTAAAATTATTCTTTGGCTAAAGTTTTTCCACAGACAAAAGACAAAAGTTTTTCCACAGACAGAAGAACCTAGCGGACTACAGTCCATGGGGTTGCAAAGAGTCAGACATGACTGAGCGACTCATACACACACACACACACACNCACTTCATGGGAAATAGATGGGGAAACAGTGGAAACAGTGTCAGACTTTATTTTTTGGGGCTCCAAAATCACTGCAGATGGTGACTGCAGCCATGATTTTACAAGAAGACGCTTACTACTTGGAAGAAAAGTTATGACCAACCTAGACAGTATATTCAAAAGCAGAGACATTACTTTGCCGACTAAGGTCCGTCTAGTCAAGGCTATGGTTTTTCTAGTGGTCATGTATGGATGTGAGAGTTGGACTGTGAAGAAGGCTGAGCGCCGAAGAATTGATGCTTTTGAACTGTGGTGTTGGAGAAGACTCTTGACTGCAAGGAGAGCCAACCAGTCCATTCTGAAGGAGATCAACCCTGGGATTTCTTTGGAAGGAATGATGTTGAAGCTGAAACTCCAGTCCTTTGGCCACCTCATGAAAAGAGTTGACTCACTGGAAAAGACTCTGATGCTGGGAGGGATTGGGGGCAGGAGGAGAAGGGGACGACCGAGGATGAGATGGCTGGATGGCATCACGGACTCGATAGATGTGAGTCTGAGTGAACTCCGAGAGATGGTGATGAACAGGGAGGCCTGGCGTGCTGCGATTCATGGGGTTGCAAGGAGTCAGACACAACTGAGCAACTGAACTGAACTGAACTGAACCTTTTACTTCAGTATTAAGCTAGGTCACTTCAGTCATGTCCGACTCTGTGTGACCCCATAGACAGCAGCCCACGAGGCTTCCCTGTCCCTGGGATTCTCCAGGCAAGAAGACTGGAGTGGGTTGCCATTTCCTTCTCCAATGCAGGAAAGTGAAAGTGAAGACGCTCAGTAGTGTCCAACTCTTCTCGACCCCACGGACTGCAGCCCACCAGGCTCCTCCGTCCATGGGATTTTCCAGGCAAGAGTCATGGAGTGGGGTGCCATTGCCTTCTCCTCTTGCTGGTCTACAGGAAGACAAAACTACAGATGTGGCCTTCTTCACACTCATTTTATTATGAACCCCTCTGACCACCATTTATTTAGAAAGAGCAAGAGAAAGTACAGCTGAGCAGCTCTGAGCCTGGGAACACAAAGGCTGGGAACATCAAGGAAAAGGAGAGATGTTCCATTCTATCAATAAATAAGACGGTTCACCTGACTGCATTAAAGACCTCTTTATTAACCCGGTGACAAGGCAGAAACAGTGAAGGTGAGATTTAGAAGACATTGCATGTCACAAGAGTTTCAGCAAATGATTCAAAGTCAGCATATTAAAAGTTAGATTTTTCCTCCCTCCACAGAGGGACACTTTATGGATGGATCATGGTTTCAGATAAATACGGAAACTGCTAAACAATCAGGACAGAGGCTGCGCGTACCATACCCGCCATAGTCCCTCTGGGACCTCAGTTTCCACTTGGCTCCCTTGCTCCTTTTGTTCATTGGGATTTGCTTCTGCATGAGACGGAGGACTTCCTCCCATTCCTAAAGCTGTCTTACCCCCCAGCACCCAAGCCCCACAGTCATGGGTCCTGAAAAAGAAGCAGAAGGTGCAAGTGCCAGGATCCTCCAGGCTGGGAGTTCACATGGATGTTCAGCCATGAGAACCCACCTCCTGCCTCCAGCCCAAGACTCGCCCATCTGGCTTTCGGCCCCTCTGGGAACTTTCCAGTGAGGCTGTTCTGTGATCTGCAAAGTGGCATCATTTTAGACCTTTATACCTCCTGCTTTTTTAAAAAAGAGATTATTTTTTGATGTAGACCTTTCTTAAAGTCTTTACTGAATTTGCTACAATATTGCTTCTGTTTTATGCTTTGGTTTTTTGGCTGTGGGATCTTAGCTCTCTGACCAGGGATCGAGCCCATATCCCCTGCTTTGGAAGGGAAGTTGTAACCACTGGACCGCTAGGGAAGTCTCTTAACTGGATTCACAGACAAGCGTCTAGACAGCAAATAACAGCACAGCTTCATCTCCTGCTCTCTCACCACGGGACCACCTCTCTCTCCCCAGGACTGTCAGCACAGACAGGACGCTGGGAAAGGCTTCACAACATCGGAACACAAAGGCATCTCCCTGAGGACTCACCGCTGGCAGGCCTTCCCCACGACATGCTCTCGGCACTGGCAGACCCCGGAGGGCCCGCTGCATACAGGGGTGACGGCTCCACCGATGTCACACCGACACCCTGAGAGTCGGGAAACGGCTCGGGTCACCCATCACAGCATTTCCAGGCTGGAGGCCTTCCCTCCCTCTATGAGGAGTGGAAACCAGGAAGCCCGGGTTGCCTTCTTTCCCCGGACGCATCTTACATCCAGGAGGTATTTGAAATTTGTAGGAAAATCCCAGAGTAAAATGGCATGCCCTCCCTCCCCTCAAGAGTCCACCTGAAAAGCAGAGATGCACTGGTAGGCCACTTCCAACTCTGCTGTACCACGTAAAGTGACAGCAGCCCAGGAGCTAAACACGATTTCACAACACAGTATGTTGTAAACAGTAGGTGCTAAGGAGAGGCTGCTTGAAAGATATCAGAGTGGCCTTGTGGGGCAACCACTCCTGCAATTGTATTATTTAACGTGGTATTATCTTGTGTGAACTTTTTTAATATTTCAAATTTATCTCTAAAATGACTTGATCTAAGTCTTGATGTTATTTACATCTACCCCAGGGCTCCCCCGCACCCCAATTGTGATTTTTTATAATTGACCCAACAGTGGATAAGGGAAAGCGGCTCTGGCTGAAATTTACTACTCATCTTAAGGGAATTTGGGCCAATTTCACGGAACTTTTCCGTCCCATTCTATCAGAAAGTCAGCAAGAAGACAGTGAGCTCGGAAGCAAGGTTACTCTGACAGTCTTTGCCCATCAACGTTTTTGCCTGACACAGGAGCCCCTGGGAGAATTTACCTTGACACCCAAAGTAATTGCTCTTTTCCAAAGCAAAATATCCATCTTCGCACGTGTCACAGGAATCGCCACCAACATGGGATTTACAATGACAGTCACCATCTAACTGCAGAACAATGAGTGGATGACAAAATTTGGTGAGATTACAGAATTTGCTGGGCTTCCCTGGTGGCTCAGATGGTAAAGAATCCGCCCGCAGTGCAGGAGACCCAGGTTCAATTCCTGGGTCGAGAAGATCCCGTGGAGAAGGGAATGGCCACCCACTCTACTGTTCTTGCCTGGGAAATCCCACGGACAGAGGAGCCTGGTGGGCTACAGTCCATGGGGCAGCAAAGAGTTGGACACAACTGAGCGACTTTCACTACTTTTTCACAGAATTTGCTAATATTCAAGATTTCAAACTGGCTTGCTTTGTCCTATGAAGCAGGGTAGCCAGGATCTGAAAACTCCCATGAAGAGGGCCACATGCTATACAGTTACAGAGGTACTAACACCCTCCTGCAGAAATCCTACAATTAACTATTACTATATTCTACCAGCATCCCAGGAAAAATTGGCTCACTTTACCTGCCCACACTCTCCAATTCCGCTCATGGTTCCTGCCACGTGGCATTGGCATTCTGGGAAGAGAAGAGAGCATTCTTGGACCAAAGTTACAGAAAGGCCAGTTGCGCCTCTAGGTACAGGACACACTAGTAATAATACAGGTGCTATGACCTTCCAGCATGCTCCAACAGAATTCCAGTTTGCATCCATCAGGCCTAAAACTGGATTGCTTCCTGGGCTCAGCAGAACCCAACAACTGGATCAATACCATCTACCTACGAAAAGTACTGGTTCACTTATGACCATTCATAAATGACAAAAGCTGCACCGTCATGGGATTTTTACTCGATTCTAAGGTCAAGGTTATTACTGATATGCTTACATGAAAATATACCCTATTGAAAAATATTCACTCCACTGAGCTATCTTTAGCTTGGTATTTTTCAGTTCTATCCTGGCTTCCAACTAAACATAAAATGAAAATAAAATGAAACCGGAAAGTGTGGATTATAAAAACAAGGCAGAAAAACCATTTATCAAGCAGCTGCCATCACAAACAACATGATACATATGGAAACAGGATATAAATCCCTTGCTGAGATTTCAAAAATGATAGAAGTTCTGCCAAAAGTCGGGGGGTGAGACATCAAAACATTTATACAGAATTTCAAACAAACTGAATGGATTAAATCAATAGCTCTTTTGTGAGCTGAGTCACTGAGGTAGAGAAAATTAAGAGGAAGTTACAACATATTAAAAACACTGAACATAGGAAACCTTACCTGAACATCCATCGGGGTTTTCTTTGGCCAGATTCCAATATAATGGTTTGCAGATGCTACACGAAGGACTTTCAACATAAAGCTTGCATTGGCAATGGCCCTTTAAAAGAAAATTAATCATCTGACATCTTAGAATGAAGAGGTTACCAAACAAGCATTCTGAGAAAAGCTGGTCACAGAAATATATTTTGAACATGAAAAGTAAATTAAGTATATTCAGGGGGAGTGAAAGTACTGGGTTGATTTTAACAATATGCTAATTGCTTTTGTTTTACTATTTACTTATTTGTTATACACATAATTCATATATGCGCTTAAAGCAAAATTGGAAAATTCAGAATAAGAAAAAAAATTTTTTAACTTATTTATTTAAACTGGAGGCTAATTACTTTACAATATTGTATTGGTTTTGCCATACATCAACATGAATCTGCCACGGGTGTACACAAGAAAAAATTTTAATGATTCTTATTTACAACATTGACAACATTGTCATTATCTGTGGATTTTGTTACAACATGTATATAAATCTAAACAGAAAATATCTGAACATTTAACTTGCTGAGATTCAGTAGAAATTAGATTTATCTGCAAGCGTGTTTATAATATGCAAGAGTCACCTCTTTGCTTAAACATCGTCAAGTCCCATCGTCAAGTCGTCTCTATCCCAAGGATAGAGAACTTTCTCCCACTTTCCCTCCAGAACCTGGGGTTCCAGCTTTGCAGGCTCTGAGGCTAAGAAGACAATTTCTAAAGTGCTTAGAAAATGAATCAGAATGCCACAGTACTGTGCCTGGAGTAACATCGAGTAGACTACAATTACTCTGTACACAGACAGCTTAATTAAACGTTTACTGGCCTTTGATTTTCTTAATTTTAATTATCTATGGCAGGCTTATGTGCAGGTCTCTAGGGAGGTAATGCCTTCAGAGGAACGCTAGTACTCTACAATTCTACAAAAAGTTTAAAAAAAGTGTATCCTTTTGGTTTTGACCAAAAGAAATTACAATAACATATATGCACTTTGAAAAAGAGCAAGAGTCTCTTCAAGCAATTCAGCCTCAGGTCTTATTTTAATTTACTTTTAATTTCAGGAAGCTCACAAAGGTGTCAGTCTCAAATAAAGGTCAGAATAATAGTTAGAACTGCAACCCTTTAACAATCTTCTACTTACCAAACTGGAGTCCACAGTTCCAGCTGGGTCACAGACATTGCTGGAGCCTGGATATGATATATAAATAGTTATATGGTATAGAAATGTCTGGAGTTTTAATGTTCATTTGTCCCTTTGTTTTGATGTTTTGAAGGTTTTTTTCTTTAAGTTTTCCTTGTTTTTAAAACTAGTGCATTTATATTTATATTTTTTGATAGATGGGTGGCAAGGTCTTTGCACCCATCAGTTGGCCAAAAAGTTTTTCTATAACATCTTATGGTAAAACCCAAAGGAACTTCTGGACCAACTCAGTAATTCAGAAAAAGACAACTCTAATAGCCTTCGTGGTCCTTACTCTCCAAATCACCATTTTGGTCACTGAACGACTCTCTTCCCTGCCTCCTCCTAAAAGTTCATTTCTAAATGACGAAAAGGTGACTGGGGAAATGAGTCTAGAATTTTGAACATCCTTAGAATTATCCAGAAGAGGGCAGTATTATACAAAGAGATTTTTTGTTTGTTTTTTAATTGTCCAATTTGATGCTGGGCTTCCCTGGTGGCTCAGAAGGTAAAGAATCTGCTTGTAATGTAGGAGACTGGAGTTTGAGGCAAGATCCCCTGGAGAAGGGCATGGCAACCCACTCGTGTTCTTGCCTGGAGAATTCCATGGACAGGGGAGCCTGGTGGGCTACAGTCCATGGAGTCATGGACACGACTGAACGACTAACACACTAGCTGTTATAGAATTTTTAAGTACATTTTTTAGTTAACCAAGACTTACTTCTTTCATTATCACAGCTCCCTTGCTCTCCACCTGTACTAAAATTATGTCTACAAATGTCAATCTCATGTCACAAGGGGAAGAACCAGGCAGATTAGGGTCAAAAGTGAAGCAGTGACCAGCAGTGGGTCTGGCAGGCTTTGCAGACTTCTCTGGGAGGCTGGCCACACACACAAGGTGGAGAGGGGCCCACCCTCCAGCCATCTGCGGCCTTCCCTACCTTGGCAGTGGGGGAAATCAGAGGCGCCCGAGAGACACCTGTCGCACTGCTGCCCCGTGATCCCCGGCCGGCACTCGCACTGTCCAGTCACTGGACTGCAGGGCGTCTGGTAGGACCCAAGGGCTGAACACCGGCAGGCTGGAGGAAGAGACCTCGGTCAGACCCATGGCAGGAGCACCCGGGACCCGCATGCGAGTACGGAGGTGGGGCCCGAAAGACCCAAAGGCAGTTCCAGCTTCACCTCTAACCAGACTTGGAACCTGAAACACATCGCTCTGTTGCTCTAAAACGCAGTTTCCCCTTTTTTAAGTGGGAATAATATTAGCATCTACTTGACAAGAGCACCGTGGGGTAGAACTCCAGGAGAGGGACTAGAGAATTCGTGACGTGGTCCTAAGAAACTAAACATAAGAGAGAAGAAGGAACAGGCCTAGTGCCGCTCAGCCAGCTCACATCAGACACCAGGACGTGACTCAGCTCTTTAGCTATCCGGGCCAGCATCCTCCGAGGCCCCACGTTCCCTCCAGGCCTGTCTGCAGAGATCAGGTCCCTACCCGGGGGCAGACGACTGAGGCTCTGGGATGGTTTATGCTTGCACGTTGCCTGGGCTGTAGGGCTCAGATGTTGGCTCAATTCCAAGTACGGCTGAAAAGGTGCTTTGTTAGATGTGACAAACATTTAAGTCTGCTGACCTTGAGTAAAGCAGGTTACTCTGCACAGTCTGGGTGGGTGGGCCTCGTCCCATCAGTTGAAGGCCATATGAGAAAAGCATGAGGTTTGGGAGGAAGAAGGAATTCCGCCCTCCAGATGGCTCATGGACGCCAGCTGCAGCATCCACTCCCCCCTCCCTCCCTGGGTTTCCAGCCTACTGGTCTGCCCTGCAGATTTTAGACGCACCAGCCCCACAAACACTTGCACTGATTCCTTAAATCGATCTATATCTACATCTGTCTATATCTATAGATATAGTAGGTCCCTTACATACAAACCCTCAAGCTGCAAGCTTTCAAAGATGCAAACGTGTGTTCCTCCAACGACAGGCACAAGTGAAAACTGCAGCCTGCCCTCCGTCTCCTGTTGCTGACGATCCTTCAGCTCTACCATCTCCCACCCCCTCTCCCTCCTCCAGTCAGTAACTCTTCTTGCCTATTCAGGCAATGCCAGCCCCTGTATGCCAGCCCTTGTACTATACTATTGTACTTTTCAAGGTTCAGTACTATAAGGTTAAAAGTGCTTTCTTTATTTTTAGTGTTTGTTTTTTATGTATTCTTGGTGTGAAAAGTATTATAAACCCATTACAGTTCTGTACAGGGGCTTCCCTGGTGGCTCAGATGGTTAAGAATCCACCTGCAATGTGGGAGACCTGGGTTCAATCCCCGGGTTGGGAAGGTGCCCTGAGGAGAGCATGGCAACCCACTCCAGTATTCTTGCCGGGAGAATCCCCATGGACAGAGGAGCCTGGTGGGCTACAGTCCATGGGGTCACACAAAGTCGGACACGACTGAGCGACTAAGCACACAGAATACAGTACTGTATAACCTACGGTGTCAGTGGGGTACCTAGGCTTACTTTGTTGGACAAATGAGCGTGCTCTGGGGCTGGAGCTCGTTCACAGGTGGGGGATTTACTGTACAGACACATCCTGTGGGTTCTGTCCCTTTGGAGATCCCTGACACAAGTCCTCTCTGCTCTTCTTCCTTTAAGGAAGGGAATGCAGAGAGCAAACACTCATGCTGGCAGTTGGAGCACGAACAGGAGCCCGGAGCAAGACGAGGCAGCTCCAGCCAGCATCACCTGGGTGAAGTTAACCCTGGCTCCTCCCAGGACCAGAGGGGTTGTCTAGGGAGCCTCGGAAGATACAGATACACTCCAGAGGTGAAAACAAAGACACGGCCTTAAACACAGGTACATTATTTTAAATCGTGAATGACTCAATCTGGCATCACACTTTGGGTTTCTATCCAGCTTATCGATGAAAGCTGCCAGATCCCAAACTCAAACCCAACACTGGCAGCCTGCTTCTCACTCTTGGAAATACCACAAGGCTTTGCAAATATTTCATATCTGCTCTTTGTTTTGATACAGGTCCTTCTGAGTTTCTGGAATCTTTTCTTCTCGTTCTCAAAGAGTATTTTAAAATGATGATATTAAATAATACAAGGAATCAGGGAAGCCTGTCTGCTTTGCTCCCCTCAAATCTTCCAGCCTCAAGCACAGTCCTGGTCTTTTTTTTCTGGTTGTTGTTCACTTGCTCAGTCATGTCTGACTCTTTGCAACCCCATGGACTGCAGCACGCCAGGCTTCCCTGTCCCTCACTGTCTCCTGGAGTTTGCTCAAACTCACATCCATGGAGTTGATGATGCTACCCAACCATTTGATCCTCTGTCACTCACTCTCCTCTTTTACCCTCATCAAGAGGCTCTTTAGTTCTTCTTTGCTTTCTCCCATTAGACTGGTATCATCTGCATATCCGAGGTTGTTGATATTTCACCCAACAATCTTGATTCCAGCTTGAGATTCACTCAGCCTGGTATTTCGCCTGATGTACTCTGCATATAAGTTTAATAAGCAGGGTGACAATATACAGCCTCGACATACTCTTTTCCCAATTTTGGACAAGTTCACTGTTACATGTCCAGTTCTAAATATTATTTCTTGACCTGCATACATGGTCCTGGTCTCTATGACAAGCCAAGTAGACATTTATTAAATGAAGGAATAAGCAACTATTGAAATCCTTTTCCGGATCCACCCCTGTAGTTCAACTGATATGTGTTTTCTCGCTGAATCTTGCAACAGTGCTGTGTGAGGCACTATTCTGGGAACACCACCCTCTTCCCTGTCAGTGAATAAACTCAGAGTGAGGCGACACTGCCAGACGACACGTAAATTGTGAGGAAAAGAGAGCTCCTTATTATTTGGAGCTCTTCCTTCTGTTGGAAGAGCAGGCTGGCGCCTTCTCCATCAGAGCCACAAAGTCAGCATTTCAGTTCCATCGTAGTGAACACCCTCCACCTCTCTGGCTAACTGATCAGACGTACAGAAAATCCCAAGGCTTCTTCTAACTGCCTCAATGTTCTAGACAAACACTGAACTCTTAAGCGAAGGGCCAGTTCAAAGCAAAATTGCACAGAATTTGGCCCATCCTTCTGGATTTGGTTTTCCCCCTTGGAAAGGCTGGGAGAGGGCCCTCCCGGGGGCATCCCAGGTCAGAAACCTCCCCCCACACTGCCACCTGCCATCCACTGGTGCATCTGGTCTCTTTTCAGGGCAGTTTGTCTGATTTGTGAGAATACGCTGACATGTAGGAAGAGGTTAGACATGCACTGGTAACATATATATAGAACTTTTCTAAGGAACTACCTGTAACCACAACCCAAAGACTATGGCAAACTCCAGTGGGGACAGTTCAGGTCCCGGGACACTGAGGTTTGGGGGCAGCTCCACTGTGACAGGCTTCAGTGCCAGCCATGGGAGGCCCTCATTCTCTACACTCCCACCCTCCTGGTCTCTGCTCTAAGTGCTGACTAGCGGCTGCTTAGCAAATTCCACAAGGGAAAAAGCAGGAGGAGCAAGGAAGAGGAAAAGAAAAATCAAGGAGAAGAAGGAAGGAAGGATGGACAGAGAGGATGAAAAAAGAACAACACCTCCCGCCCTCCCCCGCCAAAGGACCAAGTTCATAGAGAGCCTCGGTGTGTTTTCCAGTTGCAGGTAAAGTGCTGAGCCAGACGTCAACACAAACACAAAGCTGAAATCCATAGAGACGATCCTCGTCATGGCCTCACATCTATGGTTTGACTTTCAGCTCCAATCAAGAAAACCGCAAGCACTTCAGTGAATTCAAAATAAAATGAGGAGACTGCCTTGCACTTAAAGTCTGGAGCAAATTAAGTTAATACAAAACATCAACGCTGGACTGCAGTTGAAAAGAACAATTAGGAAGAGTTTTAGGATTCTTTTTAAGAAGATTTTAAAAAAATTTTAAAGCAACGTTAGAGCAAAGCCACACAAGCATTCTTTGGCTAGACTATATTGGACCCTCCGACATAGGATTTGTGGCTACACTGGTTCGCTTCTACAATTCCATGGGTCAAGCAACCAGCTTCATCTAAGAAAGATCGCAAATTGAAATACTGGGTCAGACCTTGATGCTAGACCAAGTTCAGATTTCAGCATGTCTGGCCTTCAGCCACTGGCTTCAACACTGCCCAAAGGGGAAAAAAAAAAATTAAAAGATCACAAAAGCTGTTAGAAAAAGTGAGTACCAGAGAAGGGAGACCATTGGCAACAGAATGTGAGAGCATCCCAAAGGCTTCCAGAGTCTAATGGCCCAAATCCGGAAGAACAAACTTGGTGGCACACCTCTCCACGCCTCCAGGAACGAGGCTGCCCTGATCTTTCTCCTCCTGTTTTTTGTCAGACTTCATCTTCACTACTCATAACCTCGCCTGCTCCTAATATAAGCTCCTCTGGGATTGGCCCCCTGATAAGTCAAAGTGTAGTCTCTCAGTCAAGTCTGACTCTTTGTGACCCCATGGACTGTAACTCACCAGGCTCCTCTGTCCATGGGATTCTCCAGGCAAGAATACTGGAGAAGGTAGTCATACCCTTTCTCCAGGGGGTCTTTCCAACCCAGGGATTGAACCCAGGTCTCCTACATTGCAGGCAGATTCTTTACCATCTGATCCACCAGGGAAGCCCAGATTGGCCCCTAGTGGACCTTGAAATGGAAGGTCTCCACCTCGTCTCCCACCTGCTAGTTCTTCACTTTGTCACTGAGACATTCGGGGCCTACAGCTTAAATTAGAAATGTAAGCATCCCTACCTCATGCTCTAAAGCTTCATTATTTGGGATGTCCTTCCATGGGGAAAATATACCTGTAAGGATGAGGTTACCACCCCAGACCAGAGTTGGCTCAGTACTGAATCTCCCTCTAGGATGATTCGTACAACTCCAACATAAGCATCAGCTGTACTGACGTTTCAACAGGAAACACACTGGGTCTTCCAACTCCTAATACTGAACTTCTCTGGCAGAAGTCAAGGTACAGAAAGCACAGATACCCCATTCCTTCCTTACCCTCCCAGCTGCCGGGTGATCCAAATCTCTGGGCGGGGACGGCAGAGGGCTTCTGTGGCCCAAGAGGCCAAGGCTGAGAAGGGGGACAGAGGATAGAGGCCCAGGACCCGGAGGAAAAGCGAGAGCTGAGGATGTGGCACACAGGGAGATCAGACAGGACTGGGGCTACAGGCTCTTAAATAGGTACAGCAGTTCCCAACCTTTCTGGCATCAGGGACCAGTTTCATGGAACACAATTTTTCCATAGGCCAGAGCAGGGGAGGATGGTTTGGGGACGATTCAAGCATATTACACTTACTGTGTGTGTTATTTCTATTATCACATTGTGATACATAATGAAATGTTGGAGTTAAGATACCTTGAATTAACTGGGGATTTACCTTATGGGTTGGGTTCAAGCCCTTAATTCAGAAAAGTGCATAGCCATTCCCTTCTCCAGGGGATCTTCCCGACCCAGGGATCGAACCTGAGTCTCCTGCACTGCAGGCAGATTCTTTACTGCCTGAGCCACCAGGGAAGCCTGCAATGGGGGAGGACCCAGGTTCAATCCCTGGGTCAGGAAGATACCCCTGGAGACAGGAATGGCAACCCACTCCAGTATTCTTGCCTGGAGAATCCCATGGACAGAGGAGCCTGGAGGGCTACAGTCTATCGGGTTGCAAAGAGTTGGACACGACTGAAGCAACCTAGCACACACACATCACTGACTGCACACCTGTTGTCCTTCGGGGCCTGGGCCAGACTCCTCCCTCTCCGTCCCTCCAGCCCCTTCGGTGGCTCTTACTAGGATGGGAGACTAAGAGACAAAGCAAGTGGAGAAGCAGGAGGCTGCAGTTTTGCGTGTGCTGTCCTCCTTCCTGGAATCCCCAAGCCTCCAGGAAGGTTAGGGTGAAAGACAAAATAAGGGCGGTGACATGGCCGGGGTAGGACGGTCACACGTAACATACATACATGAGCCAGCAGCTCGTTCATTTAAACGGGAGGCCACACAGTTCTGCCAAAAGGAGCCTCTGAATTTCCTTGGGAGGAAACTTATCTCAGGGGACTGACAGTCACTATGTTCATGTTGCTCACTTACCTTGGCAAATAGGGAAGGAGTAGAAACCCAAGAGGCAGGCATCACACCGAGCGCCCCCCACGCCGGGGCGGCACAGGCATCTCCCTTGGGCATCACAGATTTCAGGGAGAACTCCTTCCAAGTTACAGTCACAGCCTGTGAAGAGGAAGAGACATTCAGAGGGGCTCTCCATCCTTCATCCCTTTGTGTGTTTCTCCCTTCACCCAGGTGTCTGCCACGGAAACCCAGATTCTGAGTTATCTATAGTTTATATCCAATCCCATCATTTCAAGGCAAATAGATGGGGGCGGGGGGAGTGGAAACAATGGCAGATTTTATTTTCTTGGGCTCCAAATTCACTGCAGATGGTGACTGCAGCCACGAAATTAAAAGACGCTTGCTCCTTAGAAGGAAAATTATGACAAACCTAGACAGTGTATTAAAAAGCAGAGACATCACTTTGCCAACAAATGTACATATAGTCAAAGCTATGGTTTTTCCACTAGCCATGGACAGATATGAGAGTTGGACCATAAAGAAGGATGAGGGCCAAAGGATTGATGCTTTTGAGCTGTGGGGTTGGAGAAGACTCTTGAGAGTCCCCCGGACTGCAAGGAGATCAAACTAGTCAATCCTGAATATTCATTGGAAGAACTGATGCTGAAGCTGAAACTCCAATACTTTGGCTATCTGATGCGGAGAGCCAATTCATTGGAAAAGACCGACGCTGGGAAAGATTGAAGGCAAAAGAAGAAGGGGGCAGCAGAAGATGAGACTGTTAAATAGCATCACCAACTCAACAGACGTGAATTTGAGCAAACTCTGGGAGACAGTGAAGGACAGGGAAGCCTGGTTTGCTGCAGTTCATGAATGGCAAAGAGTTAGACACAGCTTAGTGACTGAACAACAAATGGTTTACATACATTCCTAACTCATCTTAAAGAGAGTAAGACATCTCGCCAGGAAAGATCAGAGATGCCATTCAGGAACCTCTAGGGCAGACATTGCTTTACAAAATATCTACAATCTTTTAGCATTCATGCCCATGGGAACACGTCTTTCCCCCAAATTAAGCCTTAGTTGGGCTTCTCTGGTAGTTTAGATGGTAAAGAATCCACCTGTAATGCGGGAGACCTGGGTTCAATCCCTGGGTTGGGAAGATCCCCTGGAGGAGGGCACGGTGACCCACTCCAGTATTCTTGCCGGGAAAATCCCCATGGACAGAGGAGCCTGGCATGCTGCAGTCCATAGAGTCGGACACGAATGAACAACTGAACACGCACACACATGAGCCTTATTTAGTAAAATTTCAACTTCATAGATTCCCACTGAATGACTATCTTGAATTAAACATAGTTCTACCGCCATTGTTTAGAAGACAAGAGATGAACATCCATTTAGCCCTGATCAGAGCCAGATGTGGCTCTGGAGGACCTCACTGGACTCGTTTCAAGCTTGCAGGCACCAGCCCTTCCCACCAGACAGCATGCTCCTGTCTGTCTCAGGACCTCTGCTTTGGCTGGTCAGTCCTTGCAGGCAGCGCCCTTCCCGCGTTCCCTCTCATCCTTCAGTTCTCTGTATGGGAGTCACCACCTCAGCAAGGCCCCCCCACCAAGTCTGTACTGGCAGCTCCCCCGTCCCTTGCCCGCTCTCTGCCTTAACTTGGGTTTGTCTTTCACACTTTAATTACTGAAATCACTTACTGGCCACATGACTGACTTTGACCAGTAGAACAAGGGGAAAGCGCTGTCCTGGGATTTCAGAGCCCAGGTTTTGTAGCTTTGTGGCTTTATGACAGGCTCTGTGGCTTCCATTCTCACGCTCTGGGAACCCTGAGATCGCTGAGGGTGAGGGGGGTACTCTGGCTGACCTCCTCGAGGACAAAGGGCCACAGGGAGAGAGACACTGAGCCGTCCCCAGCGGACCTTCCAGTGAGTTCGGCAGAAAGACTGTCCAGCCAAGCCACAGGATTGCAAGAAATAAATCACGTTGTTTTTAGCCACTAAATTTAGGGGCTAAAGAGATAGTGAAAGACAACAATAAATGAAGGAAAAAACTTTCAGACTGAACACTCAGGGAGAGCTCACCTCAGGACACCTGCTGCCACGTACAGGATGTCTTTCTTAATCAATAAGCGTTTCTCAGAAGGACAAGGCTCTTGCTCGACTTCGTTATGGATAGACAGAGAATGAGGTCAAGCAAGAGTCCTGCTAAGATACGCATTTTATAGGTGAGAAAAAAGAGGCTCAGAAAGGTTAATTAACTTGCCCGAGGTCACACAGCCAGAAAAGCTGAGTAGGAGTGTGAATCCAGATTAGCCTGGTTTTAAAGCCCCATGCCCTTTATATGATGTGAAGGATATACACGCTGATAACTGATTTTAAAAGCTGGTGTGGCTTCCAGTCTCACGCTCTGGGAACCCTGAGATCGCTGAGGGTGAGGGGGGTACTCTGGCTGACCTCCTCGAGGACAAAGGGCCACAGGGAGAGAGACACTGAGCCGTCCCCAGCGGACCTTCCAGTGAGTTCGGCAGAAAGACTGTCCAGCCAAGCCACAGGATTGCAAGAAATAAATCACGTTGTTTTTAGCCACTAAATTTAGGGGCTAAAGAGATAGTGAAAGACAACAATAAATGAAGGAAAAAACTTTCAGACTGAACACTCAGGGAGAGCTCACCTCAGGACACCTGCTGCCACGTACAGGATGTCTTTCTTAATCAATAAGCGTTTCTCAGAAGGACAAGGCTCTTGCTCGACTTCGTTATGGATAGACAGAGAATGAGGTCAAGCAAGAGTCCTGCTAAGATACGCATTTTATAGGTGAGAAAAAAGAGGCTCAGAAAGGTTAATTAACTTGCCCGAGGTCACACAGCCAGAAAAGCTGAGTAGGAGTGTGAATCCAGATTAGCCTGGTTTTAAAGCCCCATGCCCTTTATATGATGTGAAGGATATACACGCTGATAACTGATTTTAAAAGCTGGCAAGATATGTTCTAGATTAGTATACATATTCATACCATTCTTGTATTTAAAGTATCTACATTTCTATCAAGAACATTAACATCTAAACCTGCAACATGGTCCCTTGAGGCAGTCCCTAAGGTAAATCAAAGATTTGACTGTGTTACCTCTACTTCTTAAGGAAGAGAAGCCTCATGCACTTTGGAAAGATTTTCTACAAGGGTTAAAAATAGTAGATCATCTGAAGAGCTAGCTAAATCCCACTCCTTCCCTTTGCCTTTTTTCATGTAAAAGGTTGGTAACAGAGTTGTAGAATTATTATTATTTTTACAATAATGAAGAAAAAAAGATCAGGGTAAATCAGAACAATTCTACAGTCTTTGCATAATCTATAACTTGTTCATACTTCAATCCAACAGTCACCTAACTTGACAAAAGAGGCACTGGATGTGTCCACGGGTATGTTCATCACAAGAGAAGCCTTAGAGCTCTGGCTGGCNTACAGTCCATGGGGTCGCAAAGAGTCGGACATGACTTGGCAACTAAACAACAATCACAACTAGCTCCTTACAAAGTGATCAGGGGAATCAAAACCTTTTCATGGAGTCAAGGAACCTCCAGGCAGCCATGTCCTCCAACCAAATGGGCTGCTTTACAAACCCATCCCAAGATGGCATCACTCTCCTAAAGTAAGCACTTAGAGTCTTTCTGCAGCTGCTGATTTTGCTCTTCATCACTCTTCGTTTGAACTTGGAGGAATAAAAGAGTGCCCAGAGGCCAGTGTCCCTCTAGAGTGAATGTTTCGTGTATCCTTTCATTCTCAAAAAGAGCCCTTGAAGATGTGTCTACTAAACATGAACTTTCTAAAAATAAATGCCAAGTGGCTATAAATGATCACTTGGACCCAGAAAATCCCAATAATATCCAGGGTCATGTAAAGCTAAAAACAGTCTGGCCTGCAAAAGGGTTCTGTCCTTTTGCTTCAAGTCTCCTTTGTTTCAAGTGTCTGGAACTGAGCCTATGGAATTTCTAGAACAGTACTTCTCGATCTGGGCTGCACACTGGAATCTCCTGGTAAAACATCATTGCATGGGTGTGGAATCCCAAACTCAAGAGATGCTGATAGAGTCCCAGGATCTGTAAACTAAGGCCTGAGGGCCAGATCCTTTTGTTTTAGTAAACAAAGTTTTATTGGAACACAGCCAAGCTCATTCATTCATATATTGTCTATTCTTTTCATGTTACAACAGCAGAGTTGAGTACATGCAACTTTGCCTACAAAGCTGAAAATATTTACTGTATCTTTACAGGAAAGTCTGCCAACCATGAAATACAAATTTCTTCTAACCAGAGCAGTGGTTCTTAACAAGAGACATACACCAGAATCATCCAGAAAATATATTCAAAATACCAGCCTGAACTTCACCCCTGGAAATCTTCCCAGGTGGCACTAATGAAACCCACCTGCCAATACAGGGGACATAAGAGAAGCTGGTTCGATCCCTGGGTCGGGAAGAGCCCCTGGAGGAGGGCATGGCAACCCACTCCAGTATTCTTACCCGGAGAATCCCATGGACAGAGGGGCCTGGTGGGTTACAGTCCACAGGGTCACAAAGAGTCGGACAGGACTGAAACGACTTGGCACGCAGGCAAGAGACAGGCCAGAATCATCTAGAAAATCTGTTCAAAATACCAGGCTGAACTTCACCCTGGAAATCTAGATTTAAGATCTGAGGGTGAAACACAGGCATTTACATTTTGTAAAAGCAGGTTCTCAAACACAGCTTTGTTTAAGAACCACTGAGAAGACATGAAAGCATTAATGGGCCTCAATGAATTAAAATCCTCAGGGATGGGAGAGACCTGGTATCATCCAGTGTTGTATATCTCCTGGCAGCTGAGATGCTTGTGTTCCTAAGGTTCACTGCCAGAAGTCAGTCCCCAAACTGGGTGTTTTTAAAGTGCATTAGTAGAAAATCAAATTGAACGGGATCTCTCTGATTTCAAATTCCCAAATAAATTTAATTGCGCTAAGTGTAATTTCTTTTCCTCAAGGCTGTGTTCTGAGGCTTCCCTAATATTCTGTAACAGAAGTCCGAACTTTCCTTCAAATTCAATTAAATTCCCTTCCCTAAGTCACCACCAGCCTATCTGGGGAGAAAAGGGAACAGAATAACAAAGGAATTACTGGAAATAGACCAGAAACAGAGTATCTAAAAAATGCTTGTGGAAGGAGACCAGCGATCATAATCCAGGCTCAAAAGCTGAGCCTCATTCTAGTCAAACAGCAAACATTTAAGGACACACTTGCTGTACCCACCATGGGTAGAATACCATGCCGTGGGGATCAGAAAGTAAGTCAAGCACAGCTACTGTCCCCGAGTGACCAAGTGTGTGTGCATGCATCCTCAGTTGCCTCAGCTGTGTCTGACTCTTTGCAACCCCATGGACTGTAACCCTCCAGGATCCTCTGTCCATGGGATTTCCCAGGCAAGAATACTGGATTTCTTCCCCCAGGGGATCTTCCTGACCCAGAGATTGAACCCGCATCTCCTGTGTCTTCTGTATTGCAGATGGACTCAGTTCAGTTCAGTTCAGTTGCTCAGTCGCGTCCGACTGACCCCATGAATTGCAGCACGCCAGGCCTCCCTGTCCATCACCAACTCCCAGAGTTCACTCAGACTCATGTCCATCAAGTCAGTGATGCCATCCAGCCATCTCATCCTCGGTCGTCCCCTTCTCCTCCTGCCCTCAATCCCTCCCAGCATCACGGTCTTTTCCAGTGAGTCAACTCTTTGAATGAGGTGGCCAAAGTACTGGAGTTTCAGCTTTAGCATCAGTCCTTCCAATGAACACTCAGGACTGATCTCCTTTAGAATGGACTGGTTGGATCTCCTTGCAGTCCAAGGGACTCTCAAGAGTCTTCTCCAACACCACAGTTCAAAAGCATCAATTCTTCTGCGCTCAGCTTTCTTCAAAGTCCAACTCTCACGTCCATATGTGACCACAGGAAAAACCATAGCCTTGACTAGATGGACCTTTGTTAGCAAAGTAAGCAGATGGATTATTTCTCTTTAAATAAATCAGTACCTTTTGGTGATCCTTTTAATGAGATTAAATGAACAGCAATCTGGCCAACCTTTATTATAGGGAGTCAGTAACTTCAAATATCCCCCAAATAACCTTGAATCTGTGAGATCCATCACCTGCCTTTGGAAATTCTTAACTGAAATATTTTACACCAATAATACGAGACACAGCCTGAGGGATGTGTAAGTTTCCCACTGTGAATGATTCCCATTTAAAAGGAGCACTTTGTACAAGACACAACCCTGCATGTTAATCATCTAACACGTTTGTGATTTTACTTGTTTATATGTTAAATATGTTATACCTTATGAGTTGCCCCCACCCTACCCCCAACTAAAATATAAGTTGTATAAGCTGTAGGAGAGCTAGGAAATTTATTTCACTGCTAAGTCCCCTGCAGCCAGAATGGTGTCAGACACATAGTAGGTGCTCACAAAACACGTGCAGAATCAGGGATTACGTAGGCAGACACCTCTCCACCCCAAAGCCTGCTTCCGCACACTCGGCCACTCTCTTCCCTGGGCGCTTTTCTGGTTGCAGCGGCTCCTTGGCCCCCCTGCAGGCCAGGTCTGGAGAGTTAATGCCCCAGAGGCAGCCCTCCCCACCCGGCAGGTGGCTGAAGTTCTCCATTCAGCCGGGGGAACGCTGAGCAATTTCTCTGCTGTCTCCCAGAGCTGCCATGAGGGCTGCAGCTCCAGGAGCTACAGCAGGACCAAGCTCGCTAAAGCATCTTTATAAAGGACCCCCTTCAGTCTCAGACTCACTCCCTCACTGATGTTTCCTGGGGTCACCTCCCAAATGAACTGCTTGCACCCAATCCCTTTCTCAGAGTCCCTTCATGGAGAACCAAGACAGATGGCAGGCAGCTGACTGTCACTGAAGGTTTCTGAGCAAACTGGAGACAGACAATCCAAATGGCTTAGTCCCTTTCATCAGGCAGTGCCTTTGCAAAGCACAGACAGGATTAGAGAATGAAGGGGTAGGGGGGTGAGGAGTCCAAATGCAACACACCCACAAGGCACCACCAAGCTCCCGTAAGAATGATTTTAACTTGGACATAGCCATGTGCGTAGAAAAAGGAATATGGAGAACATTTTTACTGAAGTTAAACCAAGTGAGAAATTACTTGCCTTTTATTATATCTCCAGCTACTGGATCCTCTGGACTTGGAGTAGAAATAGGAAGGAGGGGAATTCCTAGAAAAATAGTTCATTGAAAAATACAGAGAAAAATTAAGGACACAGCATAGTAAAACAGTAAATTGCAGTAACTAGGAAGATGCCCACTCCAACGTAGTGAAAGCAGTGTATGAAAACCAACTGGAAAAAAAAAAGGAAATATTGCTACACTTAAAAGTGTAGCATCTAGAACCAGGAAGGTCAGACGTGAGTGTGATGTGCATACTATTGAACAGAAATGGATATTCTGTGCTCACAATAGCTAAGTCCCAGTCAACTAGGGCTGAACTGGACTCCTTTTTAAAATTTAATTAACCAGCGTTGGCTGCCCTGGGCTTTCATTGCTGTGCGTGGGGTTCTCCCTGGGGTGGCTTCTCCCGTGGCAGAGCACAGGCTCTAGGCTTGTGGGCTTCCGTAGCTGTGTTGCACGGGCCGAGCTGCCCCAAGGCATGTGGAACCTTCCTGGAGCAGGAATCGAACCTGTGTCCTCTGCACTAGCAGGTGGATTCTTAACCACTGGGCCACCAGAGAAGTCCCTTTAGTATCTTTATTGTTCTTTAATATACAATTGAGACTAGTTTTTAAAAAATGTTTCCTAACAAGTTTTTACTCTAAAACTTTGCTTATGAAAATACAATTTCTGCTCAGCCTCTGTCCAATAATTAAGGATTCTAAATTGATTAAGCCCTGATTCAGGGCTTAATGTTACTATGTGTGGGCTTAAAAGTCGGCTCCTTTAACTCTAAGATGGTTATATAATTTGTGCTCCAAACTGGGACACTCGACAGGGGAAGTGGGTCCTTAGTGAACAGTGACCCTGGGATGGCAAGTTGGTACGGGGCCAGACGGTGACCACACACCAGCTGGGGCCACACCCGTCCTGTCTGCACAGCCTCAAACTCAATGTGATTTTCCCAGGATAGTAGAATTGTGAGGTGGGAATGGGCAACAACTAAGGTCTCAGTGTGGCAGCCTCTTCCTGAGAGTGTTTCTCTGTCCTGACACCAAACTCGTTTCCACGCTAATACAGAACAAACAGAACCATGGCTCCTGCCCCAACCTGCACAGCAGATTTCAGACTCTCCTGCTCCGTGTTCCTCCCTGGTGGCTCAGACAGTGAAGGATCTGCCTGCAATGTGGGAGACCTGGGTTCGATCCCTGGGTTGGGAAGATCCCCTGGAGAATGGAATGGCAACCCACTCCTGTATTCTTGCCTGGAGAATCCACGGGGTCCCAAAGAAACAGACACGACTGAGCGGCTAACACACTTGCTCCCTGTTCTACAGTGTTTCTAACAGATACGTATTTTTTTCTCTCTGAGGTACTGAGCCATTCTCTTAGGCCATGACAATAGGGTGGCGGGGGGCTCCCCTGTAAAGTGGGTAGGAGCAGAAACATCCCTTAGCCACCAGAAATACAACATACACATGTGTGTGTGCAAACAAATATCTGGAAGCCCATGACATTTTTTCTAGGTTTATGAAAAAAAAACTTCACACATGGATTACTACTAAGTCCAAATTGCCAATATTTGCCCCTTAGGTCTGATGGTCATGTCTATGGTACAGCCTAATACTTTGGAGATAAATAACACTATACAACATACTTATATAAAGGTAATGTTCCAAACTTTGGGAAATACTTCCACACAAATACTGGGTTGGCCCAAAAGTTCATCTGGGTTTTCCTGTAACATCTTACGGAAAAACATGAATGTAGTTTTGGCCAACCCAATATAGCCTTCCTGGCCCTATTTCTGTCCCCCTCTCTTTCCCCGCCCCGCCTGCCATGCCCTTAGGGGTTGATGCACAAAGCCCAGGCTAGAGCCAAGGAGCCAGGCCTTCCCTTCTACCGCCAGGACTTACTGGAGCAAACTGGGAAATGATAGTAGCCGGCTGCACACTCCTCACAGTGGTCTCCGCGGAAGTTGGGCCTGCAGGTGCAGCGGCCAGAGCCCTGCTCACAGGCCTCTGCGTGCTCCGGGTGGCAGCTGCAGGCTAAGAGAAACCCCAGTTTCAGAGGGTCCGTCCTTCAGTGCACCTCTTAAGGCCAATATTTCCTAATGTCCTTATTACTGGGTTGATTGAAAAGGTCATTCGGGTATTTTCATAAGGTGCTACAGAAAAACCCAAACTAACTTTTTGGCCAAAACAGTCCTTTATCATTGGTCCACGTGTGTTCCTGAAAGGGCACTGCTTTCCACTTCATACCTGGTGGATGGTTTGCAGTGACCCAACCCCACGGCCCTCAGAAACAGGCTTTAATGAGCAGTCACGCTGGGAAGGCCTCCAGGATGTGGTTTATGATGTGGGCACCACCCAGCTCACCATGCAAGAGGCAAAAGGCACTGTGCCCCCATTGGAGGGGCTTGGTGGGCAGAGCCTCTCCTGGCTATGAGTCAGCTGCCAATGTCCAGAGTGCTCCTCGTTACACAGCTGTGTTGTGGACATGAGTGTGAGATGCCTAGACACTGATATATAATCCGTGGACAGCACAGCAAGATCACGTCCATAATCCAAATGTTAGAATCAAATGATAAGACTTACTGAAGGCAGTTTTTGTGACCGACATGATGGTCAGGTTTGCACTCCAGAGGGACAGAATTGGGCTGTACAATGCTTGATAATGCCCTCACTTCCCCTGACCTGGCCAAAGTCCCCACCTTGGGCAGCGAAAATACTGTCACAGCTCAGCTGAGTACCTGTGCAGTGAGGACCTGGGAGGCTGCAGAAGTCATGAGCACCAAGCATCCCCCAAGCCTGGCCTCTTCTGAGATCCTTTATTTAATTTGTCACTATTCGTGTGTCCAGTGGATTCTTAATGCTATGCCTCTAATACCTCCAGGAGACCATTTCAGTGACAAAGAAAGAAACTAGAAAAGTGATGGAAAACTGAGGTTCCTAATAAGGCAAGACTATATTCACAATGTCCTGTTTTCCTTAGCCAAGGCCTATTTTTTGTGAACACAAGAAAAATGAGGGCATACTTCATGGGATGATGTGGAAGATCGAGGGAAAACAGAGACCCACTTTTAACAACGATGATGCCCTCAAACCTTAATGATACAATGAATGAATTTGGGGGGAAGGTGGGCACGGAAGTCAACTTTAGGAATGGAATTGTTTTCTAACTGCAATAGCCAGAGAACATAAAAGAATCAAATAACTTTCACATGCTGAACAAAGTCCATAATCTGATCTATGGTTGATAATTGCACAGGGGGAAAAAAGTGGTGTTTTTCTGTATAATGGAAGCGGTAGGTTACAGCGGTACTGGACAGATATGAACAATATTCTAACCTATGAGTTAGTGTTTCTGTCACCTGGGCGAAAATATTTAACTACTAAGACCCTTTGATTTTTCTACATCTAAAAAGGAGACTAATAATACATTAAGTTTGTTGTGAGAAAAGAAATTTGTGAAATTATTCAGGCAATGCCTTGTATGTAGCAAGGGCTCAATGAATCATAACTATTTTGAATATTATGACTATTCATAAATCCTTATGAAACCATTGCTATGTGTCTTATGCTAATTCTGATGAAATCTGAAATTACTGGAGATCACAGAAACATGCCAAAACAACAGAAAACGTTTGTTGCAGGCCTAGTATGGGACAGGCCCAAGTCTCAGTATTCTCCCAGGTGGTTTTTTGGTGTGTTTCCTTTTTAAAAAATTATTTTCTTCTTCTTATTGTTGTTTATTTTTTCTTTTGTGGCCCTGCTATATGGCATGTAGGATCTTAGTTCCCTAACCAGGGGTCAAACCTATGACCCCTGCACTGGAAGCGTAGTCCTGACCACTGGACTGCCAGGGAAATCCCTTCCTAGGTGGTTTTGATGGCAATTCACTTAATCTTAGAGACTAGATTGTCATTTCCATTTATATAGAAGAAATCTGATTCTCAGAGACACATGAAACTGAGGTCACACAGTTAGTAAGGAGTAGAACCAATAATATGAAGAGAGAGAGAAAACAAAAGGAATTATTAGCCAATCATAATTTAGCCCAATGATCTCCCAGAATTCTAAGACACACCAAATTGGAATGAAACTTACGAATGCAGCCATCGGGGGCATGGACCGGAATGCCATAAGGGCGGTAATAGCCCTGAGCACACTTCTCACAGTTTACACCGGCTGTGTTATGCTGGAAAGAAACAGAAGAAACTTAGAGGGAAGAATACAGGAGAAGCCCTTATTTTGTGCTATTCATCCTGAGAAATAATTGTCAAACACAATTGTAATGTTAAAACCACTGAAGAAAAAAAAAGCACAGATCTTGACCTTGAGTCTCCAAGATTTATCACAGGACACTGGCTTGAACTTAGCTCTGAAATTTTTTCCTATTGGAAGAGAGAATGAGACCACGAACTGAACAGGCCAAGTTTTCCTCGCTACCTCTTACTGAAGCACCTGATATCTGAGTGAGCAAAAACTCCAGAGGGCCACTCTTCCAAGCTTCATTCGACAGTGATGAATGGATAATAGATCACCTTTAGGTTTAACCCTGGGAGTAAAGGGCCATGTGTGTATTTTTATCTTCTTCAGTTTTGAAAGAAACTGCATTTTCAACTCCTCCTCTCGTCATTCCAAAATTTTATCTTTGCTTTACTCTGAAACCATTTCCCAAACATTTCTGCTATGAGAATGGAAAATGTAGGCTTGTGTCTCACACACAGAGCTCATTTTAAAGTACAATACAAGGCAGCCTTTTATATTTCACAGCTAATCCTTGTATTGCCAGAAAATCAAATTACCTAACATGCTCCATCTATTTCCAAGAACTATAAATGATGGATCTAGCTCAATTCTGCCCCTCTTCCCAATTTGGAAACAATCAGAAGGACAATATTCTTTCATTAATGAAAGGAAAGGCAATAGGAAATTAAAAAAAAAAACAAATATAACACACTAATTCAAAAGGAGTCTGCATAGAACACAGAGAGGAGAACAAGGACCCTTTCTGGATCCTCTTCCCTTTAATATAATTTTATTAATTACAGACTTTTGTTTATTACCACTTCTTGTCCTGTGGGCTAAATCTGAATTCACTTTAACACTGAGGTCAAAACCACGTTGGCCACATCTTTGACTTCATTTACATGCATAAACGTCTTGGGCAAATAGGAAACGGCTGTGGTCCACCCTCTCTTCCATCAAATGCCAATGACCCCTCAACCCTGTTGCTGGTCACTATGGCTTCTGATAGAGCACATCAGGTTGAACTTGGGTCCCAATTTTTTTCTGATGACTAATGACATTAAGCCCTTCATATGCTTATTGGCCACTCATATATCCACTTTTATAAAGTGTTTATTGTATGCTTATTGACAATTCATACATCCACTTTCTGTGAAGTGGATATTCAAACCATCTGCAATTGTATTAAGTTATTTGTCTTTTTATTACTGAGTTGTGGGAGTTCTTTATACATTCTGGATACCAACCAATCTTCAGATGGATGTTTTGGAAATATTTTCTCCCCATTCATGTCTTGCCTATTCATTTTCTGCAATGCATTTTGTGAGCAGAAGTTTTTCATTTTGATGAAGTCTAATTTGTTTGTTTTCATGGTTATTGTTTTCGGTGACCTAAGAAAACTTTGCTTATCCTCTGAATCATAAGGATTATCTCCTATATTTTTCTCTAAAGCTTAAAGTTTTAACTTTATCTTGGGTCTGATCCATATCAATTTAGTTTTTTGTGTATGTTTGAGACGAATGGTCAAAGTTAACCTTTTCCCCATATAAAATTCAGTAACTCCAGAACCATTTGTTGAAAGGACTCGCTCTTCTCTCCCCACCTCCTGCCATTAGATTGCCTCGGTACTTTTATCAAAAATAAAATGTCCATTGTGGACATAAAATGATCCAAGTCTGGGCCTGCTTCTGTGCTTCCTGTTGAGCGATGCTGATCTGTTCTTCCAGCCTTATGTCAGTAGCAATGTCTCAATTACTGTAGCTTTACAGTTAATCTTGAAGTATGATAAGTTCTCCAGTTTTAGTTTCTTCAAGACAACTTTGAATACTCTAGGTCATTTATATAACCATATAAATTTGAATCCACATGTCAATGTCTTTATAAAAAATAAAAAAGAACTTCTATTAACTTCATACAGCAATTTGGGGAAAACTGATATCTTAATACTACTGAGTCTTCTAATCCATAAATATGTTACATTTTTCTATTTAGTTTTTTCTAGATTTCTCTCAGCAAAGCTTTTTAGCTTTAACAGAGAGGTCTTATATGTCTTTTGCTAAATTTGTTCCTAAGCATTTTATGTTTTTTAATACTATTTTCAATCCAATTTTAATTTCATTTTCCTATTGCTTGCTACTAGTATATATAAATAAATAAATTAGTTTTTCTATATTGTCATTGTACCATACTATATTACTAAATTCGCTTATTAGTTCTGGTAATTGTCTTGTATATTCCTTAGGCTTTTTTACATAAACAATCATGTCATCTCCAAATAGAAACAGTTCTCCTAGTCCTACTTCTTCCTTTCTGACCTTAATAGTTTTTTGCCCCTTGTCTTATGCAGTGGTTGGGTCCTCCAGGACACTGTAACAAGAATCCTTTCTTGTTCCCAATCTTTAGAAGGAAAGAGTTCAGTACTTCATCACTAACATGACGTCCACTACAGGGTTTTCATAAATATCCTTCATCAAATTTCAGACCGTCCAGGGTACCTGCAGCTTTTATGTGCACGCAGATCAACAGAAGGTCCTGTAATACAGAGCTTTAACAAGATCCTGGGATCTTCCAGTTATTCACAAAGCCCAGTGATTCATAGCAAACCTATGGTGCATATTTACTTGCATTTAATTAACTGTGATGGCAGATGATATAAAATGTGTGGAGAGGCAGACATGCAGAGAATGGTGGCTCTCTCTGAGGGTGTGAATCCCTGGTTTCATGCAAATAGGCACCTCATGTAAAGTGCCTCTTTAATGGCAACATTAACAAAATACCATTCTAAAAGCAAATGAGACAGAATATAGACTAAATTTATGAACATTTTACACAATTTTTAATGAATATATTGAGGCAGATATACATATACCCTCCTCTGCTACATACACCTCTTAGCTAAATTCCAGTGAACCCAATCATTCTACAGAAGGGATGAAGAATCAGTTCTTATTCGGTTTCAGTGTCAACAGCAGACATCATTTACTGATCATGACATACTTCCTCTAGACTCAGAATCCATTTGAAAATGGGATTTAAAGTCAGCATGGAAACTGATACGAATTTGTCCTATCTTAGAGCCCTTCTACTATAACATGGATAGCAGTCAAGATGAGAGGAATTCTCCCCTCCAATTAGGCAAAGACCCAAAAGTCTAATCAATAGAGTCTGGGCAAATATCCCTCAGTCCATTTTCCCTACAATCTCTAAACTACATCCAGCCAAGCAGGCTTTCTATGTACAAAAGTGGAGAAAGGGTGTCAGAAAATCCTTTCGATTTCATATCACTTTCTTGACATCATTTTATTTATTTTTATTTTTATGTCTTTTAAAAACATGTTTATATATTCTATATATTATTTATTTATTTATTTTTGGCTGTGCTGGGTCTTTGTTGGTGTATGGGCTTTCTTCTAGTTGCAGTAAGCCAGGGCCACACTCCAGCTGTGGTGCCAGGCCCCTCACTGCAGTGGCTTCTCTTGAGGAGTATGGGCTCTAGGGCACACGAGCATCAGCAGTTGCGGCTCCCAGGCTCTAGAGCACAGGTTCTATAGTTGCGGTACACAGGCTTAACTGCTCTGTGGCATATGCATTATCTTTCTGGACTAGGGATCAAACCCATGTCTCCTGCACTGGCAGGCAGATTCTTTACCACTGAGCCACCAGGGAAGCTGGTGATATTGTTTGAGTAGGGCTTCCTGAATGTTCATTTCCTAGGCTGACGTAAATAGTGCCTTACCTGACAGTTAATGCAGACCCCTCCACCTGCATAGAGGCCTTGGATATTCAAGCTCGTCTGCTGCCTCTCCACATCCGGATCATAGTAACAGTCGGTGGAGTGTCCATGGCAGTTACATGCTGAGGAAAGAGCATTCTAAGTTAGTACTGCATTGTGACTATGAGACCCTCAGTAAATCCCCGCACCCCCAACTCTGAGAGGATTACTGCTCACTGAACTACAAGAAAGTCCATTCTGGAACACCATGGATACCCTGAGTGGAAAATTCTAGAGACTTTTACACAAAGATCAGCCTACAACCATATGCAATTTATACCCTCTTTTGATATTAATTGGAAGAAAGTTTCTCTTTTCAAAAAATAAGATATGTAATTACAACAAGTTTAGATAAATCAACATGCCAAGGAGATCCAACCAGTCCATCCTAAAGGAAATCAACCCTGAATATTCATTGGAAGGACTGGTGCTGAAGCTGAAGCTCCAATACTCTGGTCACCTGATGCAAAGAGCCGACTCACTGGAAAAGACCCTGATGCTGGGAAAGATCGAAGGCAGGAGAAGGGGATGACAGAGGAGATGGTTGAATGGCATTACTGACTCAATGACATGAGTTTGAGCAAGCTGAAAGAGATGGTGATGGACAGGGAAGCCTGGCATGCTCCAGCTCATGGGGCCATTCAGTCTTTAGACTGAACTACAACAACATGCCAGTTAAACTGCACAGAGTGAATATTACTACTACTCTTACTGCCAAGAATAACCGAGTTCCTGATACACTACAGAAAGCATTACATGCATTATCTTATTTTATAGACATAATAACTTTCTAGGGGAGGTATGATGATGTCCAGAGCCCAGATGGGGAGGCTGAGGCTTAGAGAGGTTAAGGGAAGTGTTCATTCACAGAGTTCACAACTCAGACAGGCAGAACCCTGAGTTGTCTTTCTGGGACTCCAAAACCTATTCTCTCAGTCAACATTCTAAGCCTTTCATCTCAGCTTTATCTATGGTGCTGCTGCTAAGTCGCTTCAGTCGTGTCCGACTCTGTGCGACCCCATAGACGGCAGCCCACAAGGCTCCTCCGTCCCTGGGATTCTCCAGGCAAGGACATTGGAGTGGGTTGCCATTTCCTTCTCCAATGCAGGAAAGTGAAAAGTGAAAGTGAAGTCGCTCAGTCATGTCTGACTCGTAGCGACCCCATGGACTGCAGCCTACCAGGCTCCTCTGCCCATGGGGTTTTCCAGGCAAGAGTGCTGGAGTGGGTTGCCATTGCCTTCTCCACAGCTTTAACTATAATAGTGATTAAATGGAAGTAATCTGGACATCTAACCACAGGGAAATGGCTAAGCAAACAACAGTATATTTGCTGGACTGAGTTCTATGAAGTCAAGCATTGCTCATGTTTTGTTTGTAATAGAGCATGGTGCCCTGCACACAGTAAGTCCAGGCTCCTCTGCCCATGGGGTTTTCCAGGCAAGAGTGCTGGAGTGGGTTGCCATTGCCTTCTCCACAGCTTTAACTATAATAGTGATTAAATGGAAGTAATCTGGACATCTAACCACAGGGAAATGGCTAAGCAAACAACAGTATATTTGCTGGACTGAGTTCTATGAAGTCAAGCATTGCTCATGTTTTGTTTGTAATAGAGCATGGTGCCCTGCACACAGTAAGTACTCAACAAAACAAACACTTTTTAGATACACTTGACTCAAGAATGACTATACCATGTGCCATCACAAAGTATGTCATAGAGTTTTTAATGATATGGGAAAATATTTTTAAATACTAAGTGAAAAAGATCTGGATATAAAATTATATAAAATAATATACTCTTGAGCATTTAAAGTGTGTATGAAAAAATACTAGAATACCTAACAAAATATTAATAGTGAATCTCTTAGGGTAATGAAAGTATTAATGATTTTACTTTAAGAAATAATTTCCAAATTATTTACAATTAATATATGATACTTATAAAATTAGAAAATATAGTTTAAACCCATTTAGGATTTTTGTCATTGCCAAGATGAAAAAGATTTAACACAAGTAAAATTCTTCTTGTCTCTTAGGTAGAATATATATTCACTATGTAGTGAATCTATTAGGGGAGAAGATTGAGTTAGAATTCCAAATTAACCTGTTTTTTTAAGTCTCCATTGAATATGTTACAGCATTGCTTCTGTGTTATGTTTTGGTTTTTTGGCCCTGAGGAATGCAGATCTTAGCTCCCCAACCAGGAATCCAACTCACAGACCCTGCATTGGAAGGTGAAGTTTTAACCACTGGACCATCAAGGAAGTCCCCAGTTAATCCTGTTTTTAAGAGCTTGAACATTTTCTTATTTTCATTTCCTCAGTGGTGCCATGATTTTTTTTAGGCATTTCTATTTACTACATCAGTTATTTCTTCAGAAGTCTTTATTTTGAATTGCAGTAACTCACATGGAATTTAGACAGTATCTAACAAATATCTTACTAGGTCTGATTTCCACATGCAGCCTGTAATTTTTAACCATTTTGCCAAGTGTAAGAAAGTTAAAAACTTATGAAAGGAAATTATTTAAAAGTCATCACACATGTTGGAGTAAGCATGTCATTCAGTGAGGGGTTCCATTAGTCTGGAAAACAAACCATATAACCAATGTTGGAGTTTATGTGATAACATTTACTCAATCAAACTATTTTAAACCAGCATCTGAAAGTGATGAAAGAAACAACCCCTGATTATTACTTTTCCCTCTTTTTGGCCCTATTATCTAGGGATAAGTAGGGGATTCAATGAAAAGGAACCTGTTAGCTTTAACTATCAAGTGAGAATGGCCATCAGGTAACACCCTGGACCTAGAGATCACCTGAGCATCCCCCCAGACAGCATCCATACCTTCCAACAAGGCTAACATCTCTCAAAGCTCGCTTGGAACTTCTCACCAGAAATGCATTCTAAGTAATTCTGCTGGTTACAGAAATCACAGTCTTATTTCTTAACAGTTACAAGAATTTTTTGGCCAAAATGCTGTCTTACCCATCTAGTTAAAACAACAACAACACAAAAGTGAAAGTGTTAGTCACTCAGTCGTGTCCAACTCTTTGGGACCCCATGGACTGTAGCCCACCAGGCTCCTCTGTCCATGGAATTCTCCAGGCAAGGATACTGGAGTATGTTGCCATGCCCTCCTCCAGGAGGGAATCTTCCTGAATCAAGCATTGAACCTGGGTCTCCTGCATTGCAGGCAGATTCTTTACTGTCTGAGCCACCATGGAAGCCTCCTAGTTCAACAAACCTGGATCCAAACATCTTTTGGTCATTTCATAAAAGCAAATTCATCTTCAAATGCTAAGAATATTCAGGAAAAAATAAGTCACACTCTCCAAAGTCAATAACGACAAGTTAAAAAATGTTTCTAGCAAATGGAATAAATATGTGAATTTCTAAGAAAATGGGTTTAAAAGAAAATCTTTAGTTGGCTGTCATAGGGCTTGTTTGTTAAAATAACACTTTTTTTTTTTTGCTTTATATTGTGCCCATAATTAAAAGCAGCCTCTCGCCTTTCTTCCTTCCTTCTCTGGTCCCCTCCACCCTACATCCCCCTCAATCCTATTCCCTCGGTGCTTCCAGTTCTCTGTTTAGACATCAATGGCACCACCTTCTCTGGATGTCGGTCCTCAAAAAAATCAGGATTCCAATCCAGTATCACATCCTAAGAAACTGTAAGGGTTTAAAATTTAATAGTGGCTGCATCAAATTTTAGATTGCTAAAAAGAGAGGCCAATTGCCAAAGTGCTCTGCCCAATCTTTGCATACAGTGAATGTTTAATATATATACATATATTAATGGTCATTATTGTTGCTATTTTTGTTCACATATTTCTATCTGAATTTAGAGCGGGGCACTTCTACCTCCAGCCGGTGAGTTACTTGTTGGGATGGATAGTTCCGACTCCCAAGACTGACATGATCCTGCCCTGTTCACCAACACAGGAAAAACACTGCCCTCAGTCCTTAGGCAGGCTTCCCAGGTGGCACTAGAAGAACCCGCCTGGCAACGCAGGAGACGTAAGAGACGTGGGTTCGATCCCTGGGTTGGGAAGATTCCCTGATGGAGGGCATGGCAATCCACTCCAATATTCTTGCCTGGGAAATCCCATGAACAGAGAAGCCTGGCGGGCTACAGTCCACAAGGTCGCACAGAGTTGGACACAACTGAAACGACTGAGCACGCATGCATTCAGTCCTCAGGCAGAAATGAGGGAGGGGTCATGGGCGGGGCCTGGGGTCATGGGCGGGGCCTTGCGTCCCAGGGTCCCTCCTCCAGGGCTCACCTTCACACTCATTGCTCTGCTTCCCCGTGGCGGGCCGCCAGCGCCTCTGACTGTACCCCGTGCAACAGCGATCACACGTCTCCCCGCAAGTATTGTGCTGGCATTCACACCGAAACCTGGGCATATGACAAAGCAGATCTATTACTGAAAGCTGTTTTTTTTTTAATTGAAGAGCAGCTGCTCTCATGTGAAAAACTGAGTCATCATGTTCACCTATGGTACCACTGTGTGGTACCATAACATTTTGCATATGTTATTTCAAGTCCCTCCATCCTGCTTATTAACTCCACTTTACAGGTGGTGACACTAATATCCAGAGATTTTTAAATATTTGCCAAAACTCAGGAGATGATCAACAGAGAGCCAGATTTCAAACTGAAGTTTGTCTGACTTCAAACTCCCAGCTCTTCTCTACCACCTTATATAATGATAAATCAACACAGGAGCAAGTGCTGAGGGTACTGAGGTGTGTGGAGTATCAACATCTTCACGAAAATCTAGAGTCACCTGTGAGATGGGTCAGATTTCTTACTTTCAGCATGGTGTCTGGCCCAGAGGTACAAAGAATGCAGGAGACAGTCACTCACAACATCTCAGAGGACCCTGCTTGAAGGGTCCAGCTCCAAAAAACAGCTTCATCACTGGGCCACAGCTCAGATTACTCATCAAGGTAATGGGGTAAACACAAAAAATCTACTTTCAAATAACTATTTTGTTGTTTTTCAATTGCTAAGTCGGGTCTGATTCTTTGTGACTCCATGAAAGTGAAGTCGCTCAGTCGTGCCCAACTCTTTGTGACCCCCATGGACTGCAGCCTACCAGGCTCCTCAGTCCATGGAATTTTCCAGGCAAGAGTACTGCAGTGGGTTTCCATTTCCTTCTCCAGGGGATCTTCCCGACCCAGGGATCAAACCCTGGTCTCCCGCACGTAGACGCTTTACCATCTGAGCCACCAGGGAAGCTTGTGACTCCATAGACTGTGACTGCAGCCTACCAGGCTCCTCAGTCCATGGAATTTTCCAGGCAAGAGTACTGCAGTGGGTTTCCATTTCCTTCTCCAGGGGATCTTCCCGACCCAGGGATCAAACCCTGGTCTCCCGCACGTAGACGCTTTACCATCTGAGCCACCAGGGAAGCTTGTGACTCCATAGACTGCAGCATTCCAGGCTTTTCTGTCCTCCACTATCTCCCAGAATTTGCTCAAATTCACGTCCATTGAGTTGTTGATGCCATCCAACCATCTCACCCTCTGTCACTCTCTTCTCCTGCCCTCAATCTTTCCAGGCATCAGGGTCTTTTCCAATGGCTCGGCTCTTTGCATCAGGTAGCTAAACTATTGGAGCTTCAGCTTCAGCATCAGTCCTTCTGAAGGAGGAAACAGACAGAACAGGCTCCATCTTGAAAGCAGGATCCATCTTGGAACAGACTGTGGACTTTGAGCTATATGCCCAGTATCTGTGGAAATGACATACCAACTGGAAAACCAGACCCTTCCGGATGGAAGAGCCCCAGGGCTCATACCTAGACACTCCATAGCCTAAAAGAATACCCTAATTATCTATGTAACCAAATAGAATCATAAATTCTATTAAGCTTATTGGGGTATGACCACAGGCCGACTGATAGTTGTCCACTGTTAACTACCTAGGCTTAAGGCATACGAATCACAGGTTTAAGGCATACAAATCACAGGTTAACTTTGATTGTATCTTTCCTTTGTTCAGACTAGTTTCAGAGAATTTGGGGAGGTGGGTTTGAGCACATACACTTAGGGTATATAAGGTTTCACAGAAACTGGTTGGGGTCCTTGGCTAAGAAGAGACACTGCCTTGGGCCCACCGGTGTAATAAACTGCATTGCACTATCTGCATTGTCCTCCTGAGCGAGTTTGCTTCCCGGAACAGGTGACTACAACACTTCCAATGAATATTCAGGGTTGAATTGACTGGTTTGCTCTCCTTGCAGTCCAAGGGACTCTCAAGAGTCTTCTCCAGCACCACAATTTGAAAGCATTAGTTCTTTGGTGCTCAGCCTTCTTTATGGCACAACTTTCACATCCATCCATGATTACTGGAGAAACCATAGCTTTGACTATACAAAACTTTGTCGGCAAAGGGATGTGTTGTCTACTTTTTTTTTTAATGTCTCTGCTTTTTAATACACTGTCTAGGTTTGTCATAGCTTTTCCACTATTGACGTGCCTTCTTAAAATGTTTCTAGGCTTAAACAAAATAGCTATAGTCATGGCACTGAATTAGAACTCCAAGCTCTGAGCTTCCATTCATCTGTGTTTGAAAGAGTATTCAAAACAGAGTCTAAGAAAATTCTTGGCTGTGCCCGTGGGGATCCCATTAATCCTTCCCAGGGGAGATGGGAATGTTACTCTCCTAAGAAAAGGCATCATCCCTCTCTCAACTCAGCTGCCTGTTAAAGCAGATGGACACAGATTTAACTGGCAGCACAGAACAGCTGGAGTCCAAATGGGTTTTGGTCAGAGATGCACTTTCAGCTCATTGCCAATGAGGTATTTGCTTAAGCTGGACTGAACAAATATTTAGGGAAAACTGCTTAAAGAACATACAGTCTTATTATTCTTTTTTTTTTTTCTTTTTCTGGTATTGTGGAGTCCAACTACTCTCTCTCTTTTAAAAAAAAATATGTATTTATTTTTGGCAGCAGTGGGTCTTCATTGCTGTGTGCAGGCTTTTCTCTAGTGCTGGCGAGCGGGGGCTGCTCTTCATTGCAGTGCTCAGGCTTCTCATTGCAGTGGCTTCTCTTGGTGAAGCTCCCAGGCTCTAGAGTGCAGGCTCAGCAGCTGAGATGCTCAGGCTTAGTTGCTCCGCAGCACGTGGAATCTTCCCTGACCAGGGATCGAACCTGTGTCCTCTGCATTGGCAGGCGGATTCTTTACCACTGGACCACCAGCGGAGTGCCCGACTGCTCTTATAAGGAGATCCATATTGAGTATAGAAAAAGAAGAGAGAGCTGGGAACCTGTCTGAATCATATCGCCACTCCCAAATAATTGCTTTTGCTGATTCTCTCTCAGCCCAGGCTGATGACTGATCTAGAAAATTTATCCCTGTGCCTGGTGGAAGGATGTTACTGAATATGTTGTTGACTGGAGAATCCTCTTCATGACCATTCCATCCACCTCCAGGCAGACGTCTTATCTGGCCCCGGTGTCAACATTCGCCTTCTCCTATACTACTGATACTTTTTAGATTATGATCATAGTGAAATATGAAACTGAGCATGTTCCCCTTTTTGAGTTGACTGCTAGGAAGCTCAGAATTAAACCCATGACCCTTCCACGTTTCTGGACATCAAAGTCAGCCTTGTACCCATGCTTAATTAAAGTCCTCTTTAGCCTTGCCACGGGTTCTACTTGATTGCTGATTGCCCAGCCGTGGCTCCCTCCATTAGGTCATTGAATCACCTTGAACATAAGACTTTTTCTATTCACAGAGGCCTCCGTGAATCATCTGTGCAGGTCAGCCTGTCGGGCAGAAGCCAATCAGCAGACAGGGAGGCAAGGCAGTTGTGCTAATGTACACCAGTGGCACTCAGCCTTTCACTGAGGGAGGGAGAGATATTTTGTCCAATGACACACACCAGGAGCAATTCACTGCGGAGTACAGAACCCCTGCAGGTCTGCCAAGGCCACAGAGCCAGCAGCTCATCCAAACGGGAAGCTCAGCCTCTCTCCAATGACCTCTCCTCTCCCACAGGGCACCACTCTATCTCAGGATCAGAGACCTACAGTGAACTCTTTTCTCCTTCTCTTCCAACTCTGGATTTCCCTGATCTGGCTTCTAGTGCCTGAGGGCCCAACCATCAGGAGGTTACATGGCAAGGATATTTAATCATTAATAAGCAAACCCTTATGATTAAGGACTGGTCGGTTGATAGATTCACAGTGCTATCTCAGAGAGTACCACCTGATCCCTGAAGGGGGGCTGATTGCATTAAAGATTGTTTCAGGTTGGGCAGAAGGGCATCACCAACTTACCACATACACTGGTAGCTGGCACCTCTGGCCAAACCTATAGCTAGGCCTTAGCATTGTGTAGCCATGCACAAATTTGAACTTGACTAACAGTAAAATGTACCCCTGGTAAGTGCTACTATGGGGAAGTGAACACTTTAAATTAAAACACTGAGAGACAGACATTACTATGTCTAGCATCTGGTCATTTCCGGCCCTTCAGAGTATCCTTCTAGAAGTGATAATGTGAGTGCATACAATTGCAGAGAGACACAGGTTCGATCTCTTGATTGGGAAGATCCCCTGGAGGAGGAAATGGCAACCCACTCCAGTCTTCTTGCCTGAAAAATCCCATAGACAGAGGAGCCAGGTGGGCTACAGTCCATGGGGTCACAAAGAGTTGGACACGACTGAGCACACCTGGCCACACTTACATACACACTGCAGAGCAGCACACACAACACAACATACATACAACTACAGAACACAACATCAGAGATACACACATCTGTATAACAGGAAATATGCCCAGAGTTACACTGACGTTCATAGCACAATTATTCAGGACAGACAAAAGGTGGCAGTGACCTGTGTCCATCAACAGATGAAGGGGTCACCAAAATGCAGTGTATACATGATGAAACACTATTCAGTCTTAAAAAGGAAGGAAATTCTGACACATGCTACGAGGACATCATACTAAGTGAAATAAACCAGTCACAGACAATACTGTGTCTTCTATGAGACACTCAAGAGTAGACAAATTCATAGAGACAGAAAGTAGAATGGTGTTGCCCGGGGCTGTGAGAGGACAGGATGCAGAGGTGTGTAGTGTGTAAAGAGCCTCAGTTCTGCAAGGTGAAGAGAGTTCTAGAGGTTGGCTGCATAACTGTGAATGTACTGAACACCAATGAACTTAACCACGCCCACTTAAGAATGGTTAAGATGGTAAACTTTATATGTATTGTACCACAATTTTAAAAATGAAAAAGGATTTGAAAACATATGCCCGGGATGACAAACATTTCTCCTGCCAATTGTACTCAATTGTCTGTGGCTGCCTGGGGCACCGTCTGGAGCGGGGGTGGGAAAGGGGGTGTTGGGATGGAGGAGAGGAGACACACACATCATCTTCGTGTTGATGTTGAAACATTCCTGTTGAGGGAAGGAACTTAGAAGTATTTAATAGGATGCCAACACCACTGAAACAATTAGACATTCATAGAAAGCTAAAAAACTCTACACAAGGTACTCACAGTTTCTCAGGATTGTTTGCATTGCACACTTCAGCATGGCCGTTGCAAACACACCGCCCACCGATGCTGATATCCTTTATGCTGTAATAATACTATAGAGTAGAAAACAGAACATGTCAGTTTCATTAAGCCCTGACACAGACTTTACTAATCTTTAACGCACACCTGTACTGACCCCTCTTCCCTTCCATCCTGTCTCCTAAGCCTCCCTCAGCACAAAAGGGAGCCACGTTTGGATGTAACTTTTCTTACAAAAGAAATACATTCCCCAATCAAATGTAATAGCACCCTGCTGAATCTGTCCATTTTTAAAAATAAAATACCCTGGCGGTCCAGTGCTTAAGACTCCATGCAGTCAATAAAGGGGACGTGGATTCAATCCCTGGTCACGGAACTAAGATCTCACATGCCATGTAGTCAAAAGACAAAATAAAAATAAAAATAGATAAATAAAATGGTGTAGCTGTCACGACTAACAAACTATACTTGTTACATTATAAAAAATAATTGGGACTTCCCTGGCAGTCCAGTGGTTAAGACTCCGCCTTCCAATGCAGGGGACGTGGGTTCAGTCCCAGGTCGGGGAACTAAGATCCCACATGCCACGTGGTCAAAAGACAAAAAAATTAAAATAAATGAAAAAAATGGTATAGTTGTCATGACTAATGATCAAAACTTGTTACATTATAAAAAAAAAATAATTGGGACTTCCCTGGTGGTCCAGTGGTTAAGCCCTCACCGTCCAATGCAGGGGGCACAGGCTTGATCCCTGATTGGGGAGCTAAGATTCCACATCCTTCACAACCAAAAAGCCAAATCAGAAAACAGAAACAATACTGTAAAGAATTTAGTAAAGACTTTAAAAATGGTCCACATTAAAAAAAATCTTTAAAAATAAAACTAAACTTTGAAAAGTTTCTAATTAAATGCAGGAAGAGAAATTACCTTGGAAAAGAAGCACATCCTGTAGCCTTTGGGAAAGGGATTGCCTGCTTCCCAGCGTCTTTCTCTTTTTTTAATATAAAGCTGAGTTCCATATAGTGCACAATATACTGCACATTATCTATTTACCAAAAACATAATTTTGTATCAAACATCTGGCACCAACTGTGTGCAGGTTCCAGGAAGTTCAGTTCAGTTCAGTC
>SJYX01016075.1:194734-220119 GCA_006410675.1 Oreotragus oreotragus
TGCTGAAGCCTGGCTTGGAGAATTTTGAGCATTACTTTACTAGCGTGTGAGATGAGTGCAATTGTGCGGTAGTTTGAGCATTCTTTGGCATTGCCTTTCTTTGGAATTGGAATGAAAACTGACCTTTTCCAGTCCTGCGGCCACTGCTGAGTTTTCCAAATTTGCTGGCATAGTGAGTGCAGCACTTTCACAGCATCATCTTCCAGGATTTGAAACAGCTCAATGGGAATTCCATCACCTCCACTAGCTTTGTTCTTAGTGATGCTTTCTAAGGCCCACTTGACTTCACATTCCAAGATGTCTGGCTCTAGATTAGTGATCACATCCTCATGATTATCTGGGTCGTGAAGATCTTTTCTGTACAGTTCTTCTGTGTATTCTTGCCACCTCTTCTTAATATCTTCTGCTTCTGTTAGGTCCATACCATTTCTATCCTTTATTGAGCCCATCTTTGGTTCCAGGAAGGGAGAACAATATTCACCAAGATGGATTAGATACAGCGCTGAGACTGGCAGGGCCCACCAGCAGCTGTGGACATCCGCTTGCCTACGGCAGGGTGAATAAAGCCACAGGTGGAGGTTCAAGCTCCAAAAGGCCAGATAGCTACAGACCCAGCTGAGGCTCGTCCCCTAAACCAGTCCAGCCACGTAGGTGGCCATCTCGCGAACAGGGCATGTCTCCTGCGTTGCGGGGGTCTCTCCACTCATGACAATGGGTGGCACCAACTGCCAGCTCCCTTCCTTCCCTTGGCTGGAGATGCACAGGCTTTAGTGAGGAATTCAGGGGTCGGGGGCGTAAATAATCTTTCTCACTGAGGTGATGTCACCAGCAAGAATATGTTAGGAAGTCTTTGAACTCACAAGGACAAGAGGGGCTTTGTATCTGTTAGCTGTCGCTGAGGTCAGTCATCCTAAACCTCCCTACTCACTCCAAGCTGGGGCTCTGTTCCCATCTCCTCACTAAAAGCTGTGTGGTGTCTTAGCTTCCTGCCTGGCCATGACTTACTTAGTCTGAAGACATTAACAGCCCCTCTTCTCAATACAGATAAATGCAGCACTGGAGAGCTTTCTGAGACAAGTGCACGCTCAGAAGCTTTCACCACAGAAGTTTCTCTCTGCACATGGGTTAGGGCAGCAATGGCAAGAGGGAAGCCCGCCATCTGCCTTCACTCAGCTGCAAACGTGATACGTGTAACAGGACAGCTGGAATTCTGGGCTCCTCGACTTAAAGAAGCAACTAGACTGGGGGAGGGAGGATTATATATGCGGTGCATGCCATACAAAATTACTTGGTAGGCTCATTTGTACCATTCTTCTAGGTTCCACATATATGTGTTAATATACAATATTTGGTTTTCTCTTTCTGACTTACTTCACTCTGTATGACAAAGTCTAGACCCATCCACGTCTCCACAAATGACCCAATTTTGTTCCTTTTAATGGCTGAGTGATACCCCATTGTGTCCATGAACCGCATCTTCTTTATCCATTCATCTGCCCATGGACTTTTGGAAAAGAGACTCCAATGTGGACACAGTGTGGGAACGGGAGGGTGGGAAGAATCTGGAGAGGAGGACTGACATATATATGCTGAGGCTGCGAAGTTGCTTCAGTCGTGTCCGACTCTGCGCGACCCCAGGGATGGCAGCCCACCAGGCTCCCCGTCCCTGGGATTCTCCAGGCAAGAACACTGGAGTGGGTTGCCGTTTCCTTCTCCAATGCGTGAAAGTGAAAGAGAAGCCGCTCAGTCGTGTCTGACTCTGTGCGACCCCAGGGACGGCAGCCCACCAGGCTTCTCCATCCATGGGATTTTCCAGGCAAGAGTACTGGAGTGGGGAGCCATTGCCTTCTCAAGATATACACACTACCAAGTGTAAAACAGATAGGTAGTGGGAAGCTGCTGTATACCAGGCAACTCAACTTAGAGCCCTGTGATGACCCAGAGGGGTGGGATGGGGGGTGGGAGGGAGGTCCCAGAGGGAGGGGATGTATGTATACACACAGCTGATTCACTTCATTGTACAGCAGAAACCAAAACAACATGGTAAACCAATTACACTCCAATTAAAAATTACCTAATAGAGAAGACTACATTCATCTAAGTGAAAAGAAATCTACATACATAGGAGTATCCTTACAACCCTCAAAAAGACACACACACACACAAAATGTGCTGAGGACATCTGCGGTGAGGCTCCAAATGTAGAGGAGTGGAAACAGTCTGGCTACAGTTGATCAGAAAACCCCGGATTCCCTTGTAAATTCCACCCTCGGATCCAGTTGTAGTTCCCACGTACAGCAGCTCAGAGGCAGCTAAGGGGGCTGAAATTTTAGGAAACAGGCCACCCACACTCCAGAGGACTGGTCTTTTCGGAAAACTCAAAACTGTAGCGGAGCTTGAGTTTTCTCTCTCCCTTCCTTTCCCAGCTCTCTGACTTACCTACATAAGAAGCCAGACTCGATAAAATAGAGCTGGCATCTTCCATTCACCCTCCCAAGTCCACCATGCACCCCTCTCCATCCTGCCCTTTGCCCAGGGGCCGAACTTTATGGGATGACAAGGGTCTCTTTTCCTTCCGCCTCCTGCTAGATTTGACCACTGGGAGGCCCGGGGAGAGAATCAGAGGATGGGAGGAGAATGAACTAGGAATATTTATTCTGCTGGTACCATCTGTGCCCAGGAGTCAGGGGACTATCCTGACACTGAGAGTGAGGGATGGCCACCTAACATTAGCAAGGAGTACTGATAGTTCACCAATGCCTGTACCCCTCGCTTTTCTCTATCGCATTACCCAGCCTCCTGCATGTCCAACGGGTCCCACAACGAGTTCCTGCCAATGGCAAGTGAGCTGTATGGTTAGGAGACTCGTCCTCCCTATGCTCTCTCTCTTTTCCCTCATCAGCTGACCAGGTGCAGGGAATGCCAGGAGGACCTGACATCCTAGGATGGCTGTGGCTCTACACAGAAACAGCCTGGGTCCCTGAAGGACCATGTGGAACTGATCCCATCTGCTGACCCCATACCAGACTGTAACATGAGCAAAAACTAAACCTTTATTTTATTCATTTCTGACACTTGGGGACTATTTGTTATAACAGCAGACTAATACCAGGATGGCTGTCATCTTTTGCCTTTCATCTTCTTTGAATATGATGATTCATCTTTAACAGCCAAACTTCTAAACTGCATCTCATATTTCAGACAAGAACATCTCCTACGCCTCTGACATTACTGGCTGTAAAGTTTACTTGAAAGCACAGATGTAGAGAACAAACATACGAACATCCAAGGGGGAAGGGGAGATGGGATGAATTGGGAGACTGGGATTGACATATATATACTACTAGGTAACTATGAGCAGAGAAGGCGATAGTGCCCCACTCCAGGGCTCTTGCCTGGAAAACCCCATGGACGGAGGAGCCTGGTAGGCTGCAGTCCATGGGGTGGCAAAGAGTAGGACACAACTGAGCGACTTCACTTTCACTTTTCACTTTCATGCAATGGAGAAGGAAATGGCAACCCATTCCAGTGTTCTTGCCTAGAGAACCCCAGGGACGGGGTAGCCTGGTGGGCTGCCGTCTATGGAGTCGCAGAGTCGGACACGACTGAAGCGACTTAGCAGCAGCAACAGCAGCAGCAGGTAACCATGAGAACTACTGTAGCACGCAGGGAACATTACTCAGTGCTCTGTGATGACCTAAATAGGAAGGAAATCTAAAAAACAGGATTATGTACATATAAAACTGATCCACTTGGCTGCACAGCAGAAACTAACACACCGTTATAAAGCAACTAAACTCCAATTTGGGAAAAAAAAAAAGCTTACTTGAAAGAGTTGGAGGCAATGAATTCAACAAGCAAGCAAAGTACCAAAAGCTGCTCTCCTGATACTGAAGAGCACTACTCACCCGCCGGGTGACGGTTGGATCTCTCTGAGCTTTGGAGATGAGGTGTCCGAGAAGGGTGTTGGTTCGGAGAAAACGTAGGCGGATATTTGTGGCCTTGGTGAATTCCCTCAGGGCATGAGAGAAAGTAAAATTTTTTGCACCTGGTCGACCATTTATCAAGGACACCACAACCTAAAAGGACCACCACACACACACATAGAGGAAAAAAAAAAAGTCCTTTTATCAAAGACTTCCCAGGTGATGCCAGTGGTAAAGAACCTACCTGCCAATGCAAGAGATGTAAGAGATGCAGGTTCAATCCCTAGGTCGGGAAGATCCCCTGGAGGAGGGCATGGCAACCCACTCTAGTATACTTGCCTGGAGAATCCCAGGGACAGAGGAGCCTGGTGGGCTACAGTCCATAAAGAGCCAGACACGACTAAAGTGATTTAGCACACACACAACTAAAGCTCCAAAACTCTTGGTTTCTTTGAGTCATTTGATGTTTTCAAAACCTGGGCTCTTGGGTTCTGTAAATCATTTCCATTCACAAACCCTTTGCTGTATCCATGTTGTGGAGCTATAAACACTATGAGATGCTGAAAGTATAATGTTAAAATCTATGAAAATAAGGAAACAATTTTTGTCAAGCTGCATCAAAGAAAGGAAGCTAAAAACCTAAAGGAGGTTAAAAAAAGAAAGTCTCTGGATATAAACAGTGAAGGGGACAAAGAAATCTATTCAAAACCCCTGTTTGCTTTTTTTTATTAATATTTTTAAATTTATTTATTTATGACTGTACTGCTTCTTTGTTGCTGCGCATGGGCTTTCTCTATATTTTTGTCAAGCTGCATCAAAGAAAGGAAGCTAAAAACCTAAAGGAGGTTAAAAAAAGAAAGTCTCTGGATATAAACAGTGAAGGGGACAAAGAAATCTATTCAAAACCCCTGTTTGCTTTTTTTTATTAATATTTTTAAATTTATTTATTTATGACTGTACTGCTTCTTTGTTGCTGCGCATGGGCTTTCTCTAGCTGCGGTGAGCGGGGGCTTTCTCTAGCTGCGGTGAGCGGGGGCTATTCTCTAGCTGCGGTGAGCGGGGTCTATTCTCTAGCTGTGGTGTGAGGGCTTCTCACTGCAGCGGCTTCTTTTGCTGCAAAGCACATGCTCTGCAGTGTGGGCTCAGTAGTTGCAGCATGCAGCCTTAGTTGGCCTGGGGCATGTGAAATCTTCCCAGACCAGAGATCACACCCATGTCCCCTGCATTGGCATGTGAGTTCTTTACCACTGTTGGACCACCCAAGTTTTGTTTCAAAGTTTGAGGAGATGAAGTCCAAGTCCCAACCATTTATTAAGACATGATCCACTGACCCATCACTGGAAGATACTGGATACAGCTGCTCAAGAAAGATCTCCCTACCTAAGGAGAATGAGACTGACACCCTTCAAAGACGCTCACTTGAAACTCACTCCATGGAATTCTTCTCTGATTTCCACCACGCTCTTTTCTCATCTTCCCTAACAATAGCCTGGCTGACTTCACAGGAAGACATGCAACCCTCCCCGACAAATGACACCAATCCCGCCAAAAAGGATCAGGCTTAGCTCTGCCACCACCCCTTCCTCCTGCTACTCCTACGGGAGACAAGGTGTTTGTGAAGCAGTGGGAAGGGTCTTCACCGCAATCACCAGTGATCCACTTTTTAAATATTCCAACAGAAAAGAGAATCTAAGACTTATGGGCCTTGGAGTCAGAATCCTGACTTCCCAAGAAAAATCAAAGACCTCAAATAGAATTTCCACTGTCAATTATAGTTCAATTAAAAAAAAAAAAAAGAATTTCCAGCAACTCAGTCTGGGCATCTTCAGCGTGGTTTCTTTCCATCTATGTTAAATTTCCTTGAAAATGCAAGTTTCACAATTATAAAAAATGTGCATCTTCATGTTCATATTTAAGTCTTATCTCTCAAGGCCTCCCAAAGCTACTTACCTCACCATTTTCCAATGGCACGATCCGGGAATATTCCGTAGTACAAAGTACATCATCATCTCGGGTGATAGCCCTGTTTGCTTCCTGCCCAAACTGTTCCAAACAGTCTACTTTAGAATCTGGGAAGGAAACATTAATATTGTACAATAAAATATTGTCCTTTTTAAAATTTCTTAAGAAATCTTATGTTTCCTTAAGAAAATACACAAAAAGGGAAAGACCAGAGAAGCATTTAAGATATTTAGATGTAATCTTAGAATGAAATTCTTAATTCATGAAAGAAAAACCAAGCCATTTCAGGACACTTAAATATTGGCCACTAACCTCCAATTAAAATAAATAAATTTATTTAAAAAAATACATATATATATATAGGCCACTGAAAGCCCTGTTGCAACTTTCAACAGTAATAGTCTGAAGACTTCATTCTAAATCTTCACTCTTCCTTAGACAAGTTTACCCTCTAAGGAGCATTCCTGGAAAACCCAATGCCTTTATAGCAAGATTCCGGTCCACTTCAATTCATCATAGGGTTTAGAGACTCAGACCTTCTTCATAGTGAAGATGACAAGGTCAAGGTAAGTAACGTGAAAAGGCAGGATCCATAAGGATGGAACTTACTTCCTAGTTCTATATAAAAGGAAGTGGAATGATGCTCTGGCCCAGTTACAGATACACTGCGTACATGCATGCTAAGTCACTTCAGTAGTGCCCCAAGTTTGCGACCCCATGGACTGCAGCCCATCAGGCTCCTCTGTCCATGGGATTCTTCAGGCAAGAATACTGGAGTGGGTTACCACGCCCTCCTCCAGGGGGTCTTCCTGACCCAGGGGTCAAACCCACATGTCTTATGTCTCCTGCATTGGCAGGCAAGTTCTCTACCACAAGCACCACCTGGGAAGCCCTATAGATACACTGCTTCGCCCTGAATAATAGCAAGAACCATTATTATAAGAGGTGTTTCAATCCGTTATACATGTGTATCCCTGGTGCTCATGCACACATGCTTGAGAAATGGATGTTCTGAGGGTAAGCTAGAAAGTGAAAACAGGCCAGCTCCCGACGCACCACACTGAAAGGTTAACTCTCTAGTTAAACCTACAGTCTTGATCTGCTGTAAATAATTCAAACCCCTCATAACATGGTAGGTAAGACTACTTACGAGCAAAATATTGCCAAGGTGAGTAGGTGCTTCCAAAGTCAACAGATCTTTCCAAGACCCAAAGATCAGGGCGAGGAGAATTTGCAAATTTGATTAAAACATAGGCCACCTGGAAAAGCTGACAGAGCAAAAGATAAACAGTTATTGAACTCACCTTGTCTATCCAAACCCTCCACCATCTCTATGGGATGGTGGTTCCCACGCTGACACATCTAGCTACGCCCCTCTCGAGACCCAGGCCCCATTTCTAACTGCCGACTGGACCTCTCCAGCTTAACATTTTCACACCCCAAGTCATCATTTTTCTTCCTCCACTGAATCTAGACATTAATCTTTGCCACATCTTAATCATTATACCCTTGAATTTCAACCAGAGATGTCTGATGTCCAACAACAGCCATCATGTGCTAAGCTCTTCCAAGACCTGGAGAAGACAGTACAGCCCTAAGTGTCTCCCAGGAGTGACACGGCCCAGTCCAGGTCTTGGAGAGCTCACGGCTGCAGGATGAGACCTGAGCAGCTGCACGGTAGAGAGGAGCATCTCCGACTCCTGTGTCATCTCCACTCATCACCTCTTCTCCCGATTTCTCTCTGTCTCATTGATTTTCTTGTTCATCCTCATCACTCTTTGCCCACAGCCACAACAATGCCAAGGTATGAAAGAGATGAAGTGCAGCGTGGGTCCAGATTCTTTAGCCTCCCACCCTGGAATCCCAGCATGACTCAGTGATGGACCCAAGGAGTCCTTGCAGGCTACTCCTGCCCCTTCCCTCAAAACTCATCTGGCTTGCCTGTGAACCCTGAGAATCTATCTTTATCAAAGAGCCTAGGATGACGAGGAACACAGGTGTTAAACAAATATGCTAACGTGTTACTGAGCGAGGATTATCCCCACCCTCCATACTCCCCAACCCCAGGGGACAGATTCAACACTGACTTTGAGAAGAGAACTCTGCCATGAGAAGAGAACTCTGCCAGCCCTATTTGATAGAGTAAATTTATTTAGCAGGCGAATGGACCTTCCAGAATCAGGTAAATTGATGAGGGTATAAAGGCAACAAGGCTTGAAATGCAAGAGAACAGGAAGGATTTGGGCTTAGATTTAAAAAACAGCCTAACAATCTCCATATATTAGTCCTTTGATGCATATGGATTTATTATTTTGGTATAGCTGCATCTTAATAGGAGCGTGACCATGGACAAGATTACCACCATTTAGCCTTGCTTTTCTCATCTCCTAAACAATTATAATTTTCTCACGGGTTCTTGCTGGGAGTGAATAGGATACCATAAAGCACTCAGCACTGTGGCTTTCTGGAGTGGGCTTCCACAACTATCAGTAGAATGGACCATGAAACTGGACCACTAGTTTTCAAGTCCTAACTTCACCACTAATTAACTGTGGGACCTTGAAAAAAAAAAAAAAAAAAAAAAAAAGAGGACTCTGCCACCTTATTAACTAACCCAGTAGAGCCATTTTGATAATGAGTTCAACTAGCTAGTATTCAGACCCTGTGGGACCCTTTTACTCCTTAGGGGGTGGGAAAAAAACAAGGGATTTCATTTTTTATATTGTTCACATACAATAGTACGGTAGGTGTCATAAGTCTCAGAACTACTAGCTAATTGTAAATGTTCTAAACTCAATGTTGAAGCCAAAATTTCTAGGATGATGATTCTCAGATTTTAGTCTCAGAACACCTTAACATTTTTAAAATTATTGAGGACCTCAAAAAGCTTTTCTTTAAGTGGGCTATGACTGTTAATTAATAAGGACCATATTAAAAATTAAAGCTGAGAAAATTTTAAAATATTTATTATTAATGCATTTAAAATAATAAACCATTACATGTTAACATAAATACCGTATTTTATGAAAAATACCATATATTTTTCAAAGCATAAAAAATTATAGTGAAAACAGTGGCTTTAATTTACATTCTTAAGATCTTTTTCAATCTCTGCCTTCATAGAAGACAGCTGGATTCTCATACTTGTTGTAATGTGTTTTGGTTGAAGTACTGGAAGAAAATTTGGCCTCACATAAAGCCATAATAGGAAAAAGGACCTCCTAGCTTGGGGACCTTCCTGAAAGGTCTCAGGGACCACACAGGTTCTCAACCACACTTTGACTCCTGTGTCATCTCCACTCCTGGTCACAGACTATCCTTCACTCTAAGATGTCCGATTTCTTCCTTCTCCGTGGAAGGAAGAACTGTCATACCAACTACAGAAATCCTAAGTTCAGTTGGCTTAGTCCCAAACACTTGCTCTTTGATCTTGGAAAATCTGCTTCCGTGGGTTCAGATTTACATGCTCAAATTGTCTACCCATCCTTGGAAAAGATGATCCAGTCTCATGGAGAAAAACAAATTCAGAATGGTAAGGTACTCTAAAAACCATAAAGCAATCCCTAAAGATAGGAGAAATAAATCCCAGAAGACATGCACCATTATTACATATTGAAGGAATTCATAGGAAATCTGAGAACTCCCAGTTTGAAGAATCAGAACATATATATTTCCCTTAAAAACTACACATCTTGGGACTTCCCTGGTGGTCCAGTGGTTAGGACTCCGTGCTGCCAATGCAGGGGGTGGGGGTTGGACCCCTGGTCTGAGAACTAAGATCCCACATGCCATGCAGCACAACCAAACAAAAAAAGGGGCACATCTCTTAGATCACATCAAGAGAAGACTGCTTTAGATATGTGAGAAAGAGAGAATACAAAGGAAACATTTCAGGACAGAATAATAATTTAAACATTCTTAATTTCTTCCATGAAATTATGATAATCGTAGCATGCCCCCCTAAGGCCCTATTTATTTAATAGTGTATGATTTAATGATTACTACATTCTAGGTACCATATATGTTAAGCATCTCACAAATATTCTCACAAAAAAAGTGAAATTTCATTAATTCCACTTTACATATGAGGAAAGTATGACTCTGAGAGGTGAAGCAATGTGCCCACATTTTGCAGGTATAAAAATCCAGCACTTTTGTATATTCTACTCATTGATAATTAGCAATGCCACCAAACCTAATCAATCCTTATATTTGATCTGTTTCATCCTGAGGGAAATAACTGTCAAAGAAGCTCTAAACATCATTATTTCCAAATAGGCTAAGATTCCATTATAAGGAGACAGGAGGTAGGGAGCTATGTGATAATACATCTTGATGGATATTTGAGTGCATTGGTTTTCCAAAGCTGCACTTTCTGCTACCACAAATTCTCATCAATGAAATAGTGTTGGTGGTTCAGAGGGAACCTCTCTCTGTTTTGCTTCATCCTACTCTGAGATAATGCGTGATTCCTTGAAAGCAGCACCGCATTTAAAAGTCTGACATTGAGGGAATTCCCTAGCTGTCCAGTGGTTAGGACTCTGATCTGCCAATGCAGGGACCATGGGTCTTATTCCTAGTCAAGAAACTAAGAACTATAAGGGCTTCCCTCATAGCTCAGTTGGTAAAGAATCTGCCTGCAATACAGGAAGACCAGGGTTGGATTCCTGGGTCGGGAAGATCCTCTGGAGAAAGAAATGGCAACTCACTCCAGTATTCTTGCCTGGAGAATCCATGGTCAGAGGAGCTTAACAGGCTATAGTCCATTGGATTGCAAGAGTCGGACACGACTTAGCAACTAAACCACCACCATCAAGGTACTAAGATTCCACACGCTGAGTGGTGTGGCCATAAGATTTTAAAAAATAAAAATTAAAAAATCCCATAGCAAGGGAAGACATACCACAGTATTCTGAGCCTTCCATGCAGATATAGTTTAATAAGTCCTGGGATTCCACCATGTACCAACAGGACTTTCCACTCCAAATGCTTCCCTCCCATTTTTGTCTTAGGCACTTAATTCTGAGATGCCTCAGCACCCGTTTCTGTGCCCAGACACTGGGAGGTCACATTCCATTCTGAGTCCATTCTTTCTGAGTCTGCACTGACAGACTCTGCTTCTCTCTCCCCACCACTGCGGTTCAACTTGCAGTGGCTTCCTGCCAAGCTCTCCTGTGCGGCCGCCAACTTCCCCTGAATGTACAGATTCAAGATGGCACTGAGAGGCAGCCTCCAGAGTGGGTTCACAGTGGGTTCACGTATGTTAAGCCAACAGGTAGGGACTTATTCTCTTCTACTTGATACTTTTAAATGCTGTGCCTTCTAAATGGCGCCTTCTGTTAACCCAAGTTATCAGTTGCTTATGATTGCTCTTTGATCACTCAAAACACTTCAAAGCAGCATGAGCGACACTTGAGACGCACGGATGTAAAGGAGGGCCCTTGGTGAAACGAGAAAGCGCCAGGCTATGGAGTCACTCGAAGCAGAAAAGAGAAGGCCACTTTGTGCATTTTTGAAGAAATAACATTTGGGAGATAAAGTAAAGAGGGAAAAGTATCCGAGAAGGATTGAGTTGTCATTCTTTCTCCATGTGTTTATGAGACAAGCTAAGATGGCTTGAATGTTGCTGATGAGCATTTAGGTGGAGGTACAAAGTAGTCCTTTAAATAAAGTTTTTAAAAATATATTTATTTGGCTGCACAGCGTCTTAGTTATGGCATGCAAACTCTTAGTTGCAGCATGTGGCATCTAGTTTCCCAACCAAGGATCAAACCTGGGCCCCCTGCAGTGGGAGTGTAAAGTCTTAGCCATAGGACCACCAAGGAAATCCCTCAATAATGTTTTAATGAAGCAGATAATAATCATAAGAACGCATGCATGCTCAGTCCAATTCTTTACAACTCCATGGATTGCAACTTACCTAACTCTGTCCATGGGATTCTGCAGGCAAGAATACTGGAGTGGGTTGCCATTTTCTCCTCCAGGGGCTCTTCCCCCAACCCAGGGATCAAACCTGAGTCTCTGGCAGTGACAAGCAGATTCTTTACCACTGAGCCACCTGGAAAGCTTCGGCCCAAGGCACTTTGACTTAAAAGCCTTCAGGGAGAGCAGGTAGGACGAGCCAGCCCTGTCTGATCCTCATGCTCATCACCCTGAAGCCTCTGAGACTCCAGCTCCTACAGCCCAGCATCTATTCATTCCTCCCTAGACACAGGCAGTAGGTGTTCAATGAATGCCACGAATGAAGGGCTGAATATTAAAGTTGTGCAGTCACCACCTAGTTTGGGGGGTAGGGGGTGGGCACCCGTTGGCAACACAGAGACAGAGGTGAGCCCCAAGTGTTCTCGGCAGGGGGCTGCTAACGGCAGAGAAGAAGCAATTTCCAGCAGCAAATCTCTGACCCACCAGTCCTGTGATTCTTAAGTCCATCACTGAAGCACTTTGCAATTTTATTTCCTTGTCCATAAAATAATAATATAAAACAATCATAAAAGATATTTAATACACAGGTGAGGGACAAGAATATCCACTTCATGCAAATTTTACACTCTCCATTTTAAAAACCACCGTTAAGCTCTGTGTCATACATCTGTTTTCATATGACATTTTCACTAGACTGACATCTCCATATCTTAATCACTCCTGTTGCCTCAGAGTAGGTGCTTAATAAATGTCGCTGAATCAAATGAAATTTATTAAATGGGACATGTGAAATTGTAAATATTACGCAAATGTATTTAAAGTCACATCCGAAATTAACTTCTGACTCAACGAAACAAGACACCTTCCTTCAAAAAAGTCTAAGTTATAATGTGAAATAAATCTGGTATCACAGTTTTATAATTTGATAAACATTGCTCCACAATGCAGCATTTCCTGATTGGCTTCTTCCGACTTTCTATTTTGCATAATTCTCACACCTACAGGAAAGCTCAAAGAACAGTACAATGAATATCCCTATGCTTTTCACTTAGATTCACCAAATGTTAATATTTGCCACATTTGTATTTTCTCTTTCTGTGTCTGTACACACACATATACCTTTTTCTAACCTTTGAAAGCAAATTTCAGATATCATTATGATTCACCCCTAAATATTTCAGCATGTGTCTTCCAAGAACACAGACATTTCTTCTACATAAACAACATTTTGATGCCCATGAAATTTTTATCATTTAAACAAAAATCATATATCATCTTGACTTGGATATTTGAGTTTCCCTGATTCTCCTAAAAGTGCCCATTGTATTTTTCCAATCCAGGATGCAGTCAAGGATTATGTATAGCATTTACTTGTCAAGTCTCTCATCTCCTTTAATCTAGAGCAGTTCTCCCGTGATTTTTCTTTTATGGTACTGACACCTTTCTATCACAGAAATGTCCCCTTATCTGAATGTGTCTGATTATTTCCTCATGATCTGATTCAGGGTAAACATTTTGGCAGGATTACTACCCATGGGACATCCTCTTCTCGTGGCATCATGCCAGGGAGCACAGGATGCCAGGCTGTCCTCTTAACACCGATGCTATGTTTGACCACTTGTTTAAGATGTCCACCAGATTTCCCAATTATAAAGTTACCTTTACCTGTGTCATTAATAAGTAACCATAGAGAGACATTTTAACACATTTATTTTAATTAGTTGAATTACAAATGTTCCTACTATCTATGTAAAAATACAAGAGTTACGAAAAAATAAGCCCCCAAATCCAGAACCAAACAATTACATTTCCTTTGAGGCTCATGCCCAGTCAAAAAATTTATCTAATAAGCTAATGTTATAGATGGATAGGGAGGCCTGGCGTGCTGTAGTCCATGGGGTCACAAAGAGTCGGACATGAATGAGCAAATGAACTGAACTGAACTGAATGTTATAGAAACTTTTTAGTTGAGAAGGAAAAATGCAGGTCAAGTGGAATTAAACTCCGTTTTAGTAATCTTGTTTGAAAACTTCTTACAAAATGAAATACAATCCCCATTAAACAATCAAGTCCAGTTATGAAAATACGGCTCTGCTGGCCTGAAAACAGATCCTTTTAATCCTGGTCCAAACAGCATGTCTGCCAATGGCTTGGCGAGGACATTTCTTTCTTGTGGGTTTATCACCATCCTGCCCTATGAAATCCAGACCTTGGTACCATCGGAAAGAGGGTGCTTAGGAGGAAAGTCACTGTGTCCCTCGGCTTCTGCTCCCCTTTGAGAAAAAGTAGAGCATTCCTCTTTCCCAAAACACCTGCTCCCCTTTGAGGGAAGGTAGAGCATTCCAGAAACTTAAAGGAAGGGACTTAAGAGTCCCCAGGTCAATCTCTTGCCCCGGGAAAGAACCTTCACCCTAGAATTTCCTTTTAAGAGAAAACACATTGCATTGCCTGCAAGTTCTGGCCACTGCATGTTTCCTCACTGTCTTGAAATTTTTTTTCTCATAATTCCTCCTCCTGTTCTTTGAAGTAGCACAGATTTCTACCATTTATCCCACATGACCGACCGCCTGTCCAGAATTTAAATACCAACAACACATCTTCCTAGGTTCCTTTTAAAGAATTAAGATTCAAGTCACCAGGAGGCAAGGACTAGGGTAGGAAGTGGGAAGGAAAAGAGAATTAAAATATCTCACTTCCTCATTAAAAATAACTACAATAACTCCATGCAATCAAACCCTGAGCCAAAATACAGTCTAAAGATTTGGAAAACTCCAATAACTTGAAAAATGACAAGACTGCTATTTTTCAGTGGAAGATTTCAAGAAAAAAAAAATCAAAAGGCAGGGAGAAGGTGAAACATTTGCATCTATATTTCATGACTGATGAATTCTTAACTCTGGAGGAAAAAAGAGATTGAAGACATATAGCATGGTTTTCAGTCCTTGTAGATGTTAACTATTCAATATTATTTCCTAAGTAGACACAAAGGGTAGAGTTTGAAATTAACATATGTTACTCAAGAGCATTTTATCACAACTAAAATTTACAGATAGATTTGATGGTGATTTTAAATAAGCTGAGGATTGTATAGTCCATGGGGTCACCAAGAGTCAGACAGGACTGCGTGACTTTCAATTTCACTTTTTTTACTTTCCATGGTAGCTCAACTGGTAAAGAATCTGCCTGCAATGTGGGAGACCTAGGTTCAATCCCTGGGCTGGGAAGATCCCCTGGAGAAGGGAACAGCTACCCACTCCAATAGTCTAGCCTGGAGAATTCCATGGACTGTATAGCTCAGGGGGTCGCATGACTGAACAACTTTCACTTTCACACTTTCACTTTAAATAAGCTGAAGCCCTTGGAATCCAAGAACTGAGCTCACCTTCACAGTGAAGTCCAATATTTTATCCATCTCTATTGCTATACTGAACTCTTGGGGAATTTTTTTGTCCAGGACTTGATTCTCCCTGTAAAACTTACTTTCCCTCATTCACACTTTTTTTTTTTTTTTTTTTTTTTTGCTAATTTATAATAAAATTGAGGATGACATTTAGTTCAATCCCTGAACCAATAAATAGCACTGGAATTTGTTTGACAAACTATATAGGACAAGGGAAATGATAATCATGTTTTTCCAAGGCAAAGAGATTTAAATAACTCAACTTTAATAATCAGCAACCACGGTATCTAATTCCTCCTTGAATCTACATTTTCAAACTCCACAACTCCTAAAAAAATACTGATTTCTACACATGACTTATACCATGATGAAGTTCAACAAAGTATTTCTCAATGATTATGATTTACTGTAAATGATTCTAAACGATGTTATTTATCATCATTTTTCAAAAACAAGTCCACACCCTCCATCATGTTCCAATCCTCCCCTTTGCCAATATTTTTCTCACTGGAGAGTATTCTTGGGACTTTCCAAGACTACTCAGCATACTGACTCAGCATATTCCTTTTTGATTAGTCTGCATTTTTGTGGGGGGAATGAGCTTTAAGCTGAAGTGTCATTTCAAGTCAGTGGGTAAGACTTCATACTCCCGTGCAAAGGGTCCAGGTTTGATCACTGGTCCGGGCCCAGGTTTGATCGCTTGTCAGGGAACGAGATCCCACATGCCGCAATGAAGATCAAAAATCCTGCGTGCCAGAGACCCGGTGCAGCCAAATAAAGTAATACATATTTTTAATATTATTTTTTTTAATGAGTATTCTCATTTCTAGCCTGCATTCAGAATGCTCCTTTCCTGAATTTAGTTGTCACATTTCTCCCCTTCTCCTTCTGCTACATCTTTCTTAAGATGCTAAATCAGAGCGCTAAGGCTAAAACCATCCTTTTGGCTGGGTTTCCAATGTGCTTACTAATGGCAGGGCACTTTGGAGACCTTTTTGACAGCAGCTGTGCTTTTCTGTAAGGAATAATGCTGGTCACTTAAATTGACTCAGCATATTCATTTTTGTTAGTGAGCTTTTTTTTTTTTTGGAATGAGATTTAGGGTCAAGTGTCACTTCAGATCAGTGGGGCTATAGATTAAATATCCATCTGAGAAACTATTCTTTGGCCAAAAGCTGTCTTTACTTTCTGAACATGAAACCCCTAGAAGGGCAGTTCTCAGCGTGGACGGCATTGCATCTGGGGTCTTCTACTGGTCGTCACTGTGTGCATGCTCAGTCACGTGGTCGTGTCTGACTCTTCCCCACCCCACGGACTAGCCCACCAGGCGCGCTTGTCCATGGGATTTTCCAGGCAAGAATACTGGAGTGGGTTGCCATTTCCTCCTCCAGGGGATCTTCCTGACCCAGGAATGGAACCCGCATCTCCTGCATCTCCTGCACTGGAAGGCAGATTCTTTACAACTGAGCCATCAGGCAGTCACAATAACAAGCCCCGGTAAGGAGAAAGACTATGCATATGAAGAGACATCAGCCTCCACCCTGAGAAAGACCATGGCCAGGTCTGCGTGAGGAGTCTGGACAAAAGGACCTGACGGAGGTTTTGTCTTTTGCTTGTTGGACTTCCGAGGATCCAAATGCCCTTCCCACCGTATGAATCCTTCCCACCTTACGAATCCTGCTAGGAACAGAATGCACTGCTCCCTTTAGAAGCTGAAAAATGCCAGTTTTCCAGCTCCTTTGACAGGTAAGTCAGCACGGGTGCCTGATATTTTCCAGGCAAGAATACTGGAGTGGGTTGCCATTTCCTCCTCCAGGGGATCTTCCTGACCCAGGAATGGAACCCGCATCTCCTGCATCTCCTGCACTGGAAGGCAGATTCTTTACAACTGAGCCATCAGGCAGTCACAATAACAAGCCCCGGTAAGGAGAAAGACTATGCATATGAAGAGACATCAGCCTCCACCCTGAGAAAGACCATGGCCAGGTCTGCGTGAGGAGTCTGGACAAAAGGACCTGACGGAGGTTTTGTCTTTTGCTTGTTGGACTTCCGAGGATCCAAATGCCCTTCCCACCGTATGAATCCTTCCCACCTTACGAATCCTGCTAGGAACAGAATGCACTGCTCCCTTTAGAAGCTGAAAAATGCCAGTTTTCCAGCTCCTTTGACAGGTAAGTCAGCACGGGTGCCTGATCCAATGTCTCCTTCCAAGATCCTGCATCTAGAGCAAATGATACCAAAAAGCAGAGACAATGAAGACTTGTTCCTAGAAGCTACAAATATGGCAGCCCCATCTGGCTGCTGGGAAAGTGATGACGCCAGCAGGAATGTACCAAGTCCAGAGTCCAGGCTCCAGGCTGACCGTGTGGCCATCACCAGCCGCAGCCACCAGCACTCAGCCACAGCTGAGTCCTCGCAGAGGGACCTGTGGTTCTCTGACTGTGCAACCTCCTTGGTTTCTGCCCATTTCCTGAACCTGATTCTCTGAGATCCTCAGACCCTCTTCCCACTATCCCACATCCTCTCCCTCCATCCTCGAAGGTGACTCTTTCACTGGTAAAGTTAAGACTATCAAAAAGGAATCCCTTGCCTTCCCATCCCAAACCCATGAGCACACTTACATCTGCATAGCTCCTTCTTTCCTTCTGGACCTACAAAGCAGGAGCCTCCCCATTCCTCTGCAAAAAGCCAATCCCTCCCTCTGTGCTCCAGTCTCATTCCCCTCCTGCCTTCTGTTGGCTCCATCCCATCAGCTTTTATCTTATGTATTAATTTTTTAATTAAACTATAGTTGACTTGCAATATTATATTAGTTTCACAAGTACAACATACTGATTCAACATTTTTATAGATTATATTTCATAGAAACTTATAAAACATTGACTATATTCCCTGTGTTGCACATCACCTCTTTGATTCTTATTTATTTTATACCCAGTAATTTGTACCTCTTAATCCTTTTTCCCTCTCTTGCCTGTTTCCCATCCTTCTTCCTACATGTAACCACTAGTTTACTCTCTGTATCTGTGAATCTGTTTCTATTATATTTGTTCATTTGTTTTATTTTTTAAACTCCAATGATTAATGAAAACATATAGAGGCTTCCCTTGTGGCTCAGTGGTAAAGACTCCACCTGACAACACAGGAGACGTGGGTTTGATCCCTGATCTGGGAAGATCCCACATGCCATGGAGCAACTAAGCTTGTGGTCTATATCCTGGGAGCTGCAACTACTGAAGCCCACACACGCTAGAGCCTGTGCTCTGCAACGAGAGACGTCACCACCATGAGAAGCCCAAGCGCCACAACTAGAGAGTGGCCCCTGCAGCAATGAAGACCCAGCACAGCCAAAAATATATATATAAACTTTTTAAAAAGGAAGCATAGCATTTGGCTTTCTCTGATTTATTTCACTAAACATAACACCCTCCAAGCCATCATTTTTCAAATGACTCTTCCATCTGAAAGCCAAGAAAATTCCTCTCCTTCCAACCAAACCCTCCACCTACTTCCTTCCCCTGGAGGCAGCCGATCCTGCAAAGAGTGGAGCCCTGACTCGTCCCGCTTCCTCACTTCTCCTCCAGTTCACCCAGAGTTCAGTTCTCAGCCTCCTCTAACCTCCCTCTGCACTATGTCCACGTTACATCATGGCCCAGACTCCTCACATAAACTCCAGACCCAACCATCTAGTTAATTTCCACTTGAGACATCTCACCCTCAGCTCAACTCAACTTGACCCAACGGCAACCTCATCCCTGCCCCCTGGAGCCTGCTAACTCCTGTGGAACCCATAGGTTTCAACGCAGCCTTCCCCTTCTCTGGTCTGCGTTTGATGCTTCCTGGAACTCTGTGCTCTTCCTTTCAAACACCCATCACAGGAGCAATTAAATAACTACTCCTGTGGAATCAGGATGTGAGCTTGATTATCCTGCCATCTCACGAACTGCAACAGGAACACCCTGACTATATGGAGCCGCAGGCCAGGGCAGGGCCTGCACTTGGCCCAGGATAAGGGTGATGCTGGTAGTCCGCCAAATCCCCAAGGATTAACTTGCACTGTGTGCTAAGTCACTTCAGTTGTGTCTGACTCTGCGATCCTATGGACTGCAGAACTCACCAGGCTTCTCTGTCCGTGGGATTCTCCAGGCAAGAATACTGGAGGGGGTTACCATGACCTCCTCCAAGGGATCTTCCCAACTCAGGGATGGAACCTGCATCTCTTATTGACAAAAAAAAAAAAAAAAGGATGCTCAAGTAACTTTCATTGTGATGAAGATGCATCCAAGGGTGAACTCTCGGATCTGGACACAAGGTGGCTTCCTGCGTCCCAAACGCTCCCACTTCAAGGCTCTGGCTGCTCCTGAGAGGACCCAGAACAGGCATCCTTCACAGCAGGGTGAATGTGTGATAAGGAGTGATGCTGCAGGGAGTGAGGAGGCCCGGGGAGAAGCGTCAGAGTGCAGAGGGTGAGGGGCAGTGGTTGGGTGGCAGAAAGCAGTGTGGCCGCAGTGATGGGCGTCAGGAGAGCTGGTGGGTCCTGGGCTGGCTCAGCATCGGTGGGGAATCAGGTGACCCTGGGTGACTGAGCTGAACTTCAAGCTTCAATTTCCTGAAATCCAGCTCTGGGCAAAACACTGTTAGGAACTTGGACAGGGATTCAAGCCTCAGCCAGAGGGACAAGAAGTGGAACACGGCCAGGGCAGTGAGCAGGGCAGCCAGACAGATCGTCTGCCGCAGGTGGGTTAGGCAGACGAGTGCAGCGAATCAGCTCCAGGCACGCCTGGTGGGTAGGGCACAGCACACGCCCGCTTTGCCCACTGGCACAGAAGGGGACCGATGGGGAAAAACACCTTCCCCGCCAGCAGGCACCACCCTACAGAAAAGCAATCTGGCCACCTTGCCGGAAACGAGGTCTGGATCTGACAATGGCAGATGGGGGTGAGTAGCCAGGCTTTGGGAAGGAGAGTCTGGAGCTGGAGGGAGGGTGGAGCTCCAAAGTTCCATCATCCAACCTCCACACCATGGCCTGGACCCCCCCATTCCCAGGGACCCACTTCTGCCCCTTCTCCATCCTCTTACTCCCTTGGTCTTCCTTCCTCCTCAGCCTTTTCCCAATCTGGGGCCCCTTTCTCCCCATACCCCCAAAGCTACACAGAGAGGAGAGGATTATGCCATAATGTTTATACCAGCCATCTTGCAAAAGGGGAATATGACACTATTATAACTATACTGGGGACTAAATGGGTTTTCAGGTATAGCTTCCGAGGTGGAGCTAGTGGTAAAGAATCTGCCTGCCGATGCAGGAAACTTACGAGATGCAGGTTGGATCCTGAGTCGGGAAGATCCCCTGGAGAAAGGCATGGCAACCCACTCCAGTATTCTTGCCTGGACACTCCCATGAACAGAAAAGCCTGGCGGGCTACAGTCCATGGGATCACAAAGAGATGGACACACCTGAAGCAACTGAGCATGCACACACACACACGTTTCAGATTAAGTAGCAAAGATATTAGAGGAGGTGCTTTCGAAGGGCCAGGAAACAGGAGTGAGGATCAGGGATGAAGGGAGAAACAGAAAAATACAGCTCGAGAGGGTGCAATTCATCCGTCACATGCTGTGAGCTCCTCTCCTCCAAGTGGGGACTGTAGCTCTAAGATCCTCCAACAACTGCCTCCCAAGGAGATAAAACAATACAAAACTATATGGAAGATCAATATTTTGTCATTACAAATTATATACTGCTTCCTGTCCTGGCCAAATGACTTGGCAAAAAATGTCAAGGAACCACTGGAAACATCTCTGAGCACCTTGTATCCTGGCTCTGGGTGGCAGCAGGAGGGGCCGCTTGTGTGGGGAGGAAGGGAGATGCCATGATGGAGTGATCCTGATTAATGTCAACACCAGCGAGCGCAGGCACCCGAGAAGGAATCCTTTTCTTGTGGTTTGGGCAGCCAGTAGTGGAAAGGGTGTTCTTCTCCTCTTTCCTAACAGCTAAGACATATGGGTCCCTTCACGGCGAGACTTGCAAGGAAAAAGGGCAGCTTCCACTTGAACTGCAATCCAACTAATGGGTCCCAGGGAATAAACCCACCCCAAGTCTGGGAACACTTTCTGAGCCTGAAACTATCCACTTGGCCAGCTCGATCGGGCTCCTGCCTTACATCCCCATGTCCTCCTAACTTCTGGCATCTTCCTTTCTCTGTGCTCCTTTCAGAATGGCGAGGTCTGCCCAGGAGCCCAGCCCACGACTGGTCACTACTTGCAACTTCTGGTGCAGGAATCAGTGCACAGAGGCCCACGGATGGACACGTGGGGCTATCTCATCACCAGNTTTATGAGACAAGCTAAGATGGCTTGAATGTTGCTGATGAGCATTTAGGTGGAGGTACAAAGTAGTCCTTTAAATAAAGTTTTTAAAAATATATTTATTTGGCTGCACAGCGTCTTAGTTATGGCATGCAAACTCTTAGTTGCAGCATGTGGCATCTAGTTTCCCAACCAAGGATCAAACCTGGGCCCCCTGCAGTGGGAGTGTAAAGTCTTAGCCATAGGACCACCAAGGAAATCCCTCAATAATGTTTTAATGAAGCAGATAATAATCATAAGAACGCATGCATGCTCAGTCCAATTCTTTACAACTCCATGGATTGCAACTTACCTAACTCTGTCCATGGGATTCTGCAGGCAAGAATACTGGAGTGGGTTGCCATTTTCTCCTCCAGGGGCTCTTCCCCCAACCCAGGGATCAAACCTGAGTCTCTGGCAGTGACAAGCAGATTCTTTACCACTGAGCCACCTGGAAAGCTTCGGCCCAAGGCACTTTGACTTAAAAGCCTTCAGGGAGAGCAGGTAGGACGAGCCAGCCCTGTCTGATCCTCATGCTCATCACCCTGAAGCCTCTGAGACTCCAGCTCCTACAGCCCAGCATCTATTCATTCCTCCCTAGACACAGGCAGTAGGTGTTCAATGAATGCCACGAATGAAGGGCTGAATATTAAAGTTGTGCAGTCACCACCTAGTTTGGGGGGTAGGGGGTGGGCACCCGTTGGCAACACAGAGACAGAGGTGAGCCCCAAGTGTTCTCGGCAGGGGGCTGCTAACGGCAGAGAAGAAGCAATTTCCAGCAGCAAATCTCTGACCCACCAGTCCTGTGATTCTTAAGTCCATCACTGAAGCACTTTGCAATTTTATTTCCTTGTCCATAAAATAATAATATAAAACAATCATAAAAGATATTTAATACACAGGTGAGGGACAAGAATATCCACTTCATGCAAATTTTACACTCTCCATTTTAAAAACCACCGTTAAGCTCTGTGTCATACATCTGTTTTCATATGACATTTTCACTAGACTGACATCTCCATATCTTAATCACTCCTGTTGCCTCAGAGTAGGTGCTTAATAAATGTCGCTGAATCAAATGAAATTTATTAAATGGGACATGTGAAATTGTAAATATTACGCAAATGTATTTAAAGTCACATCCGAAATTAACTTCTGACTCAACGAAACAAGACACCTTCCTTCAAAAAAGTCTAAGTTATAATGTGAAATAAATCTGGTATCACAGTTTTATAATTTGATAAACATTGCTCCACAATGCAGCATTTCCTGATTGGCTTCTTCCGACTTTCTATTTTGCATAATTCTCACACCTACAGGAAAGCTCAAAGAACAGTACAATGAATATCCCTATGCTTTTCACTTAGATTCACCAAATGTTAATATTTGCCACATTTGTATTTTCTCTTTCTGTGTCTGTACACACACATATACCTTTTTCTAACCTTTGAAAGCAAATTTCAGATATCATTATGATTCACCCCTAAATATTTCAGCATGTGTCTTCCAAGAACACAGACATTTCTTCTACATAAACAACATTTTGATGCCCATGAAATTTTTATCATTTAAACAAAAATCATATATCATCTTGACTTGGATATTTGAGTTTCCCTGATTCTCCTAAAAGTGCCCATTGTATTTTTCCAATCCAGGATGCAGTCAAGGATTATGTATAGCATTTACTTGTCAAGTCTCTCATCTCCTTTAATCTAGAGCAGTTCTCCCGTGATTTTTCTTTTATGGTACTGACACCTTTCTATCACAGAAATGTCCCCTTATCTGAATGTGTCTGATTATTTCCTCATGATCTGATTCAGGGTAAACATTTTGGCAGGATTACTACCCATGGGACATCCTCTTCTCGTGGCATCATGCCAGGGAGCACAGGATGCCAGGCTGTCCTCTTAACACCGATGCTATGTTTGACCACTTGTTTAAGATGTCCACCAGATTTCCCAATTATAAAGTTACCTTTACCTGTGTCATTAATAAGTAACCATAGAGAGACATTTTAACACATTTATTTTAATTAGTTGAATTACAAATGTTCCTACTATCTATGTAAAAATACAAGAGTTACGAAAAAATAAGCCCCCAAATCCAGAACCAAACAATTACATTTCCTTTGAGGCTCATGCCCAGTCAAAAAATTTATCTAATAAGCTAATGTTATAGATGGATAGGGAGGCCTGGCGTGCTGTAGTCCATGGGGTCACAAAGAGTCGGACATGAATGAGCAAATGAACTGAACTGAACTGAATGTTATAGAAACTTTTTAGTTGAGAAGGAAAAATGCAGGTCAAGTGGAATTAAACTCCGTTTTAGTAATCTTGTTTGAAAACTTCTTACAAAATGAAATACAATCCCCATTAAACAATCAAGTCCAGTTATGAAAATACGGCTCTGCTGGCCTGAAAACAGATCCTTTTAATCCTGGTCCAAACAGCATGTCTGCCAATGGCTTGGCGAGGACATTTCTTTCTTGTGGGTTTATCACCATCCTGCCCTATGAAATCCAGACCTTGGTACCATCGGAAAGAGGGTGCTTAGGAGGAAAGTCACTGTGTCCCTCGGCTTCTGCTCCCCTTTGAGAAAAAGTAGAGCATTCCTCTTTCCCAAAACACCTGCTCCCCTTTGAGGGAAGGTAGAGCATTCCAGAAACTTAAAGGAAGGGACTTAAGAGTCCCCAGGTCAATCTCTTGCCCCGGGAAAGAACCTTCACCCTAGAATTTCCTTTTAAGAGAAAACACATTGCATTGCCTGCAAGTTCTGGCCACTGCATGTTTCCTCACTGTCTTGAAATTTTTTTTCTCATAATTCCTCCTCCTGTTCTTTGAAGTAGCACAGATTTCTACCATTTATCCCACATGACCGACCGCCTGTCCAGAATTTAAATACCAACAACACATCTTCCTAGGTTCCTTTTAAAGAATTAAGATTCAAGTCACCAGGAGGCAAGGACTAGGGTAGGAAGTGGGAAGGAAAAGAGAATTAAAATATCTCACTTCCTCATTAAAAATAACTACAATAACTCCATGCAATCAAACCCTGAGCCAAAATACAGTCTAAAGATTTGGAAAACTCCAATAACTTGAAAAATGACAAGACTGCTATTTTTCAGTGGAAGATTTCAAGAAAAAAAAAATCAAAAGGCAGGGAGAAGGTGAAACATTTGCATCTATATTTCATGACTGATGAATTCTTAACTCTGGAGGAAAAAAGAGATTGAAGACATATAGCATGGTTTTCAGTCCTTGTAGATGTTAACTATTCAATATTATTTCCTAAGTAGACACAAAGGGTAGAGTTTGAAATTAACATATGTTACTCAAGAGCATTTTATCACAACTAAAATTTACAGATAGATTTGATGGTGATTTTAAATAAGCTGAGGATTGTATAGTCCATGGGGTCACCAAGAGTCAGACAGGACTGCGTGACTTTCAATTTCACTTTTTTTACTTTCCATGGTAGCTCAACTGGTAAAGAATCTGCCTGCAATGTGGGAGACCTAGGTTCAATCCCTGGGCTGGGAAGATCCCCTGGAGAAGGGAACAGCTACCCACTCCAATAGTCTAGCCTGGAGAATTCCATGGACTGTATAGCTCAGGGGGTCGCATGACTGAACAACTTTCACTTTCACACTTTCACTTTAAATAAGCTGAAGCCCTTGGAATCCAAGAACTGAGCTCACCTTCACAGTGAAGTCCAATATTTTATCCATCTCTATTGCTATACTGAACTCTTGGGGAATTTTTTTGTCCAGGACTTGATTCTCCCTGTAAAACTTACTTTCCCTCATTCACACTTTTTTTTTTTTTTTTTTT
>SJYX01016075.1:220234-241485 GCA_006410675.1 Oreotragus oreotragus
CTCATTCACTTTTTTTTTTTTTTTTTTTTTTTTTTGCTAATTTATAATAAAATTGAGGATGACATTTAGTTCAATCCCTGAACCAATAAATAGCACTGGAATTTGTTTGACAAACTATATAGGACAAGGGAAATGATAATCATGTTTTTCCAAGGCAAAGAGATTTAAATAACTCAACTTTAATAATCAGCAACCACGGTATCTAATTCCTCCTTGAATCTACATTTTCAAACTCCACAACTCCTAAAAAAATACTGATTTCTACACATGACTTATACCATGATGAAGTTCAACAAAGTATTTCTCAATGATTATGATTTACTGTAAATGATTCTAAACGATGTTATTTATCATCATTTTTCAAAAACAAGTCCACACCCTCCATCATGTTCCAATCCTCCCCTTTGCCAATATTTTTCTCACTGGAGAGTATTCTTGGGACTTTCCAAGACTACTCAGCATACTGACTCAGCATATTCCTTTTTGATTAGTCTGCATTTTTGTGGGGGGAATGAGCTTTAAGCTGAAGTGTCATTTCAAGTCAGTGGGTAAGACTTCATACTCCCGTGCAAAGGGTCCAGGTTTGATCACTGGTCCGGGCCCAGGTTTGATCGCTTGTCAGGGAACGAGATCCCACATGCCGCAATGAAGATCAAAAATCCTGCGTGCCAGAGACCCGGTGCAGCCAAATAAAGTAATACATATTTTTAATATTATTTTTTTTAATGAGTATTCTCATTTCTAGCCTGCATTCAGAATGCTCCTTTCCTGAATTTAGTTGTCACATTTCTCCCCTTCTCCTTCTGCTACATCTTTCTTAAGATGCTAAATCAGAGCGCTAAGGCTAAAACCATCCTTTTGGCTGGGTTTCCAATGTGCTTACTAATGGCAGGGCACTTTGGAGACCTTTTTGACAGCAGCTGTGCTTTTCTGTAAGGAATAATGCTGGTCACTTAAATTGACTCAGCATATTCATTTTTGTTAGTGAGCTTTTTTTTTTTTTGGAATGAGATTTAGGGTCAAGTGTCACTTCAGATCAGTGGGGCTATAGATTAAATATCCATCTGAGAAACTATTCTTTGGCCAAAAGCTGTCTTTACTTTCTGAACATGAAGCCCCTAGAAGGGCAGTTCTCAGCGTGGACGGCATTGCATCTGGGGTCTTCTACTGGTCGTCACTGTGTGCATGCTCAGTCACGTGGTCGTGTCTGACTCTTCCCCACCCCACGGACTAGCCCACCAGGCGCGCTTGTCCATGGGATTTTCCAGGCAAGAATACTGGAGTGGGTTGCCATTTCCTCCTCCAGGGGATCTTCCTGACCCAGGAATGGAACCCGCATCTCCTGCATCTCCTGCACTGGAAGGCAGATTCTTTACAACTGAGCCATCAGGCAGTCACAATAACAAGCCCCGGTAAGGAGAAAGACTATGCATATGAAGAGACATCAGCCTCCACCCTGAGAAAGATCATGGCCAGGTCTGCGTGAGGAGTCTGGACAAAAGGACCTGACGGAGGTTTTGTCTTTTGCTTGTTGGACTTCCGAGGATCCAAATGCCCTTCCCACCGTATGAATCCTTCCCACCTTACGAATCCTGCTAGGAACAGAATGCACTGCTCCCTTTAGAAGCTGAAAAATGCCAGTTTTCCAGCTCCTTTGACAGGTAAGTCAGCACGGGTGCCTGATCCAATGTCTCCTTCCAAGATCCTGCATCTAGAGCAAATGATACCAAAAAGCAGAGACAATGAAGACTTGTTCCTAGAAGCTACAAATATGGCAGCCCCATCTGGCTGCTGGGAAAGTGATGACGCCAGCAGGAATGTACCAAGTCCAGAGTCCAGGCTCCAGGCTGACCGTGTGGCCATCACCAGCCGCAGCCACCAGCACTCAGCCACAGCTGAGTCCTCGCAGAGGGACCTGTGGTTCTCTGACTGTGCAACCTCCTTGGTTTCTGCCCATTTCCTGAACCTGATTCTCTGAGATCCTCAGACCCTCTTCCCACTATCCCACATCCTCTCCCTCCATCCTCGAAGGTGACTCTTTCACTGGTAAAGTTAAGACTATCAAAAAGGAATCCCTTGCCTTCCCATCCCAAACCCATGAGCACACTTACATCTGCATAGCTCCTTCTTTCCTTCTGGACCTACAAAGCAGGAGCCTCCCCATTCCTCTGCAAAAAGCCAATCCCTCCCTCTGTGCTCCAGTCTCATTCCCCTCCTGCCTTCTGTTGGCTCCATCCCATCAGCTTTTATCTTATGTATTAATTTTTTAATTAAACTATAGTTGACTTGCAATATTATATTAGTTTCACAAGTACAACATACTGATTCAACATTTTTATAGATTATATTTCATAGAAACTTATAAAACATTGACTATATTCCCTGTGTTGCACATCACCTCTTTGATTCTTATTTATTTTATACCCAGTAATTTGTACCTCTTAATCCTTTTTCCCTCTCTTGCCTGTTTCCCATCCTTCTTCCTACATGTAACCACTAGTTTACTCTCTGTATCTGTGAATCTGTTTCTATTATATTTGTTCATTTGTTTTATTTTTTAAACTCCAATGATTAATGAAAACATATAGAGGCTTCCCTTGTGGCTCAGTGGTAAAGACTCCACCTGACAACACAGGAGACGTGGGTTTGATCCCTGATCTGGGAAGATCCCACATGCCATGGAGCAACTAAGCTTGTGGTCTATATCCTGGGAGCTGCAACTACTGAAGCCCACACACGCTAGAGCCTGTGCTCTGCAACGAGAGACGTCACCACCATGAGAAGCCCAAGCGCCACAACTAGAGAGTGGCCCCTGCAGCAATGAAGACCCAGCACAGCCAAAAATATATATATAAACTTTTTAAAAAGGAAGCATAGCATTTGGCTTTCTCTGATTTATTTCACTAAACATAACACCCTCCAAGCCATCATTTTTCAAATGACTCTTCCATCTGAAAGCCAAGAAAATTCCTCTCCTTCCAACCAAACCCTCCACCTACTTCCTTCCCCTGGAGGCAGCCGATCCTGCAAAGAGTGGAGCCCTGACTCGTCCCGCTTCCTCACTTCTCCTCCAGTTCACCCAGAGTTCAGTTCTCAGCCTCCTCTAACCTCCCTCTGCACTATGTCCACGTTACATCATGGCCCAGACTCCTCACATAAACTCCAGACCCAACCATCTAGTTAATTTCCACTTGAGACATCTCACCCTCAGCTCAACTCAACTTGACCCAACGGCAACCTCATCCCTGCCCCCTGGAGCCTGCTAACTCCTGTGGAACCCATAGGTTTCAACGCAGCCTTCCCCTTCTCTGGTCTGCGTTTGATGCTTCCTGGAACTCTGTGCTCTTCCTTTCAAACACCCATCACAGGAGCAATTAAATAACTACTCCTGTGGAATCAGGATGTGAGCTTGATTATCCTGCCATCTCACGAACTGCAACAGGAACACCCTGACTATATGGAGCCGCAGGCCAGGGCAGGGCCTGCACTTGGCCCAGGATAAGGGTGATGCTGGTAGTCCGCCAAATCCCCAAGGATTAACTTGCACTGTGTGCTAAGTCACTTCAGTTGTGTCTGACTCTGCGATCCTATGGACTGCAGAACTCACCAGGCTTCTCTGTCCGTGGGATTCTCCAGGCAAGAATACTGGAGGGGGTTACCATGACCTCCTCCAAGGGATCTTCCCAACTCAGGGATGGAACCTGCATCTCTTATTGACAAAAAAAAAAAAAAAAGGATGCTCAAGTAACTTTCATTGTGATGAAGATGCATCCAAGGGTGAACTCTCGGATCTGGACACAAGGTGGCTTCCTGCGTCCCAAACGCTCCCACTTCAAGGCTCTGGCTGCTCCTGAGAGGACCCAGAACAGGCATCCTTCACAGCAGGGTGAACGTGTGATAAGGAGTGATGCTGCAGGGAGTGAGGAGGCCCGGGGAGAAGCGTCAGAGTGCAGAGGGTGAGGGGCAGTGGTTGGGTGGCAGAAAGCAGTGTGGCCGCAGTGATGGGCGTCAGGAGAGCTGGTGGGTCCTGGGCTGGCTCAGCATCGGTGGGGAATCAGGTGACCCTGGGTGACTGAGCTGAACTTCAAGCTTCAATTTCCTGAAATCCAGCTCTGGGCAAAACACTGTTAGGAACTTGGACAGGGATTCAAGCCTCAGCCAGAGGGACAAGAAGTGGAACACGGCCAGGGCAGTGAGCAGGGCAGCCAGACAGATCGTCTGCCGCAGGTGGGTTAGGCAGACGAGTGCAGTGAATCAGCTCCAGGCACGCCTGGTGGGTAGGGCACAGCACACGCCCGCTTTGCCCACTGGCACAGAAGGGGACCGATGGGGAAAAACACCTTCCCCGCCAGCAGGCACCACCCTACAGAAAAGCAATCTGGCCACCTTGCCGGAAACGAGGTCTGGATCTGACAATGGCAGATGGGGGTGAGTAGCCAGGCTTTGGGAAGGAGAGTCTGGAGCTGGAGGGAGGGTGGAGCTCCAAAGTTCCATCATCCAACCTCCACACCATGGCCTGGACCCCCCCATTCCCAGGGACCCACTTCTGCCCCTTCTCCATCCTCTTACTCCCTTGGTCTTCCTTCCTCCTCAGCCTTTTCCCAATCTGGGGCCCCTTTCTCCCCATACCCCCAAAGCTACACAGAGAGGAGAGGATTATGCCATAATGTTTATACCAGCCATCTTGCAAAAGGGGAATATGACACTATTATAACTATACTGGGGACTAAATGGGTTTTCAGGTATAGCTTCCGAGGTGGAGCTAGTGGTAAAGAATCTGCCTGCCGATGCAGGAAACTTACGAGATGCAGGTTGGATCCTGAGTCGGGAAGATCCCCTGGAGAAAGGCATGGCAACCCACTCCAGTATTCTTGCCTGGACACTCCCATGAACAGAAAAGCCTGGCGGGCTACAGTCCATGGGATCACAAAGAGATGGACACACCTGAAGCAACTGAGCATGCACACACACACACGTTTCAGATTAAGTAGCAAAGATATTAGAGGAGGTGCTTTCGAAGGGCCAGGAAACAGGAGTGAGGATCAGGGATGAAGGGAGAAACAGAAAAATACAGCTCGAGAGGGTGCAATTCATCCGTCACATGCTGTGAGCTCCTCTCCTCCAAGTGGGGACTGTAGCTCTAAGATCCTCCAACAACTGCCTCCCAAGGAGATAAAACAATACAAAACTATATGGAAGATCAATATTTTGTCATTACAAATTATATACTGCTTCCTGTCCTGGCCAAATGACTTGGCAAAAAATGTCAAGGAACCACTGGAAACATCTCTGAGCACCTTGTATCCTGGCTCTGGGTGGCAGCAGGAGGGGCCGCTTGTGTGGGGAGGAAGGGAGATGCCATGATGGAGTGATCCTGATTAATGTCAACACCAGCGAGCGCAGGCACCCGAGAAGGAATCCTTTTCTTGTGGTTTGGGCAGCCAGTAGTGGAAAGGGTGTTCTTCTCCTCTTTCCTAACAGCTAAGACATATGGGTCCCTTCACGGCGAGACTTGCAAGGAAAAAGGGCAGCTTCCACTTGAACTGCAATCCAACTAATGGGTCCCAGGGAATAAACCCACCCCAAGTCTGGGAACACTTTCTGAGCCTGAAACTATCCACTTGGCCAGCTCGATCGGGCTCCTGCCTTACATCCCCATGTCCTCCTAACTTCTGGCATCTTCCTTTCTCTGTGCTCCTTTCAGAATGGCGAGGTCTGCCCAGGAGCCCAGCCCACGACTGGTCACTACTTGCAACTTCTGGTGCAGGAATCAGTGCACAGAGGCCCACGGATGGACACGTGGGGCTATCTCATCACCAGAATCCAAGTTTCTGTTCAGGGACTTCTCAAAGGCAATCTTTGCTTTTCACTCCTCCATTTCAGAAAATCAATACTGGAAGTTCTGTGCACCTGCCTTTTGCTTTACAGTTAAGGACTCAGTGATGGTTAGAGGGGAAGAAGAGGAGGGGTGGAGAGGGTCCTGCTGCTAAGGTGTGACACGGTGACCTGACCACACTGGGGCCCCAGGACAACTCAAGGCCGACCAAGTGCGGTCACTGAACTGGAAGCCTGGGCTCCTCCCCTGTGCTCGCTGGGCTGCAGCTTAGTCCACAACTTGAAGCTCTGTCTGCTGGGGTTAGTGGTCCCAGCAGCATCATGAAACAGCACAACTGAGCAGGTGGCCACCGTCACAGGACAAGGAGGGAGGGGGGCACCTGCAAGGATTCGTCAAGTCAAACTAGTGGAATAATCACGAGGAGGGAGAGAAACACTAGCATGTGTTGAAGATTTAGGATATGCCGGTACTAATACTTCTGTATTTCAGTAGTTTTACAATAATCCGAGTGTATGGATACTGATAGTCTATGTCATAGATGCAGAAACTAAAGTTCGCAGATCGCTCAGACAGTAAAGAATCTGCCTGCATTGTGGGAGACCCAGGTTTGATCCCTGGTTTGGGAAGATTCCCTAGAGAAGGGGATGACAACCCACTCCAGTATTCTTGCCTGGAGAATCCCACGGACAGAAGAGCCTGGCGGGCTACAGTCCAGGGGGTTCACAAAGAGTTNCTCAGACAGTAAAGAATCTGCCTGCATTGTGGGAGACCCAGGTTTGATCCCTGGTTTGGGAAGATTCCCTAGAGAAGGGGATGACAACCCACTCCAGTATTCTTGCCTGGAGAATCCCACGGACAGAAGAGCCTGGCGGGCTACAGTCCAGGGGGTTCACAAAGAGTTGGACACGACTAAGCAACTAACACTTTCACTTTCAAAGTTTGCAGAAGACATGGAATGTTCCATGAGTCGGTGACAAAACCAGGACTCAAGTTCACATCTGATTCCCAAGCCCGGGCTGTTATATGCAGTCAGCTGTATGGGCAGCCACAGGGCAGGGCAGGGAGAGCATGGTCCCTTCTTCAAGGAGTCGTTCCTCCCTGGGTGGCCCTGCCAACACCAGGAGTGGCTGCACAGCCTGACATTCCGGCCCTGTGTGCACCATGCTCAAGAAAGCCAGCAACAGGAGAAACACCAAGAGGTGCCTGGCCGTGTGGACATGTGCCCCAACCTCCAGGTCTGCGCATCCCTAGCATAGTTATCACTGGCGATGGGAGGCTGCCAAATCCCAGACCTTACCTCCACTGCCTACCCCGCTTCTGGTTCAGCCTATCCCTGCTGTTCAAGCCCCAGGGAGGCTGGATAATGAGCAGAGTGTCCTTCTGGCCAACTGCTGCTCAGAGTGTGGACCCCAGGCCAGCGGCCGGGCAGCCCCGGGAGCATCTCAGACTCTACATCTGCAACCTTTGGAGTCAGGCCTGTCATCGGAAGAGATGACTCAGATGTACACTCAAGCTGAGAGGCACTGGCCCAGCCCACAACATAGATCCTTTTTTCCATCAGCTGCACATGGCCAGCATCGCTCTTTCTCCTGTAGAAACCTGGTCTCAAGTGAGTGTTAAGTCACTGTATTACCTCTCCCAACAACATTAGCCTTTTAATAGCTTGATCCTCAGCAAAAGGAATTCCAGGGGTGGGTGGGCAGCCTGCTCTACACCCTGCAATCACACCATGCTTGCAACCGCCAAACCATCACCACAGAAAGCTGGCCAAGTTTTTCCAGCAATGAACTAAGTCTTCTCCACGCTATGATCACAGACCAGTTTGGGGGACAAAATAAGTATTTCAGATAGCCAGATTACAAGCCATTGTGATTTGTGCAAGTCTGTCTTCTCTAGGATAATACGTTGAGCAAGAAATTGCAGCTAAGAACACACTTTACTAGGCTCTAATTGTTCTCCAAAGTAAGCAATAACTCTTAGCAAGAGTAGCAATGATGGTAGGAAAAGGTACGACGTGGGTGGGAAGGGGTCTTTTGAAAGAATGCCTCGAGGGGGTGTTATGAGTCATGATATCCATGTTTAGTATGAATCCCTATATATTTAGAAATGAACCCACTCTCAGTTGTCAACATACACATCATTATCTTACTGTCGCTGGAAACATTTAGGGGCAAAAGAAAAAATAGTGGGGGATGAAACAGTACAATAGCTAATGAGGCCTTATAATTAAAGGATATCTTTGCTCAAGGGAAAAGAACGTATCACATCAGTTCTCAAAGGTAATAGCTAAGTAAAAGGTTCTTGGTCTGTTTTGTACTATATATAAAAGGAAAATTATAAAATGGCAATCCACTCCAGTATTCTTGCCTGGAAAATTCCATGGACAGGGGAGCCACCTGGGCTTCAGTCCATAGGGTCACAAAGAGTCAGACACAACCGCCTCTTCTATCAGCCTTTAATGCCTGTCATCCTACTTGATGTTGGGCTTCTCTGTGAGAAGCAAAACTGAAAACTGAACCACAGCCAGCTTACAAAGCCTGAGTTTTGATTTTCTACAGAATCTCACTGAACTTGTTAAAATGACTCAGAACTATCATCAACACCATAAAATGAGAAACAGGACTTCCCTGGTAGCCCAGTGGTTGAGGATCTGCCTGCCAATGCAGGGGACATGGGTTCGATCCCTGATCCAGGAGGAGCCCCCATGCCCTGAGGCAACTCAGACCAAGTGCCACAACTACTGAAGCCCGAGCTTCACAGCTAGAGACCAAGGCCCAGCTCAGCCCAAAACAGGGAAATAAATTTTAAAAATAAAAATTTTCTGGGCTCCAAAATCACTGCAGATGGTGACTGCAGCCATGAAATTAAAAGACGCTTACTCCTTGGAAGGAAAGTTATGACCAACCTTGACAGCATATTGAGAAGCAGAGACATTACTTTGCCGACTAAGGTCCGTCTAGTCAAGGCTATGGTTTTTCCAGTAGTCATGTATGGATGTGAGAGCTGGACTATAAAGAAAGCTGAGCGCAGAAGAACTGATGCTTTTGAACGGTGGTGTTGGAGAAGACTCTTGAGAGTCGCCTGGACTGCAAGGAGATCCAACCAGTCCATTCTAAAAGAGATCGGTCCTGGGTGTTCACTGGAAAGACTGATGCTGAAGCTGAAACTCCAATACTCTGGCCACCTGATGCAAAGAGCTGACTCATGGGAAAGATTGAGGGCAGGAGGAGAAGGGGATGACAGAGGATGAGATGGTTGGATGGCATCACCAACTCAATGGACATGGGTTTGGGTGGACTCCCGAAGTTGGTGAGGGACAGGGAGGCCTGGCATGCTGCGGCCCATGGGGTCACAAAGAATCAGACACGACTGAGTGACTGAACTGAAAAATAAATAGTTTTATATGAACATACACATCTCTCAAGCTTTGAATGATCACTGTTGCTGTCCAGTCACTCAGTCATGCCTGGTTCTTTGCGACCCCATGGACTTACAGCACACCAGGCTTCCCTGTCCCTCACCATCCCCCAGAGTTTGTTCAAACTCATGTCCACTGACTCGGTGATGCCATCCAACCATCTTGTCCTCTGCTGCCCCCTTCTCCTCCTGCCCTCAGTCTTTCCCAGCATGAGGGTCTTTTCTAATGAGCCAGCTCTTCCCATCAGGTTGCCAAAGTACTGGAGCTTCAGCTTCAGCATCAATCCTTCCAATGTATATTCAGAGTTGATTTCCTTTGGGATTGACTGGCTTGATCTCCTTGCAGTCCAAGAGACTCTCAAGAGTCTTCTCCAGGACCACAATTTAAAAGCATCAATTCTTTGGCGCTCAGCCTTCTTTATGGTCCACTTCTCACATCTGTATATGACTACTAGAAAAACCATAACTTAGACTATACAGACCTTTGTCAGCAAAGTGATGTCTCTGCTTTTTAATACACTGTCTAGGTTTGTCATAGTTTTTCCTTCCAAGGAGGAAGTGTCTTTTAATTTTGTGTCTGTAGTCACTGTCCACAGTGATTTTGGAGCCCAAGAAAATAAACCCTGTCACTGTTTCCACTGTTTCCCCATCTATTTGCCATGAAGTAATAGGACCAGAAGCCATGATCTTGGTTTTTTGAATGTTGAGTTTTAAGCCAGCTTTTTCAATCTTTCACCCTCATCAAGAGGCTGTTTAGCGTCTCTTTCTATGATTCAACAGATGTTGGCAATTTGATTTGAATAATCATAAAGTCAAAAAAAATACATCTCGACAGTTTATTCTAAGTAGCACCCAAATGTACAACTGGAATGGAAACAGTGATTATATTTGACTGTTTCAACAATATACTGCTTGTCTTCATCTACATCCTACTGTGTTTAACAAAAAAGGGTGGGGAGAGATTTAGAACCACAGATCCCTAAGACGTAAAGAAAACAGTAATATGAAATTACCCAAGAGCAAAAACAAACAAACAGAAGAAAATTATCAGTAGTGATGAAATCTTGAGCTCACAGTGAAGTTTGCACACAAAACAGGTGATGAAGGTCTAAACACTTGCACAGTATAGCCATAAATCGGCTTCCAGTAACCAATAATCAAGAGGGAAACGGGATCCCATCCCAGTGTCCATATGTTTTATTTAGTTTTACTTGTAATGCCCCAATGAAGCACAATTATTTCAGGGACTAAAGGGATTTCTCAAACGGATCTTCTTAAGGGGACACTCTAGAAGGTGATGGACAACATCCTGAGTGAGGAGCACAGTTCTAAACAAACGCCCACAGGGACCATAAAGTTTCACAAACCAGAGCAGGGACAGATGGGAGCACTTCATGCGACATCATCACACAGCATCTCAGGCCAGCTCTGCAGCCAGACTCCGAGGGAACCAATCCTGCGCCCACTGAGTGCTCACGTGTGACCACGAGTCACAGGGTCAGGAGGCTACAAAACATCCCCGAGCTTCCGTTCCCTTTCTAGAAAACAGGAGCCTCCCCTATGAGGTTGTAGCGAGGATGAAATGAGTTAATAGTTGAAAAGTGCTTAGACCAGTTTCTAGCCTAGGAAGTCTGTTAGCATTCAGTTCACATGATAGGTGCATAAAACTTGAGGTTCTTGCAACTTCCCTGATGGTTCAGTGGGGAAAAAAATCTGCCTGGCAATGCAGGAGACACGGCGGGTTTGATCCCTGATCGGGGAAGAGTCCACATGCCAAGGAGCAACTGAAGCCCCTGGACCACAACTACTGAGCCTGTACTCCAGGGCCCAGGACCTGCAACTACTGAGCTGGAGCACCCGGAAGCCCACGATCCACTGCAAGAGAAGGCGCCACAGCGAGAAGCAGCCCCCGCTTACTGTAGCTAGAGAAAGCCTTCACACAGCAACGAAGACCCAGCTCAACCACATAGAGAATAAATAAGCAAAACCCTGAAGCTCTCAGGTCTAAGTTATTCATCTGCGAAGCAAGGTGTGATTCCTCTTGCTTCATCTTGTGAAGCAGATGTTGAAGGATTTTCTAAGACTCATAGCAGAGCTACCGCAAGGAAGAGGACGACAGAACTTCTCAGCACTCATTTTTCTGAATGTTTCAATTCATACTCTAAATGTAAGTGAGCAAAAGTTCAGCCTTTTCACTAAATCCTCAGTATGTTCCAAATTGCAAGGGATAAATGTTATACTCCTGCATATGTATGGCTTTTGGTGTGTGAGGGACATGTGTAAACTGAGCAGATACACTAAGGAACTTTCTGCTCATTTATTCACACATTAAATACATTAATTCTATGTACTAGGTGTTCTCTATAGAAAGGAACAGAATGCTGTTCCTTATAGTCATAACTCAACTGAACCCTCTCCCTCTCCCCTCCTTTACATTATATGTACTTTTTAAAGATGTATAGTCACCTCCTCAATAATTTCCTTTCATTCTTTCAGAGATGACAGTTGGGGGATTTTAGTCAATTTCCACCAGTCAAAAAGCATCCTTCGAAAGTCAGAGTGGGGCTTCCCTGGCAGTCTAGTGGTTAAAAATCCTCTTGCCAATGCAGGAGACACAGGTTAGATCCCTGGTCCGAGAAGATCCCACATGCCTTGGAGCAACGAAGCCTGTGCATCACGAATACTGAACCCACGTGCCTAGAGCCTGCGGTCTGCAACGAGAGAAACCACAGCAAGCCTGTGCACCACCACGAGAGTAGCCCCCGCTTGCTGCAACTAGAGAAAAGCCCACACAGCAACCAAGACTCAGCATAGCCAACAATAAATAAATAAATCCTAAAAAAAAAAAAAAAAAAGTCAGCTGATGTCACTCAAGGCCCCAACCTGAGACAGATAATCTACTAGAACAAAGGAACTTTGGAGAGTTTCCTAAAGGAGATTTTTACAAAGAAGTGAGCAGGGGTGACAGATAAGAGCATCTCAGAGCCCTTCCCACTCCAGACCTGACAGGACGCAGATACTGGAGCTGAGTCAGAGCTGTGGTGCAGGAGTCAAACCCCTCAAGAGAAGCACTGAGATCCTGCATCGGTGGGGAACAGACACCCCCGCCTCACTCCCCTCCTGTCCTTTGAGCACGTGCTTGTGTGCACGTCCCACTGGCCAGACTCTGCCAAGAACCCAAGCTCAAGGAGAATATGATGCTGCCCAGTAAGGCCGGCTGCTTCAGGCCCATAGTGGGATGGAGGGTGGCTGGAGGGAGAGGCTTGGGGCTACAGTCTGAAACAATTAGCAAACACATCTTGAACTGGCTAACCAAATCTGAGCCAGAGAAGAGACTCGCGGCCACAGAAAGGAGAAGCAGACTTCAGGACTAGCATCAACAACGCTCAAGAAAAATGACAGTTAATGGTCTAGAGTGGTGCTACTCAAAGTGTGGTCCCCGGACTCACCCACGGAGCAACAAGGACAGAACCCGAGGGCGAGTGGGAGAAACCTTCGTAACAATTGAAAAGAAAAAATTAGTATCTGTTGAATCTAATTTTTAAATGAGGTTTGTATTTTGAGGACATCTCTGGTACCTCAAATGGTAAAGAATCTGCCTGCATGCAGAAGACACAGGGTTCAATCCCCGGGTTGGTAAGATGCCCTGGAGAAAAAACTGGCAACCCACTGCAGTATTCTTGCCTGGAGAATTCCATGGACATAGGAGCCTGAGGGGCTACAGTTCATGGGATCGCAAAGAGCTGGACATGACTGAGCGACTAACTTCTTTATTTTGGAAGTCTTTAGGCTTTATTTTTCAATTCATTTTTCTATGAATTCATTTTTACTGAATTTTACAAAGGCACTGGTCTGCGACAGTTTAGAAATATTTGTTTTTTAAAAATGGGTCCTTTGTCACAGACACTTTGAGAGGCACGGTCTAAGCAGTGCTTCTCGAATCTTCATGTGCCCTTGGGTTGGGTGGTGGTTTGTGCAGCCTCAGGGACAGTAGGGGGCACACACAGGCCGGAGGGAATGACAAGAGAAGGGAGGCGAGCAGAGGCTAAGGCTGAGCACCGGCTGCCTGGGAGAGTCAAAAAAACGAGTTCAAACCACAGCATCCTAGCAGTGGGGGCAAGCCCAGCAGCCGGGGCAAGGTGTCGGCCCCGCCTGTCCTCAACACCAGGCCCTTTCAAGTCCAGCCCTGCCCAGGCCTGAGCAGAGCTGGGCAGATGCCCTCGCACTGAAACACGGGAATTTATAAAACGGCTGCCCTTCACCCAGTCTCCCTGCCCTGACCTCCATCCGCAGTTAAGAAGGCTATACTCTGTTCTCCTTGCACCCTGCCTGATGTCAGCCAGGCTCTGGGCTTTGCTCTCTCACTCTCATGCTACCTGCCCCCAACTCTGCCCATCTGCACCCTCTGATAAGGGACGCCAGCCTGAATTCACTCAGCTGGGACCTCCACGATGTGGTGACACAGATCCTGAATCAGAAAGAGTACACTGCATCCTTCCACACACACCCCAAAGGCTCCGAGGCCCCAGTGTGCCCCCTTCATCTCGCCAGAGCTCCTGGGACTCCATGTGCTTAGAACCAGCCACGCGAGGATGGCAAGAGGCTCCTGGGCCAGGGCGATCGTGAGAGGCAAGGGAAAGACCCCAGCGTTCACTCCGGTTATTCCAAGATGTTGAGAAACTGTGAAGGTAAACCTGCGATCTCATTGTTCAGGAAGCTTAAAGCATATGGCTCAGAGCTCATCGTGGGTGATGCACTGAGTCAGGAAATCCCACATGGCAGAGTGTCTACAACAGGGTTCTGAGAGTCCGAGGAGAGCAAATAGCAGAGGAGCTGGCCGTTAGGTTAGAGAGACAAGGAGCATGAAGCAACTCATCTGCAGGCTAAACGCCAAGGAGACCTCGCGTGGAAGAGTGGCAGGAACTGTGGATGCAGTGGAGGGGCGTGAAATTGGGGCCCCCTGGTCTGGAGCGAGCTGCAGGGTCCCAGGAAGTAGGACATCCACGCTGCTTGCATCTCACATCCACACNTGGGACCTCCACGATGTGGTGACACAGATCCTGAATCAGAAAGAGTACACTGCATCCTTCCACACACACCCCAAAGGCTCCGAGGCCCCAGTGTGCCCCCTTCATCTCGCCAGAGCTCCTGGGACTCCATGTGCTTAGAACCAGCCACGCGAGGATGGCAAGAGGCTCCTGGGCCAGGGCGATCGTGAGAGGCAAGGGAAAGACCCCAGCGTTCACTCCGGTTATTCCAAGATGTTGAGAAACTGTGAAGGTAAACCTGCGATCTCATTGTTCAGGAAGCTTAAAGCATATGGCTCAGAGCTCATCGTGGGTGATGCACTGAGTCAGGAAATCCCACATGGCAGAGTGTCTACAACAGGGTTCTGAGAGTCCGAGGAGAGCAAATAGCAGAGGAGCTGGCCGTTAGGTTAGAGAGACAAGGAGCATGAAGCAACTCATCTGCAGGCTAAACGCCAAGGAGACCTCGCGTGGAAGAGTGGCAGGAACTGTGGATGCAGTGGAGGGGCGTGAAATTGGGGCCCCCTGGTCTGGAGCGAGCTGCAGGGTCCCAGGAAGTAGGACATCCACGCTGCTTGCATCTCACATCCACACGGGGACCAGGCTGGCGGGCAGGGCTGGAGCCAGGCACGGAGCCTGGTCCCGATAGAGCCCTAACCCTCCCACCCAACTCCTCAGGCCACTACTCTGGGGCTGGAGGGGCGGCCGAGGACCCACACAGCACCCCTCCTGAAGGCGGGCAGTGACTGCAGGAAAAGGAGGTGGTTTGATTTGATTCCTGTTTTTCTCTAAAAGAAGGAAATGCAATGGAAGAATGGAAAGGAAAAAGACAAAAGTGAAGAGAAACCGCAGAAACAGGAGTAGGGAGAGGAGAGGTTTGGGGAAGAAAAGAGTAAAGGAAGATGCATGGTGACACAGGGAGGCTCCAGGACCACTGGCGGAAGGAGGGGCAGAGGCTCTGGGGTGGGAGTTCTGGGGGACAGCAGGCAGTGGAGAGGAGGGGCCGGGGCCAGGGCTCCCCCGAGACATTATATTTAACTCAAACTCTCATTGGAACCACTGTGAAGAATTCATGAAATTCAGTTTTTCCTTATATATGCTTGCCAATAATAGTAATAGGAAAACTGCCATGACTGAAAGCCAAAATATGCCTGAAATCATGAAAGTTTCACAAGGGAAGAAACAATTTTCAAGATTAGCTAAAGAATAAAAGAGGCTCTTTAAAAATTTTTTTTCCATTTACTGGGCATTTTTCTGATTCTGTTGGCATTTAAACATCTCTAATAGGCTGACCTCATTCCAGGAGGAGCTGGTCAGAAGCTTATATTTGGGGGTGGGAGGATGTCAGGAAGCTCCAAGTAAGCTTTTCCATCAACACGTCCAATTCCACTGGGAGTAACTGTGCCTTTTGTCATCACTGTATTGAGCTCTTCTTTATTCCCCAAAAGGAAAGATTTTTCCCAATTGCTTTACTGTTTTTCTAACTCTAAAAGTAATACATGTGCTCAGTGAAAAAAATACAGATATAACAGCCAGCATGAATTGAATTCTCATAGTGTGAGAGGCATAATTTTAAGAATTTTTCTCTTAACAAATGTTTATTTATTTAACTTTTGCCCGTACCTTTTGGTATGTGAGATCTTAGTTCCCCCACCAGGGATCAAATCCACAATCCCTGCATTGGAAGAGGGAGTCTTAACCACTGGAACACTGGGGAAGTCCCTTTAAGAGTTTTTCTGAATTACATTATTAATTCCTCCAACAACCTTATGACAGTGGTTCTAGGTTCATCCCCAGGTCTCAGATGAAGAAACTGACTCCAAGACATTAACTAGAGGGCCCAGCATCACACAGCTAGAAAGTTCTGGAGCCAGATTTGCACCTGTGTAATAAGAGTGATGGATCTGAATCACACTGTAAATTGGATTCACAAAAGAAAGTAAAATTGACCAATAATCCCTCCATCCAGAGAAGGCACTGTTAGCATTTTAAATACCCTCTTGCCTGACTTTTTGCTTTACTCATACACAGAGATAAAATGTCATCCTACCACACTATATATACCACCTACCTAAAGTTTGATTATTTTTTCTTTACACTATAGCACAAACATCTGTCAGATCAATAAAGACTCCCCCCTCTGTGGCAGCCTTCCTATGGTTGCCAATTAATCCATTCGATGCATCAATTCCCTTACTGGATGTGAGATTGCTATTTCCCGCGTTATCTAATTATGAACAATGCTCCCAAGAATATCTTTGCTCACGCATTTTAGCATTTATCTCCTGCATTGGCAGCCAAGTTTTTTACCACTAGTGCCACCTGGGAAGCCAAACATTTTGAGCATTTACCTCATTATTTTCTTAGGAGCAATTTCTAGACGTATCAGCTCCATGACGAAAATAGATAACAATTTGTTAAGACGCAAATATTCTAGGAAGCTTCAGTCCTGAGCTTCCAGAACTTACTGAGAATAGATCGATAGATCCTTCACTCACTTGGAAGAGATAAGGCAGTGTCAGCTTATTGGAAGCCTAGACGAGGAGAGAGGGAGGGACGTCAATGACAACTTCTCTAAGTAATAGCAGTAATAGTGTATGCCTGCATAGTGCTTCACAAGAATCCAAGCACGTTCACATACACTGTTCATAAGCGTTTTCAGCCGCAGCAGGGAGCCTCCGCCACACACACAGGAGACCCTGCCAGGATGCCAGGACCCCAGCCTGTCTGGGTTCTGTGCCTCAGTCTCTTTCCCACCCTGACCATCACCATGGGACCGAAGGGTGGCACAGCAGCCTAGGCCCTTCCCAAGAAGCCAAGTGGCTCTCCTCTGGTCAATGCTCAGCCCCACTTAATTCCATCCCAGTACCCTGGCATGCCATCTTCCTTATGCCTTCTTAACTGCATGGCCAACCCTCAAAGACAAAGGATTAACCTTTTCTGGACAGCACAGAGGGCTCTGGTCTGTTTATGTTTCTCTTGGCAGCAGGAGCTACAACCCTTGGCGTTCTGGAGCAATGAACCTCATTGTATATTCTCCATCCAGCTCTTTGAGAGACAAATTCCATGTGGGCTGATGGACAGCTGGAGGGTGTGGGGGGCTAGCCCTCTAGTGCCTCCTTCTGGACCGTACGTAGGCCTCTTCTTCTCATGGGAGGCCAAACCCTGATATCACCCTTCCTGCCAAGAAAAACTGCTCTGACCACTCTGCAGCGGCTATAATCCTGACACTCAAGCAAATGCCAGAGTCACAATAGTGTGTGACTCAGGGTGACCTGTAAGCATCACCAATGAGGTCACAGTGACCTCTGTTCAGCACTTGATCCTATTAACTTGTATTGGTAGCGAGTTTGGGAGAAAATTCCAGTAGGAATGTGTTGCTCTTTTCTAGCACACTTTCCGTTCCTGCTTCTGATTCTTGGTTTATGTTGTCTGACTATAGCCTACTGAATGTTTGGGGTGGAAACATATTTTACTCATTTTCTGTTATGTCTGTTTTACTTGTGGCGTTTGTTAAATGGGAACTAGCAAATGCAAATGTTAGGGATATTTTAAAAATACAGCAGAGCTGTTCATGGTTAGAGTAAGACATATAACAAATGGGATAATATAAAAAGAACACTCTTGAAATTTTTCTTTCCATTTAATTCATCAAATTTTGGGGATGAAGGGCCTTCCAGGACTTTTTAAGTCCATGGATAAAAAGAATAATATTATATTCTCCTTGACCTTAAGGACTCTTGAGAGTCCCTTGGACTGCAAGGAGATCAAACCAGTCAATCCTAAAGGAAATCAACCCTGAATATTCATTGGAAGGATTGATGCTAAAGCTGAAGCTCCAATACTCTGGCCACTTAATGTGAACCTGACTCATTGGAAAAGACCCTGATGCTGGGAAAAATTGAGGGCAGGAGGAAAATGGAGCAGTTGAGGATGAGATGGTCGGATGGCATCACTGACTCAGTGGACATGAGTTTGAGCAAACTCTGGGAGATAGTGAAGGACAAGGAAGCCTGGTGTGCTGCAGTCCATGGGGTCAAAAAGAGTCAGACACAACTTAGCACCTGAACAACAACAGCAACTTTAAGGAGCTCACGGTGTAATGGGCCTACATGACATAGCATATACAGCAAGTGTCCAGGAAGGTTTCCAGCAGGTGATACCTGAATTACCTGGGAAAGGAGGTAGCCAGAGCAAGTATGAAGCAAAGGTATTCCTAAGCGCCATGAACAGCACCCAAACAAGGTCACAAAGCAGGAAATGTCACAGAGGGTTTGAAACTGAAAGTGTTAGTCACTCAGTCATGTCCAACCCTGTAGACTGTAGCCTAGCAGGCTTCTCAATCCATGGGGTTCTCCAGGCAAGAATATTGGAGTGAGTTGCCATGCTCTCCCCCATGGGATCTTCCCAACCCAGGGATCAAACCAAAGTCTCTTACATCTCCTGCGTTGGCAGGAGGGTTCTTTACCCACTGAGCCATCACAGAAGCCCCTTGGAGTGTTCAGGGAATTACAAATAGGTCCCTGCTGATGTGACATGGAGTCTGTGGGGAAAAGCAGCATCTAGAACAGAGACTAGTGAAAAGGCAGAAGCTAGACAGTGCGGGGGGGGTGTAGGGGGGAGGTGAGGGGGCTTACACACCATCCCTAGAAACTTGGACTTTATTCTGAAAGTAGTGGGGAGCCATGAAAGGAATGTAAACAGGGAGAATGACATGTTTAAATCTTTGTTTTGCTCAGGAAACAATGAGAAAGATTGATGGGTTGATGGGTAGATGCCTGGAAAACCACCAACCTCAATCATTTCTACTGTTCCTACTGCTCCTCATCACATCTTTCTGTGCCATGAACGCCTGCAGGACAAGGGGAGAGAGCCGAAAGCAGAGGCAGGGAGATGGGTTAGATGACATCACAGGAAAGAGCTGTCAGAGGCCAATACGAGGGTCGCGGCAGTGCAGTTATCAATGGAGAGAAGGAATGGGACTCCAGGATATGAAGAAGCGAGACGCACATTTTGTCCGACATCTTAGCAAGTGGTCACAGTTCCTCTCCTGGCTTTGCTATGCCACCCAAGGATGACAAGAAGAAGAAAGATGTCGGAAAGTCAGCCAAAAAAGACAAACATCCAGTGAACAAATCAAGGGGCAAGGCCAAAAGGAAGAAGCGGTCCAAAGGCAAAGTTCGGGACAAGCTCAGTAACCTAGTCTTATCTGACAAAGCAACATCTGACAAACTCTGTAAAGAAGTTCCCAACTATAGCTTATAACTCCAGTTGTCATCTCTGCGAGACCAAAGATCTGTGGCTTCCTGGCCAGGGCAGCCCTTCAGGACCCCCATAGTAAAGGACTTACTAAACTGGTTTCAAAACACAGAGCTCAAGTAGTTTACACCAAAAGCACCAAGGGTGGAGAAGCCCCAGCTGCTGGTAAAGATGCATGAACAGGTTCCACCAACTGCACATTTTTAAAAATAAAACTTCAAGAAGCCAGAGATAATAATTAAACGGTAAGAAGGGGTGGGAGGCGAAGTGCAGGAACATAGAAGAGACTCAGTGACCAGGCTGGTAAACTGGCTCCTGGAAAGAACCCCTGATGTGTAACATTAGCCAATTCCTCTGGTGTAAATGCTCCCACCCAGGGCTGATGTCAGAGCTGGGAAGAGATACATGCTATCAGCTTTCACCATCTCAAGGAACTCCTGCAGGGCACAGAAGAGACAGCTTTGCCTTTAGATACTTGCTTCCTTCTAGAGCAACAGCTGAGCTGCATTTCCTGCCTCCTCAGTAGTTAGTCTGAGTCTTTGAACCATTGTTTGGAGTGGAGCGACCTGGCCAGGATAAGTTATGCTTCAACTCTTACATGAACGAGAAATAAATCAGCATTGTGTTTAGCCACTAGAGTCAGGATCTGTTTCAATCTTAAGTAATCTTAGGAAATAATCTTAATCCATGGCGTCAATGTTGATTCAGTTTTATGGCTTGAGGAAATAGGTAGATGGTGGAAAAATATATCAGTTTAGAGAAAGATATTGCAAACAGGCAACATGGCCAGAGGATAAGCAGTTTTTAGTTGAGAAACTATTTCTCAGACATTATTTTCTATAACAGTGTGCTTTAACCTCTGAGCCACCAGGGCAGACCCTTAAAGTTCTTAGAATCTACCAACTAATGCACATTACCAATGTTCGGGACAGTGACTCAGAGAACTAAGCAAAACTGACATCTCAGAATTCTACTCTTGCTGTGGATCCACTCAGCTTCCTTGAGTGTTTCACACATAAAAAGAAAATGCCAAATTGTCAGATTCTCCCTAGTGTGTAAGTTCCTTAAAAAGCACTTTAAAGGCAAATTGCCACTGTAGGTTATTTCGGTAGCATAAAGGATAAAATTACATCCTCAGTAGCCCCCGAGGGTTTTATTGGTCCTTGTTTTTCTCCCACTAACAAATGATTGGCCTTCAAGGGTTGAGTCTCATGATTATATGTTCATTAATAGAATATTTATTAATTACAAATTTGCTCTAAGATCTGTATCTTCTAATTATGTTATTGCTCTAAAATACTTAAATGATGTGGCAAAGAGAACCAATTATCCTAAGTGGAACCAATGATCTAATTAACATCAAGGCCAAGGCTGGTCCACTCTCCCCAGAGATTTGATCTCACAGCAATATGCTTTCACTGATACCAGTGAAATCCAGGCCAACCCTGAATCATCCTTGGCTCATTCTACATTCATTCAACAAATATTTATTGAGCATCTACTGTGTGCTGAACACTATGCAAGATTTTGGGAGCAGGACATTTGTAGTGAACACAGAAAGACATCATCCCCAGCTTCCTAAAGCTTACAGGCTAGAGGGTTCCTAAGGAATCTAGGACACTGGGTCAAATCCTAGAGCCGTGCACTTTCTGAATTGAACTGTATTCACCCAGGGACCCAACTGAGTCAGACTCTTCATGACTCTTAGTGAC
>SJYX01016076.1:0-11038 GCA_006410675.1 Oreotragus oreotragus
TGTTTAGCATGAGCTTTTTCACATGGGGAGGTGGTTTCCAAGAAGAGCAAGAGAGGCAGGACTTCACAGTGAAAACTTTTTTCATACCTTTGTTTCTCTCAGTATTTCTGATGTTCCCTTGCCCCACAAAGTTACATAGACAGTCTCAGAGTTAGAGCAGGAAAAAGGATATACTATACAACAGTGAGATAAGTTTTAAATTTTTTGCACATTTTTTGCAGTCTATCATATGTGTCATTCTATTGTCTTTTCCTTTAAAATTCTGTAATGAAGGATAGATAAGTGGTTATGGATCTTTAATACAAAATGATTCACTTTCTTTGGAAGGCAATTTGGCAGTTTATGTTTACCTGTAAATACATCTTCTAAGAAAATTTATTACAGATGTACTCACATATGCACATAAATATGTATGAAATTACTTTTATTACTTTATTACAATTAATGGCAAAAGGCAGGAAAGAATATAAATGTGATTAACAGAAAGGGTTTAAATAATTTATAATACATTCATACAATGACATATTATACATCTGTTTAAAATAACTAAATGATTCACTATGCATTGGTGTGAAAGAAACTAGGGATTATATATTGTTAACTAGAAAAGAAAAACCTATGGCCCTGAAGAGAGTCTATCTTTATATACATGTTTTTTAAAAGGATATGTATATGGAGATGAAAACATATATTTGTATATGCAGTGCAATCTCTTGGGTGCAGAAGCAAGAGACTGTTAGTTGTTGCTTTGGTGGAGGTGACTTGGAGCAGTTTTTAATTTCATTATATATCTTTTTCATTCTACTTATATTCTTCACTAAGGGCATTGATTATCTTTCAAATGAAACTATCTAGTAAAAGAGAGTGTCACTTTAAAATAAAACATTTGTTCATAAAGTGCATGCAGTGGTAAAGAAAGGGAGAATAATGCAAAATGTCCATACTACAAAACAGACAAAAATACTTTATATTAGGAATGTACAAATACATCATGATGGAGCTCCAGAGAAGCTATAAATCACCATCTTTGTTGGGGAATGAAGGATGACTTTCTGAAGATGGTTTTTAGGAGGGTCCCTTATGTTAGAGATGGGGGAGCAGGCCAGAAAGTGGTAACAGTTAGGAGGGGCTGGAGTTAGTGAAATGACCTAGGACATGAAGCATGAGGTTATGAATTAACACATAAAATTCTAGGCTATAGTGCTTCTCCCTTTTTAAAACTTTATTTTTCCTTTAGGATTATTCATATGGTAGTCATTTTAATTAGACTGGTGGGAAATACTTAGAGACAAGAGAAAATTTTACAAATTCTTGTGATGTATTAGACTTTCACATGAGAACACAAGCTGGCAAATAAAGCTGAAAAGTGCTGATACCTTGGGTGAGGTGAGGCTCTAAAACAGGTAAAAGGAGCACTGAATGGGAGCATCCTCTGCATCAATAATCAAATTGTTTTTGCATTAAAACCTTGACCTTGAGTTCGGAGTTCAATCCTTCTCATTTAGCATTTGGTTGGTGGTTTCATGGCTAGCCCTCTGAGACTAGAACATCAGAGCGAAAGGGAAGAAACCAGACTTCTCCATTGGGGTCCATAAAGGGAGAGCTGCTCTCTAGTTAATTCAACCATCAGAGAAAATTGGCAGTGGGTAGAAGTGTCCCAGGGTTACCAATGCGGTTGTTTTCTACTCAATCTGCTGACTCTGTGACTGTTATCTTTGTTCAAGTTGTGCTTTCGGGAGTGCTAAGGCAAACATGCTGCCATCTGGAATTCAGTGCAATCCAAGTAAGCACATAGATGCTGAGTTCATTCCTGTATGACTCAAGGGAAATGGAAGACAAGAGTCTATGACTTTCTTCTAAAACTTACAAGTAGGATCAACTCTAGCAGTAAACCTGAGATAATGCTGCTCCTACAAAGGTTGACTTTGTTGACTGTTAACTGGAAAATTGTAGACATAGAAAGATTCCATTGCAGCTAATTCAACAAAGAATACTTTTCTTAAAAGAAAATAAAACAGCTTTAAGCACATACTCAATAACTTATATAGTTAAAACATATGCTAATGTGTGATTCTAGATGTGACAAAATTCTTTCTGGAAAGTTTTACAAGTCTTTTAGTTAGATTAGTTGTTTTCATATAATGAATCTTATCAAAAAGGGCTACTCATGATATGATGTTAATTACTTCAAGGTCTAAACTTAGCAAATTAGTTTCAGTGGTAGTAAGCATGCTAAAACTTGACTAAAATTCCATCTAGTTCTGAATTCTGTGTTTTACTTAGTCTCCAGTCATCCTTCCCTCCTGTGTGGGCATGTAAACTGGGATTTATTTTCCTTCATTTTAAGAAAAGCGATTTTAATGCAGTGAAGCAAAACTTCACAGCTCTCTCTAAAACTCATTAAAAACATTGATCTAAATTCAAGATCTAATATCACAGCTCTGGTAGGTCAAAGATGGCTGTAAATTCTTTGCTACTTTTTACATTAAGAAGTTGAGTCTAATTTTCATTTCTTTGTATCTGGGCCTGCTTAGAGACATGCTTGACTAATAGTATGTGACAGAAGTGATATTCTTGAACTGCTGAGGTCAGGCTTTAAGAGCTTCCAGATTCCACCCAGGCCTCTGAGTTTACTCTTTCCGAGAGTCCTGAGAAGGCATGTAAGGAATCTAACTGCCCTTAGCACCATGCAAGAGAAGCCGCAAACAAGTTCTCCAGCTGGCAGTCAGTTTAGTTCAGCCTTGCAGCCATCTTCTCTGAGGCGCCAAACATTTATGTCTGGATCTTTTCTGATACCATGGAATATCATTGTTCTTATGTGCCAGAAAATTCCAGAAGTGCAAAATTGTTAATGCTCCCTAAAGTGATCCTTGAACAACTGAAGATCAGATATAAGATAAATGTTACAGGCTACTGTTGGCCAGGTGAACAATTCTATGTGATGTTCTGTACAATTCTCAGTCCTGGAAGTATGAAGGACTCATTACCTACAGTGGAAACCTTGTAATGTACTGCTTTTTGCCTGCTCTCTCTTTCTCTTTCTCATTTTCACTTTTCTTGGGATCACATCTCAAACAACCTTCCTGCACAAAGTCCTTGCCTCTACAATGCTCTGGAGGGAGATAAAAACTAAGACTATGCCCTGGCATGACATTGCTTAGAAGATAGTTTACTCCATTTATGCTAAAACCCAGGCTTTCTACTGATTCAGCATTCATAGGGCTTTCAGTGGAGACATTTTTCAGGTAAAAATGAAAGATTTTCCACATAGTTATTAATAATTCTTTCTGACTCCAAATGACAGGACACCTTCATTTTGAGTTTCTGGCTAAGGTGAAGACAGGAATATATACAGTTAGATTTCAGTTGACTAAATCTGTCAGTCTCATTAAAACCTCATCACTGATAATGGAAATAAAAAGCTTGGGTATATACATTCTATAATGGTTGAAGATATAGTCTGTTGGTGGGGGCCATTATTAAAATTCATATAAATTAGATGGGACAGTGCTATTACAGTGTCAGAATGGGTGTAAGTTAATGCTTATAGTTCTATAATTTAACAAAGCATTACATAATTGTATCAGATGGCACACGCTCTAAAACCTGAGCTCCACTTCACTGAATTTCGAAGAGTTGAGTCATACGTGGTATGATATACAGTCTGAGACCAAATTATAGGCATTTCTCTGTTCATGGTTAGTATAATAACTTACTTCATAATAAAGAAAGCAGAACAATTATTCTGACATAACAAAAAGAATGACTACTTAAATGTTGAGTTTTGTATATGCATCAGCTTAATTAAAAAGAATAAAGTATAGTCAGTTTTCCTTCCAATCCCAAAGAAAAGCAATGCCAAAGAATGCTCAAACTACCTACTCATCTCACACTCTAGTAAAGTAATACTCAAAATTCTCCAAGCAAGGCTCCAGGAGTACATGTGAAAGCAGAACAATTATTCTGACATAACAAAAAGAATGACTACTTAAATGTTGAGTTTTGTATATGCATCAGCTTAATTAAAAAGAATAAAGTATAGTCAGTTTTCCTTCCAATCCCAAAGAAAAGCAATGCCAAAGAATGCTCAAACTACCTACTCATCTCACACTCTAGTAAAGTAATACTCAAAATTCTCGAAGCAAGGCTCCAGGAGTACATGAGCTGTGAACTTCCAGATGTTCAAGCTGAATTTAGAAAAGGTAGAGGAACCAGAGATCAAATTGTCAACATCTGTTGGATTATCAAAAAAGCAAGAGAGTTCCAGAAAAACATTCGTTTCTGCTTTATTGACTATGCCAAAGCCTTTGACTGTGTGGATCACAATAAACTGTGGAAAATTCTGAGAGAGATGGGAATACCAGACCACCAGACCTGCCTCTTGAGAAATCTGTATGCAGGTCAGGAAGCAACAGTTAGAACTGGACACATGGAACCACAGACTGGTTCCAAATAGGAAAAGGAGTACGTCAAGGCTGTATATTGTCACCCTGCTTATTTAACTTCTATGCAGAGTACATCATGAGAAACGCTGGGCTGGAAGAAGCACAAGCTGGAATCAAGATTGCTGGGAGACATATCAATAACCTCAGATATGCAGATGACACCACCCTTATGGCAGAAAGTGAAGAAGAACTAAAGAGCCTCTTGATGAAAGTGAAAAAGAAGAGTGTGGAAAAGTTGGCTTAAAGCTCAACATTCAGAAAACTAAGATCATGGCTTCTGGTCCCATCACTTCATGGTAAATAGATGGGGAAACAGTAGAAACAGTGGCTGACTTAATTTTGGAGAGCTCCAAAATCACTGCAGATGGTAACTACAGCCATGAAATTAAAAGACACGTACTCCTTGGAAGGAAAGTTATGACCAACCTAGACAGCATATTCAAAAGCAGAGACATTACTTTGCCAACATAGGTCCATCTAGCCAAGTCTATGGTTTTTCCAATAGTCATGTAAGGGTGTGAGAGCTGGACTATAAAGAAAGCTGAGCACTGAATAATTGATGCTTTTGCACTGCGGTGTTGGAGGAGACTATTGAGAGTCCCTTAGACTGCAAGGAGATTCAACCAGTCCATCCTAAAGGAGATCAGTCTTGAGTGTTCATAGGAAGGACTGTTGAAGCTGAAACTCCAATACTTTGGCAACCTGATGAAGAGAGCTGACTCATTTGAAAAGACCCTGATGCTGGGAAAGATTGAAGGCAGGAGAAGAAGGGGATAAAAGAGGATAAGATGGTTGGATGGCATCACCGACTCAATGGACATGATTCTGGATAAGCTCCAGGAGTTGGTGATGGACAGGAAGACCTGGCATGCTGTGGTCCATGGGGTCTCAAAGAGTCTGACATGACTGTGCGACTGAACTGAACTGAACTGATAGTTTTCTCTATGCCCAGTAGGAAGAGGGAAATAAATAGTGGTGATCATCAGTGAGGTCAACAAAAATACCTAATTTATTTAGCAGAGTAATACCCTCAGCATATTTCAGAGGTTCGTGGGGACCAACTCCTGTCATTTTACTCTTCTTGACAGAATTGGGTATAATAGGAGTGGAGAATAAATAAGGGAAAGTTAAAAAATGCTCTCACATATTTCATGTCTTTCTCCTTCAATCTGTTACTCTCTTTCTCTTTCACTCCCTCTCATGTGCACAAACACATGTGCACACATATACACAGACACATGCATACACACAGCAGAGCTAGAGAGCACACTAGGGAGCACAGTTATTTTCTAAGCACACAGAACCAACCTAGTTTCTCATGTTTCAGCTAAGTGTCCATGGACTTGGTAATTAACATTTGCAAAAAGGATAAATCCACCTCAGCTTCTCAGGTTAGTCCCAAAGTAATTGTTTTTTTGACATTTCTCTTTGTTCTGGTATTTTGGGGAGTCCAAAAACCTGAATTTAGGTCAAGGTCTGCTAAAGCCATTTTTGACATTACAGATCCATGATTCTCAACTAGGGAAAGGTTAGTATTTTAGGTGGGCTATTCCTTGCTAAGTAGGACTATCTTGTACTTTTTGGATATTGTCATCTTTGATCACTGTCTCTAAATTCTTCAAGCCATTCTTTTTGTTTCTCCACATTACTTTAACTGTCTTCAGAACATTTATCACTATTGATATCACCTTATTTTTATTTATTCTTAATTTTATTTTCATTTTAAATTGTATTTATTTATTTTATACCTGCACCATGCAGGTATGTGGGATTTTAGTTCCCCAACCACAGATGGAACCTGTGGTCCCTTCAGTGGAAGTGTGGATTCTTAACCACTGGACCTCCATGGATGTCCCAGTCCTATCCATTTTTATTGAAGCAAAGTTATTATTTTGCCATGATGTTACATGAGCATTTTCTGGGAATAAACTTTTTTAATTTTTATTTTATTATTTTTTTTATTTTTTTTTCCTACATGCACTCCCAAACTTTTTTTAAAATGTTATATTCGTATGGTACAAAAGACATAGATTCTGTGCTAGAAATTGCCAGTGAGCTTGTGTGTACTTAGTTTAGAAATGTAATCAACTCTACCAGTATATTAGCTTAGTGGAGGAAATATAGGGTGTCGTTATGGATTCAAATCCTGGCTTGCCTTCTTAAAAACTAAATGAATGTGAAAAACGCTGCTAGCCTTTATGAATTCTACTTATTACTATTTATGGAACAGTTTTTCACTTGTCTAGAGATTCCCTGACTAAGACTCTTTGTGATGTTCATTGATATATTCTAGGCTGTGTCTGACTTCTAGTGGATGCCCAATAAAGATATATGACTAAGTATAGGAATGAGTCCTAACTAAAATTCAAAACTAAATTTGAGTTTTTAAAGGGTGTATGTAGGCCCCCCAAATCCAAATTTGACAGTGCTGGAAATTTCTTTTCAGTTCTCTAAATATGGAGATAACTTCTGTTTCTATAAAAGGACTAAAGTTCATGGGTACCTTCTTATCACTAGATGCTTTTTTATGAGTCTTCTCTTAGAAGACGAAGCAATCAAACTCTCTTGAAAGTCATGGCCATAATTCAGTGAAGTTGAATAGAAATGCCTTTTTGGTATGAATATTTCTGATGGCTTTTGGACTGATTTGGTTTTCCTGTTCCCTATTGATTAGTTATGGTGGCTCTATCTGCCAGTCATCTCTAGCTAATTGTTCAACTCTCATCCTAATTCATTAAGGCTAAGCATTGTGGCTACAGTTAATTTTCCCCCAGAACTGTGAGCAATTATCCTTAGATACAGCCTAAAGTTTCATAGATTGACCCCCATAGAAATATTTTTCATAGAATCATTGCTAAAGGTGACTGATAATGAAGACTAATACCACTACTCTTCTCTCTGTGAAAAGCTTCTTGCCCTGTAATGCTGGGAGCATTTTCAGAGATCTAGCATTCAGGGACTTCCCTGATAGTCCAGTGGTTAAGACTCCACACTTCTGATGATGGGGGCATGGCTTTAATCCCTGGTCAGGGAAGTAAGATCCTGCATGCCATGCTGCGGGGCCAGAGTGGGCAGTGGGGAGAATCTAACATTCAGCCTGCTTTCCCTTAGAGTCCTCAGGGTCAAAGAGTGGAGGGTCTTTCTTCTAAGATGTTCAGGACTGCTTGACCACTCTGATTGTTCCTCAGCCCATAAGACACTGTCACCGCATTAAGCAAATTAAGTAAAATTACCATAATCATGTAAAAGGAAAAGAGAAATGTAATAAACTAGTTCAACATGAACTGAGACAATAACAGTAGTGAGTAAACAGATTCTGGATGACATATGGAGAACATCCCCTGATTAGGAGAAAACCATTAGTTGCCTACTATTTTCGAAATGCTTTTAAGATTAAACGGATACTATGTTCCCAGCCATCTGCTATATATAAACATAGATACAATCATTAAGTGGGCTCTTGAACTTCAAAATCAACTATTTGAGAGGCTAGATGTCTGCATTTTATTACTATTTGTTGCTGTGTTAGTCGCTCAGTTATGTCTGACTCTGCAACCTCATGGATCGTAGCCCGCCAGGATACTCTATCCATGGAATTCTCCAGGCAAGAATGCTAGAGTGGGTTGCCATGCCTTTCTCCATGGTACTATTTTGATTCATTCTCCAGCTTTTGGTTTTCAGCTGCTTTTTACTCACTCAATTATAAATGGTCGGTTTGCTGTGTTGTAGACATGTGTGCTTTAGTATGTGGCAGTAAAAATGAAAACATTTAGCTGCTAAAGATATATTTGTTCCACTGTGTTCTGACCCAGTAAAGAGGAGATAGTGTTGTATACAGCTGTGATCTACAGAGATGCTCAGAACATATGCTGGCATTTATGCATGGTCCTCCTGCTGGCAGAGAACAAGCACAAGGAAATGACAGATAAGCCCAAAAGGGGCCATGTTGTGTTTGCCTGAATGTGTGTTAATGAGATAAGCCAATATCCCTCTACAGTAACTGTGAGCGGGTGACTAAGAATTAACAGAGGAGTAGTTTTTTTATAGGCTATTTTGGGGAAAGTTTGTGATGAGGACAATTAGGGCTTGGCTTTTAGTATAAATGTGGTTGAGTCAAATTGGCTGCAGCATGGGATTAAGACTCAAAGAAAGAAAGCTTCCTATTTATTTCTAGGAGAGCTAAGGAAGAAACTTGTCAAATTAAGAATAGTAAAAAAGAAAGAAACCAAAACTATCCATTGATCTAAACATTCTCTGACAGTTGCTCAAATGCAGATAATGTTTATAGAATAGCGATGCTCAGTAGGAACAATTTAGGAGTTAAATATTTCTGAAAATCCCATTGAATTCTGTGTCTTTATTTTATAGAGCAGACTTGTGCAGAGTGAAATAGACTTGAACAAATTTCCCTTGAGATTTACTGCAGATCAAAATATATGTTTTTTTTCAATTATTTCCTGATTCTTAGTTACTTATCGAATTTTTGTTCAGTTTTAGTCTTAAGGCTAAAGAATCCCTAGGAATTGGCACCTAAGTGTACCTGGGGATTATAGAAAGGGAATAAGCTCAAATATACTTACAAGTAATATATCTTAAGGTATGATAGAAGAATAAGAATAAGCTCAAGTACATATGCAAGTAATACATCTTAAAGTATGACAGAAGAATACACGTGGACAGGAATTCAATGAAGGAAACTCAGGTCTCATTTATCCATAGGAAAATGAGTAAAATTAAGGTTGGTACAGTGCTTTGCCATTTATATAGTTTCTGCCCTTGAGAGTTACGACATTCACAGTAAACTTATAGGGTAAAAAGGACAAGTTTTATTCTTACCTTTAGGACCCATAGGCCTTATGTGACTTGCCTAAGACACATTTTGTGAGGACAATGAAGCCAATATTTGAACCAATTCATCCTTATCCAGACTCTGTGATCTTTCCACCACCTTCCACTCTCGTTTGGTATAGATTGTTGGACAGACACTCATTCCATTAGGCTCAATGCCTTAACCGTGTTTTTAAGAGAACACAACCCACTGTGTCAGGAAACTCCTGAAGCAAAGCCAACCTGTCTCTCTTATTTCAGGCATCAAGTTGCTGGTGTCAATACTGCATTTGCAGCAGCCGGCTGCCTGCTGAAGGCTTATGTCACTGTTGCAGCTCCATTACCCACAATACACTGAGATACTGAATAGAAAACAGATGCTGTTATACCACTTAACAGCAACTCCTGTCACAACAAGGTTTATGTGCAGACTTTGGCATTGTGCAGTTTAATTTTTAGGGCCACAGGTTGGACACTGGCACCTGTCTTTGTTGCACAGGGAAGACACCAGTGCTGTGAGCAGAGGTGGGGATGAGCCCCAGAGCCCTGAGTCTTCAGGGTTCCGTAGTTCCTTGTCACCCAGCAGGCTACTTATAAATAAAAGCAATTTATTCACATCAAGAGTCCTTCTTTGCTGCTGGCTACGGATGCTACGTTCATCCTCACCCCAGCTTGGCACCTGTGCTTGTGCTGTGTTCTCCCACATTCACATCTCATTTTCCCTCTCCTGCTGCCCATGAGTAAACCCTACTCTCTCTCAGACTTTCAAATTCTCCCCTTTTCAAATATCTCATCCTACAGTATCCCTGTTCCTTTCTCATTTAGAAATATAATTGTGTTTCTAGTTCATAAATCTAATATTAATTTTGGAATGTGATGTTAAGTGGGCCTTAGAAAGCATCACTATGAACAAAGCTAGTGGAGGTGATGGAATTCCAGTTCAGCCATTTCAAATCCTGAAAGATGATGCTGTGAAAGTGCTGCACTTAATATGTCAGCAAATTTGGAAAACTCAGCAGTGGCCACAGGACTGGAAAAGGTCAGTTTTCATTCCAATCCCAAAGAAAGGCAATGCCAAAGAATATTCAAGCTACCACACAATTGCACTCATCTCACACGCTAGTAAAGAAATGCCTCGAATTCTCCAAGCCAGGCTTCAGCAATATGTGAACCGTGAACTCCCTGATGTTCAAGCTGGTTTTAGAAAAGGCAGAGGAATCAGAGATCAAATTGCCAACATCCGCTGGATCATCAAAGAAACAAGAGAGTTCCAGAAAAACATCTAATTCTGCTTTATTGACTATGCCAAAGCCTTTGACTGTGTGGATCACAATAAACTGTGGAAAATTCTGAGAGAGATGGGAATACGAAACTACCTGACCTGCCTCTTGAGAAACCTCTATGCAGGTCAGGAAGCAACAGTTAGAACTGGACATGGAACAACAGACTGGTTCCAAATAGGAAAAAGAGTACATCAAGGCTGCATATTGTAACCCTGCTTCTTTAACTTATATGCAGAGTACATCATGAGAAATGCTGGACTGGAAGAAGCACAATCTGGAATCAAGATTGCCGGGAGAAATGTCAATAACCTCAGATATGCAGATGACACCACCCTTATGGTAGAAAGTGAAGAGGAATTAAAAAGCCTCTTGATGAAAGTGAAAGAGGAGAGTGAAAAAGTTGGCTTAAAGCTCAACATTCAGAAAACGAAGATCATGGCATCCAGTCCCATCACTTCATGGGAAATAGATGGGGAAACAGTG
>SJYX01016076.1:17773-78598 GCA_006410675.1 Oreotragus oreotragus
AAAAAAAAAAAAGCATGAATATATATTCTGCTGCTAAGTCGCTTCAGTCGTATCCGACTCTGTGCGACCCCATAGATGGAAGCCCGCCAGGCTCCCCCCATCCCTGGGATTCTCCAGGCAAGCACACTGGAGTAGGTTGCCATTTCCTTCTCCAGTGCATGAAAGTGAAATGTGAAAGTGAAGTCGCTCAATCGTGTCGACTCTTCGAGACCCCATGGACTGCAGCCAGCCAGGCTCCTCTGTCCATGGGATTTTCCAGGCAAGAGTACTGGAGTGGGGTGCCATTCTAGTTATTTTAAAAAGCCATATGTAGTCTACTTTTAACCACTTGATCAAATGTAAGGAATTTAAATGGTATTTGTTTCGGATTCAGGAAATAGTCTCTAATAAAATAATTATTTGGAGAGAGGAAACCCTGTCTTTATCTGTAGCTCCAGTCTTTTATTTCTACAGGCACAGTTATTTATATTATGAATTCTTTACCAACTGAGTTACCAGGGAAGCTCCTATGAAAATGGTTACAAAATTATAATCTTATAAGTATTAATAGTGTTCCTATTTATAGAAGCATTGTAAAATCAAGTCAGATTTTATTTTAGTTATAGAACAAAAATAAAACACAATTATATTTTACTTTGAAAGTTGTACTATACCTGTTACAAGAAAGCTTGAGGGAAAGACTGAGGCAAATTGTAAGTGCAGATTTCATCTTTATAATGTGGATGAATGGTATTCATCAATATTGATTAACAAAGAAAATTTTAATATACTTAATAGGGAAATCATTATACATTAAATGACTAAAAATCTGAATGATGACAAAGGAATGAATCAATGTATTAAATTTCTCCTCTTTCATATTGTAGAGACAGGAACAACTTTTTCTACCTAAATGCACATTGCTGTCACTTAATAAATGTGGGTACAGTAGTCATAAAAATAAATACTACATATGCCTTTGTTTTACTACACATTATCATGTTTGCTAAGTATAAAGTATCAAAAATGTCAGTCTTGAAGTTGATTGCTTCCTATATACAGAGAGCTATGTTATGAACAACTGGATTCTTTTCTTCATGAACTGAACTGAAGAGATATTGATAAAACTATTGCTGCTGGAAATATAAGCATATCATATGTGAATGAGTGAAAGTCGCTCAGTTGTGTCCGACTCTTTGCAACCCTATGGACTGTAGCCCCCCAAGCTTCTCTGTACATGGGACTCTCCAGAGAGGGATGCTGGAATGGGTTGCCATGCCCTCATCCAGGGGATCTTCCCAACCCAGGGATCGAACCCAGGTCTCCCACATTGCAGGCAATTTCTTTACCAATTGAGCCAACAGGGAAGTTCATCATATATGATTTTGTATATAATTGTTAGGTAGGTAGAATAGGGGAAAGGAGTCCAAAATGGTGGTGGCTAAAAGACAAGAAAGGGAAAAGCCCGGGAAAATAGAACAAAAGAAGGTCCAAGGACTGGAATGAGGACCTTGGGTAAAACAAACAACACTCCTGGCTATTAGCCCAATTTACATAGGACAGGCCCCGGGGGAGACAAACATATAAATAGAGGAGCCAAAGCTAGCTTTCTCTCTCTCTCTCTCTCTCTCTCTCTCTTTCTCTCTCTCTCGAGCGCGCCCTCACGCCTCGAAAATGGATTTTCCTTCTACCTTCTAAATAAAATAGAGCTGGAACACTGAGCTGGAACACTGATTTGTCTAAGAGCTATAACATGGTCCATTCAAGACCTGAGAGCTATAACACGGTCTATCCAAGACCTGAGAGCTGTGACACGCTGAGGGGACTGTAATGTCAGTCACTCCAAATCTTCATTGTGATGAGACAAAGAACCGAGGAACATACACTCGTGTGACATAATCATAAAGCAAAAATATATCTGTATGTATGAATTAATAAGGAAACATTCTGAAATCTTATTTTTGTATCAATATAATTACTATGTTATTAACAATTACAACTAGAAAAACAATGATTAAAACAGTTTTATGTTCCCCAGAGTCATGCAGTTATTAAGGACAGTATAATTCATTTTAGAACTTAGTCTTCTGGTATCAAAGAACTTATATTTTCAGATAAAAACCTTGTTATTATAAATATGTTGACCCCTCAGATTATTATGTATAGAAAAAATAAATTGATGTAGACCTTAAAAATATCAGCTTTAAGATACAATTGTGTGATTGGGAAAAAAAAAAAAACCACTATCTAATTACAATTTGGAAAATAGAGGTAAAAATATAATCACCCATAATCCCATATTCAAAGAAGAAGATTTAACACCGTAATTTCTTTCCTTCTAACTTCTATATAGGGGTTTCCCAGGTGGCACTAGTGGTAAAGGACCTGTCTGCCATTGCAGGAGGTGCAAGAGACACAGCTTCCCTTCCTGGAACGGGAAGATCCCTTGGGGCAGGAAATGGCACCCCTCTCCAGTATTCTTGCCTGGAAAATTCCATGGGCAGAGAGGAGCCTGGTGTGCTATCCACTGGGGCTGCCAAGAGTGAGACACAGCTGAGCAGTAGCATTAGCATCTACATAATGCATATATATGTTATGCCATAAACATGCCATTGTAGAGTAAGCCCTGACAGTGGTCTTATTGTAATGCAAATGTACGCCTTAAGCTTTGATTGCAGAGGCATCCATTTCAAAGATGGCTATCTGGGATAAACACATTGCCAGCTTACAACTGGATAAAGAGCCAAGCTGTGCAGCCCCTGCCTCCCCTGTGAGGCTCCTTTGTTTTAGAGAACCTGGTTGATTTAGATAACTGGACATTGGGGTCACTTGCTTTTCTCTTAAACGCTTTCAGTTCTTGCATTTATGTTTTAAATTCGCTAACAAAGAGCAAGCCCACATAGCCCTACTCCCCTACCCTTTGACCCCAATAAAAGAAGAGTCCCAGGCACATGGTTTCTCTTTCACTACCAGTGATCTTGTCGTTTGGCCCTAGGTGTATCTATGTGCTTACCAGGACCTGTGAGTGATAAATGTTCTTTTTCTTTTTTAAAAAAGTTTCCTTGGCTTATTGCTGAGGGCGTCTTGCCGTCATTATGAGAATCAAGGGCTGGTCCTGCCATAAGATGGTTATTGGAAAACTGTGATCAGAATGAAACTGTCATTTTAATTTTTCTGTCATTCCTTTACATTTTATTCAATGAGAAAGATTTTTCGCAGCCACTGGATAAAATATCATCAGGGCTATGACATGAAGTTTCTTCAGTTTGCAGACAGAGCCATTCTTCATTAAGAGTTTGCGTGTCCTGTCCAATCAATAAACAGAATTCTGAACTTGATTTGCCACCAATTACTCTCATTTCAGCTCAGATACACTTTGTGTTAGAACTGTTGATTTGCCACAAAAAGACTGCCAGATATTTCTCCAGAAAAGATGGGTATATTGGGGATCAGCAGAGAATTAAAATTCGGTGTCTGCAGCCATGGGTGCCAAGTGTGACTAGGTGTGCCAGGGGGGTAGCTGGTGAAGTTCTGAGGCTAGAAAAATACATCTCCAGTACTTTCCTTAAGGCAACTCCTTACTTCACGTAACCAGATTTAGTATACCTTTACATGTTTTTCCATCACTCAGTCCATCCAGATAAAATGATGACATGAGGAAAGAAGAGATAATACAATATTTAACAGATCTCCTCTGTGTGGTAGAATGTAAGGGACTTAAAATTATTCTTTACACTCTTAGTATTTTATATATAACTGTACTCATTTTAAATTTCATAAATAGTCACTTCAGATATCATTAAATAAAAAGCCAGTTTAAGCACCCATGAACACATAAATCCAATCAATGTTTATTATATATTCTTGGTGCTTTATTAGGCTACTTTTATGACTTATTTTTAATCTAAAGTTTTCTATTATTTATCCTTTGGAAAATCCAGGCGATAACACAAGAAACTGAGAATTCTTTTTTTCCTATTCATGCTACATTGAATTGGAGAAATGAAAGTTTCTATGCAGACATGTAATAGACTGGAACTTTGGAAATATTAACTATCATTGACTATTATCCCTGAGAAATGACTGTGCAGATAGTTTCACATACATGTACGAATATTTTCATGTGTATGTCAGTTCAGTTCAGTCTCTCAGTCATGTCCAACTCTGGGACCCAATGGACTGCAACATGCCAGGCTTCTCTGTCCATCACCAACTTCTGGAGCTTACTCAAATTAATGCCCATTGAGTCGGTGGTGCCATCCAACCATCTCATTCTCAGTCATCCTCTTCTCCTCCTGCTCTCAATCCTTCCCAGCATCAGGGTCTTTTCAAATGAGTCAGTTCTTCATATCAGGTGGCCAAAGTATTGGAGTTTCAGCTTCAGCATCAGTTCTTCCAGTGAATATTCGGGACTGATTTCCTTTAGGATGGACTGGTTGGATCCTCTTGCAGTCCAAGGGACTCTCAAGAGTCTTCCAACACCAAAGTTCAAAAGCATCAATTCTTCAAGCGCTCAGCTTTCTTTATAGTCCAGCTCTCACATCCATACTAGACAACTGGAAAAACTATAGTTTTGACTACACAGACGGTTGCTGGCTAAGTAATGTCTCTGCTTTTTAATATGCTCTCTCGGTTGGTCATAGCTTTTCTTCAAGGAGAAAGTGTCTTTTAATTTCTTTGCTGAAGTCACTATCTGCAGTGATTTTGGAGACCCCCAAAATTAAGTCAGCCACTGATTCCACTGTTTTCCCATCTATTTGCCATGAAGTGATGGGACCAGATGCCCTGATCTTAGTTTTCTGAATGTTGAGCTTTAAACCAGCTTTTTCACTCTCCTCTTTTACCTTCATCAAGAGGCTCTTTGATACTTATTTGCTTTTTGCCATGGTGTGGTGTCATCTGCATGTCTGTGGTTACTGATATTATTCTCCAGCAATCTTGATTCCAGCTTGTGCTTCATCCAGCCCAGCATTTTGCATCATGTACTCTGAGTATAAGTTAAATAAACAGAGTGACAATATACAGCCTGGACGTACTCCTTTCCTGATTTGGAACCAGACTGTTGTTCCATGTCTGGTTCTAACTGTTGCTTCTTGACCTGCATACATATTTCTCAGAAAGCAGGTAGGGTGGTCTGGTATACCCATCTCTTTAAGAATTTTCCACAGTTTGCTGTGATCCACACAGTCAAAGGTTTTCAGTTCAGTTCAGTTCAGTCACTCAGTCGTGTCCGATTCTTTGCAACCCCATGAACCACAGCACGCCAGGCCTCCCTGTCCATCACCAACTCCTGGAGTTTACCCAAACCTATGTCCATTAAGTCAGTGATGCCATCCAACCATCTTATCCTCTGTCTTCCCCTTCTCCTCCTGGCCTCAATATTTCCCAGCATCAGGGTCTTTTCAAATGAGTCATCTCTTCGCATCAGGTGGCCAAAGTATTGGAGTTTCAGCTTCAACATCAGTCCTTCCAATGAACACTCAGGACTAATCTCCTTTAAGATGGACTGGTTGGAGCTCCTTGCAGTCCTAAGGACTCTCAAGAGTCTTCTCCAACACCACAGTTCAAAAGCATCAATTCTTCAGGACCCAGCTTTCTTTTTAGTCCAGCTCTCACATCCATACATGACCACTGGAAAAACCACAGCCTTGGCTACATGGACCTTTGTTGACAAAGTAATGTCTCTACTTTTTAACATGCTGTCTAGGTTGGTCATAACTTTTCTTCCAAGGAGTAAGCGTCTTTTAATTTCATGGCTGCAGTCACCATCTGCAGTGATTTTGGAGCCCAGAAAAGTAAAGTCAGCCACTGTTTCCTCATCTATTTGCCATGAAGTGATGGGACCAGATGCCATGATCTTAGTTTTCTGAATGTTGAGCTTTAAGCCAACTTTTTACTCTCCTCTTTCACTTTCATCAAGAAGCTCTTTAGTTCTTCCTCACTTTCTGTCATAAGGGTGATGTCATCTGCATATCTGAGGTTATTGATATGTCTCCCAGCAATCTTGATTCCAGCTTGTGCTTCTTCCAGCCCAGTGCTTCTCATGATGTACTCTGCATAGAAGTTAAATAAACAGAATGACAATATACAGCCTTGATGTACTCATTTTCCTATTTGGAACCAGTCTGTTGTTTCATGTCCAGTTCCAACTATTGCTTCTTGACCTGCATATAGGTTTCTCATGAGGCATGTCAGGTGGTCTGGTATTCTCATCTCTTTCAGAATTTTCCACAGTTTATTGTGATCCACATAGTGACAGGCTTTGGTATAGTCAGTAAAGGAGAAATAGATGTTTCTCTGGAGCTGTCTTGCTTTTTTGATGATCCAAAAGATATTGGCAATTTGATCTCTGGTTCCTCTGCCTTTTCTAAATCTAGCTTGAACATCTGGAAGTTCACAGTTCATGTACTGTTGAAGCCTGGCTTGGAGAATTTGGGGCATTACTTTGCTGGCATGTAAGTTGAGTTCAACTGTGGTAGTTTGAACATTACCTTTCTTTGTGACTGGGTTGAAAACTGACCTTTTCCAGTCCTGTGACCACTGCTGAGTTTTCCAAATTTGCTGGCATATGTAGTTATTTATAATAAAATTTTATGCATACAGGTATCGTTACATTGTAAAGCTGCTCAAAATAGAAAGTGAATTTCAAATTACATTAAAAAATTCCCCCCAGGTTGATATCTGTCATCACCATCATTAAGAAATTTGAACTCTTAAAAATTAGAATGAGTTGCTAAATTTCAGTTATTTCTGAGGGCTTTGCAAGACACATACAATTAAGAAAACAGCAGGGTATTTCTCAATTACCTTCTGCTTTCTTAAGTGAAATTCTGTCAGTCTACATAGCAATTATGTTCTCTTTTGGATAACTGGATGAGCATAAGAGTATATTTTTTTAGGACTGACATGCCCTATTTGGGTGTAACTCATTTAAAAAATCATGGAAATATCAAATCATTTCTATTTTCAAGTTAAAACATGTTCAAGGATAAACAATGTTAGACATCTCTGATGTCACCATTTATTTGAATTTTCTCTCAGTAATCAGTTTTCTGATTTGATTGTTTTAAAGATAACTTCAAGCACCATTATCAGCCATGTGACTTTTATGAAACTGATAATACCTTTTATTTTCAATGATGAAGTTTGATTATTCACTCTCATGCCTTGGCCAGTTATTGCCTCAGGAATGGAGCAATACAAGGGTAAAGTAACTAACTCCCCATATTATCTCTAGAGCAGTATATCCAATTTTGAATATAAGTCTTTTGAGTCAATCTTTTTCTGTTATTTCACTGGAATGCTGGGAAACACACTATCATTCTCTTCTCTGCCAATTATGAACCAGGAAACATCATCTTGGGGATTTCTGATCATTACTTTTGCCTCCCAAGATTAACCACCACTAGAATAAGCCAGGGTTAAAGAGAGTAGATATAGAAACAAACCAGATTGTTGGTAACATTCTTTTTTGGCTTTAAAAAAATATATAGCAAAATATTTGCTTTACAATATTGTGCTGGCTTCTGCCATACATCAACATGAATTAGCCACAGGTATACATATGTACCCTCCCTCTTGAACCTCTCTCCCATCTCCCACCCCATCCTATCCCTCTAGGTTGTTGCAGAGCACTGGGTTTGAGCTATTCTCACAGCAAATTCTCACTGGCTATCTGTTTTATATATGATAATGTATATGTTTCCATACTCCTCTCTCAACTCACCCCACCTTCTCCCTCCCACACTGGGTCCACAAGTCTGTTCTCTATGTTTGTGTCTCCATCGCTGCCCTGCAAATAGGCTCATCAGTACCATCTTTCTAGATTTCATACCCACGTGTTAGTTAGGCAATTTGAATAAGGTAACCTGTTACTCGCATCTAAAACAATCAAGCCGATTAAAGTCTTTCCATTTCAGTAAATAGTATTTATATGTATTTAAATCACACACGTTTTGCTCACCTTAAAAAAATAGGTAATATGGACATATATAAATGTAATTCTTATCAGAACACATTAAGAATAGTACACATAACTAAGATCATGGCATCTGGTCCCATCACTTCATAGCAAATAGATGGGAAAACAGTGGAAACAGTGAGAGAGTTTATTTTTGGGGGGCTCCAAAATCACTGCAGATGGTGACTGCTGCTGCTAAGTCACTTTAGTCGTGTCCGACTCTGTGTGACCCCATAGACGGCAGCCCACCAGGCTCCCCCATCCCTGGGATTCTCCAGGCGAGAATACTGGAGCGGGTTGCCATTTCCTTCTCCAATGCATGAAAGAGAAAAGTGAAAGTGAAGTCGCTCAGTCTGTCCGACTGTTAGCGACCCCATGGACTGCAGCCCACCAGGCTACTCCGTCCATTGGATTTTCCAGGCAAGAGTGCTGGGGTGGGGTGCCATTGCCTTCCCCGGCAGATGGTGACTGAAGCTATGAAATTAAAAGACACTTACTCCTTGGAAGAAAAGTTATGACCAACCTAGATAGCATATTAAAAAGCAGAGACATTACGTTGCCAACAAAGGTCCGTCTAGTCAAAGCTATGATTTTTCCAATAGCCATGTATGGATGTAGGAGTTGGACTATAAAGAAATATGCATTTGACGTTTTTGAACTGTGGTGTTGGAGGAGACTCTTGAGAGACCCTTGGACTGCAAGGAAATCCAACTAGTCCATCCTAAAGGAAATCAGTCCTGAATATTCATTGAAAGGACTGTTTCTAAAACTGAAACTCCAATATTTTGGCCACCTGATATGAAGAACTGACTCATTTGAAAAGATGCTGATGCTGGGAAAGATTGAAGGTGGGAGGAGAAGGGGACAACAGAGAATGAAGTAGTTGGACGGCATCACTATCCAACTCGATGGACATGAGCTTGAGTAAACTCTGGGAGTTGGTGATGGACAGGGAGGCCTGGCATGCTGCAGTCCATGGGGTCACAGAGTTGGACCTACTTTAGCAAGATTGGTAGGGACATCAAATATTTATAAAGTTATAAAGCTATGAAATAGTGACACATAATTTTGGTCATTTACTCTCTTAAATTAAGAGATGACCTCAATTTTCCACTTAAATATATTCTGTTAACTTCTGATTCTACTTTTCATCCTGGAAAAGACAAATAATAACAAATAAGAATAATAAATGAATATCAAAATTTTCAAACCAACTTTAATGTATAGGCATCAAACAAAAGATGATTGAAACAGGAGAAAAAGTATTTTCTGATTCAAAGTGGAAGTATGTCAAAGTAGAGAAATGTCACAAGTTATAGGATATTCTTACTATGAATCAGATTTCTGCTTCCAGGGCAGCAACATCCAGCAAATTCACTTAGGGAATGAATCACAAGACCAAGCAAACTGCGGAACTTTGACATTTCAGTGCACTTTTCCCCATTCACCTAAAGCATCCTCACTCAACTAGAGTTAGAAAAAGCAGCAACATAAATTATCTAAAAATGAGGACTTTTAGTAATGAAGAGGCAAACACAAGGTTAATCCACCCTTGTAAGCCCATATCTGGTCACAAATAAATGCCGGTGTCTCCTAGATATCAAAATCACACAGCCATAACCAAATTAAGAGTCATCTCATTAAAAAATGGTTTAATAACACTTAAAGGATAGACTTTTAAGTGCGCTATGACTTTATACTTTTAAACATGAAGTAAAAAATATACGGATAAGTATAGCATTAAAGAGAATAAACATATTCCCTAGATAATTATTGATTATACTCAGTTTAAAAAAACATTGCAAATGATAACAAAATAATAGCTGATGGTGATGTTTTAGATAATCTCAACAACAAAAAAATCATCATGTGTATTGACTTAACAAGCAATATATTAGAAGATGAGAAAATCAAACAAATCTATATCTTCCTTGTGGGTCTTTGCCCACAAGGATTGCTGAATTTATTCTTTTTACTGATCTTTTTTTCCCATAAACTGCTCTTGGAAAAGAAAGTAAGTAAAGGTGTTTACACACAGTGCTGAATTATGCTAAGCAATGATGGGGAAGAAACTGCTCCCTAGTTTTACCTGTAATTCTAATCATCTTATGTAATTAGAAACTGCAGGATTTGTGAAATTTCCATATTTACTATTTTAACATATTGCAGGTAATTCATATTAATTAGCAGTGTTTAATATTATTTTTAACATTGTCATATTCCTGGACTCTTTCCTATATTGTGGATAGATAAAAATCTTCATGTAATTTTACAAAGGATAAAATGTATGGAAAAGGGACAATATAGAGAGATCAGAATTAACCACATAAACATTTTTAGTCAGTTTCTATTAGAGAGTCCATACCATTGTGCCAGAAAAGGTTATGGGAAAGCATTCCTATAACAAATAGTGTTTAGTTTTTACTATGTACTTTGCTAGATGTTAGGAAAGTGAAAGCGTTAATTGCTCAGTTGTGTCTGATTCCTTGCAGCTCCATGCACTATAGCCCACAAGGCTCCTCTGTCCACAGATTTCTCCAGGTAAGAATACTGAGTGGATTGCCATTCCCTTCTCCAGGGGATCTTCCTGACCCAGGGATTAAACCCAGGTCTCCCTCAATGCAGACAGATTCTTTACCATCTGAGCCACCAGGGAAGCCTAAGAATGTTGGGAATGAAACGGTAAATAATATGTGAGCTTTGACCTTGAAAGGCTTATAATCTGGTAGAATGAGAAAAAAAGTAAAGTGCAATAGGACTCAAGATAGATGTGGGCACAAAACTTCTGTAGAAAGAAATGAAAGTTTCATTGGAAAGATGACTCCTAGCTGAAATTTAAAACTCAAGTAGTGGGATAGTTCAGTGGTTAGGACTCTGCAATTTCACTGCCATGGCCCTGGTTCAATTCCTGGTTGGGGAACAGAGATCACACAAGCCACATGGTATGTCCAAAAAAGCCAAGCAGGCATTTTTTAGGCAGATAGAAGTAAAGAAGAGTCGGAGCCATAGAAAGGTCATTGTAAGAGAAGAGAGTATGTAGAAAAAAATGCCACATGGTGTTAGCAGTGCTTTTCACACAGTTGAGAAAGGTGGAACCCAGCTGTACATCTGTATCTAAGTGGAATTTGTATCTAAGTGGCATCTGTATCTAAGTATTTGTGTAGGTCAGAGGGATCATGAACTTTAGTTAAGCGTTTCTGCCACTGAGATACTGATCTATAGATGGTAGCGCTGACATACAAATGGAAGAAATGATTTAGAGAGAATATATAACATGAAAATAGAAGAGAGTCAAGCACAGAGTTCTGGAAGCACCAACAATCAGAAAGGGAGGTGAACTAGATGCCACAGAGGAGAGTTTAAGAGACAGAAAATGATAAAGTGTCAAATGCTGGCAGACGATTTGAGTAAAAGGGGGTGAAGAACAGCCTTTGACAGACAATTAAAAACTCACTGAAGTGGTACCTAAGTGTTGCAACCTGAAGTGTAAATAAAGATGGAGAGGCAGAGGAATTGAGGTTATTTCTCTCTTGAAACATGTATTTTACAGAAAAGAAAAGCACAAGTTGGTAGGTAGAGCCAATGTAGGACTCTTTTCCATTTTTCTTGACTCTCACATCACTGTTTTTTGTATGGAAGAGAATCCAGCAATATCAGGTTGTCCCAAAGATGAGGAGGGAAGATGATATTAAAGATGCAGGTGGAAATATCAGCCTTGAGCAAGAGCAGGTATACTATTTGCTCTGAAGCTGCAGAAGGAAAGGTGAGCAGTTCAGATGATCTATGGCAGGGCAAATGAATGGAGATTTGCTTGGTATTCTGGATCCTCTTCATAAGGTATGTAGTAGAGTTTTTTTATGTTGTTGCTGCGAGAAGGAAGGATATCAGCCTGGGCTTGAGAAAAGTTATATTTGGTTCACTGGATATTGAAGGAAAAGTGACCAGGACAAATAAATTGATGAGCAAGAGTAAATATTTAGCTATGGTGGGAGACTGAGAATGAAAAGAGTGGAGGGTTTGAAATTAGAAGTCATGGCATGGAATTTGGACTCTACCCAGAATTGACTGTCCACTCTTGCACAAATCAGTAAATATTTCTGAGTTCCAGTGTTCACTTAAGAAAAACAGAAACAGTAGTATCTGTGCTATCATCTTCACATGATTAGTTGATTATATATAATTATGTGAATGAAAGTCAGTTATAAATCAAACTTATGATTAATTTTCAATCAAAGTTCATTGTTGTTCAGTCACTAAGTTGTACTTGACTCTTTGCAATCCCATGGACTGCAGCACACCAGGTTTTCCTGTTCTTCACAATTTCCCAGAGTTTGCTCAAACTCATGTCCATTAAGTTGGTGATGCCATCCACCTATCTCATTCTCCATCATCCCCTTCTTCTTCTGCCTTCAACCTTTCCCAGCATCAGGGTCTTTTCCAATGAATAGACTCTTCATATCACGTGACCAAAGTATTGGAGCTTCAGCTTCAGCATCAGTCCTTCCAATGAACATTCCAGACTGATTTCCTTTAGGATGGACTGGTTGGATCTCCTTGCAGTCCTAGGAACTCTCAAGAGTATTCTTCAGCACCACAATTCGAAAGCATCAATTCTTGGGTGCTCAGCCTTCTTCATGATCCAACTCTCATATCCATACATGACTACTGGAAAACCATAGCTTTCACTATACAGACCTTTGTCAGTAAAGAGATGTGTTTACTTTTTAATACACTCTCTAGGTTCATCATAGCTTTCCTTCCAAGGAGCAAGCATCTTTTAATGTCATGGCTGCAATTACTATCAGCAGTGATTTGGGAATTAAAAAAAATCTGTCACTGTTTCTACTTTTCCCCCTTTTATTTGCCATGAAGTGATGGGATCAGATGTCGTTATCTTCATTTTTTGAATGTTGAGTTTTAAGCCAGCTTTTTCACTTCTTTCATCTTCATCAAGAGGCTATTTATTTCCTCTTCATTTCTGCCAGTAAAATGATATCATCTGCATATCTGAAGTTGTTAATATTTCTCCCAGCAATCTTGATTCCAGTTTTTGATTTCTCCAGCCCATCATTTCACATGACGTACTCTGCATATAAGTAAAATAAACAGGGTGATAATATGCAACCTTGTTGTATTCCTTTCCCAATTTGGAACCAGTCAGTTGTTTCATGTCTGGTTCTAACTATTGCTTCTTGACCTGCATACAGGTTTCTCAGGAGATAGGTAAGATGGTATGGTAGTCCTATCTTTTAAAGAATTTTCCGGTTTGTTGTGATCTACAGTCAAAGGCTTTAGCATAGTTAATGAAGCAGAAGTAGACATTTTTCTGGAATTCTCTTGCTTTCTCTATGACCCAACAAATGTTGGCAATTTGACTTCTGGTTCCTCTGCCTTTTCTAAATCCAGCTTGTACATCTGGAAGTTCTCAGTTCATGTACTGCTGAAGGCTAGTTTGAATAATTTTGAACATGACCTTACTAGCATGTGAAATGAGGGCAATTTTGCGATAGTTTGGACATTCTTTGGAATTGCCCTTCTTTGGGCTTTGAATGAAAACTGACCATTTCCAGTCCTGTGGCCATTGCTGAGCTTTTTAGATTTGCTGACATATTGAGTGAAGCACTTTAATAGCATCATCTTTTAGGATTTGAAATAGTTCAGCTAGAATTCCATCACCTCCACTAGCTTTGTTTGTAGTTATGCTTCCTAAGGCAATCAAGCTAGACTTCTGTAAAATAAAAAATAAATGATTACGTTGACGATTAAATTAAAGGAAAATGCACACAGACAAAATAGTAAGTTTGAGAGTATAGTTAACTTGTTTAGTTATAATTTGAGATTCTACTGTGGACCCATAAATTTTATGAAATAGGCCTATATTTCACAGGATGGGCTGTATATACATGCTCAGACGCTCAGTCATGTCCGACTCTGTGACCTCGTGGACTGTAGCCTACCAGACCCCTCTCTCCGTGGGTTTTCCCAGCAAGAATTCTAAAGTACATTGCCATTTCCTTCTCCAGGGGATCTTCCTGACGCAGGGATTGAACCCATGTCTCTTGCATCTCCTGCATAGCAGATGGAGTCTTTACCACTGAGCCATCAGCAAAGCCCAGGCTTTACATAATTGCTAGCAATTCAACTTCATCTTTCACTTGCTAACTATGAGAAAAGAATGCTACATGAAGCTAATCTTTTTCTCAACAAAGGCTTAAAACTGTGCAAATAAATACCTGCAAACTTAATCTGTTCTGTTTGTAGTCTCACTGTCATTTCAAGGTCCTTTGGGGATGCCATATGGGCTGCTTTATTGTTTGGATGAAGTTTATAAATATGATTGGACAAATAATTTTTGGAATTTCTGCTAACTTAAGTTGGATGCAATGTCAAGTATACAGTACATATCATTATTTCACAAGGGAAATAAGGATTTATTATCACTAAGGAAACAAATTCCCAAATTATATTTTATTAAACATACTAAAATGCTTGCATTCACTGTGCTTCAAATCTTCCACTTATTTGAAGAGTCATTTTTTTTTTACTACAATACATAAATTAATTATTCCCCAGCAGGTTATCATGTTTTCTAATATGATAATGGATATTATTTATTTCATTGGATATTCACTTACCCTACCATGGAGCTGCTCTGTGGAACAAGTCAGGAAAGAACAGACACTGGGTCAGGCTGGGCATGCAGTAGGGTGGTCTCAGGAAACTTTCTGGAGCCGGGGATAGTTTGAATCGGCTTCCTCTGCCTTGTGTGGGAGTGTGAAATTGTGTGCACACTCTTCATGAACAGAGTCTATGTTTCTCACAGCCTTCCTGTTAGTTCCACTGGTTTTATTTTCTTAAAGACTCTTTTGATATGGACCATTTTCAAGCCTTCATTGAATTTGTTACAAAACTGCTTCAGTTTTACGTTTTCAGGAGAGCCTTAGCCCCCTAACTATGGATCAAAACAACAACCCCTTCACTGGAAGGAAAAGCCCCAACCACTGGACTGTCAAGGAAGTTCCTACACTGATTTTCAAACCACTTATGAGGACTTATTTTCCTGGTGCTGGACCCCAGGGATGGGGTGCCCAACATATGGGTCAAACACTTTGCTCCTCTCTAAGACCATGTAATTCCACTTTTCTTTTTTGGTTTTTCTCTTGGGTGGAGGTCCCAATCTGATTGTTTCTCTTCCCTTCCTACCTGATTCTGTATGGATCTTTCCTATAGCCTTGGTTGCACAAGAGTCTTTTCAGCGAGGATTGTTGCACATGTAGATATATTTTGATATATAATAATAATATATATTGTATATAATATAATTAATAATTAATATAATAATTTCTGATATATATAATTTCTGATATTTATGGTGGTAGGCGAGCTCCACATCCTCCTAATCCACCTTCTAGATTGCCTTTCCCTTTCCAGAGTTATTGAGACATATTTTCTATTTCTATATCAGAGAATTGCCCACTATGGTAAGTCTTCGGTCTTCATCATCAACAGAATCATTATTAAAGTAGTCCTCATTAAAAAAAAAAAAAAAAAAACTTTTTAATTTGAAGTCTACATTTAGATCTAGTGCCTAGTTGACCTAGTGAAGTCCATGATATTGATGGTAAATGATATTACCTTGATTATTATCATACTCCTCAGCACACACAGTTACACACACATATACTCATTGTTATCACTGATAACACTTGGATTTCATATTTATGTGGTTTCAATGCCCAGGGAATCCCAACAAAACAGGAATTTTTGTTGGAGTTTAGCTGCCAATGCCACCATTTTCCTACAGTCCCATGACTTGGTCCCTGTTTTAAGTGTGGGCTATGAGAGGAATAAGAAAATGCAAAGGAAACTCACCTCCTTATCATTTTTATTTACTTTCCAGTATTCCCCAAATAGTTACTGTTGATATTTTTCCAGAGTTTTAGATGTAATTAGTGGAAAATAGAGGCTCTACTGAGCTTACCACACTATAATGTGATTTGAATTATCCATATTAAATATTAATTTTGGCAAAGAAGAGATGTCATGAATCGACATAAAATTCAAACTTTAAGTCTAGATAAAGAAGATAAAATCAAATCCAGAGCAAGTAGAAAGAAGAAATCATAACAATAATGACAAACTAAAGATATACAACAGAAAAACAGTAGAGAAAATTAAGTTAAACTGAAAAGAGATTATTTGAAAATATCCTTAAAATCTATTAACTGCTAGTTAGACTGATAAAGAAAATGCAAGAGGGAGGACATAAATCACCAATTACTAAGTCTAGATAAAGAAGATAAAATCAAATCCAGAGCAAGTAGAAAGAAGAAATCATAACAATAATGACAAACTAAAGATATACAACAGAAAAACAGTAGAGAAAATTAAGTTAAACTGAAAAGAGATTATTTGAAAATATCCTTAAAATCTATTAACAGCTAGTTAGACTGATAAAGAAAATGCAAGAGGGAGGACATAAATCACCAATTACAGGAATGAAAAACTAGCAGTCACTAAGGATCGAATAACTTTAAAAATATTTTTAACTATGCAATAAATTTAATAACATATAGGACAAAAAATTATTTGGGAGAAGCAAAAAATATTTACTCAAGAAAAAGTAGATAGTCAAAACAGCACAGTAAAATTTAAAGAGTAGAAATTGTGGTTATGCACTTTCTTACAAAGAAATTATTAGACACAGATGGCTTTACAGGCAAATTCTGCCAAACACATACTTCAGTTCAGCTCAGTCGCTCAGTCTTGTATGACTCTGTGACCCCATGAATCGCAGCGTGCCAGACCTCCCTGTCCATCATCAACTGCCGGAGTTCACTCAAACTCATGTCCATTGAGTCGGTGATGCCATCCAGCCATCTCATGCTCTGTTGTCCCCTTTTCCTCCTGCTCCAATCCCTCCCAGAATCAGAGTCTTTTCCAACGAGTCAACTCTTTGCATGAGGTGGCCAAAGTACTGGAGTTTCAGCTTTAGCATCATTCCTTCCAAAGAACACCCAGGACTGATCTCCTTTAGAATGGATTGGTTGGATCTCCTTGCAGTCCAAGGGACTCTCAAGAGTCTTCTCCAACACCACAGTTCAAAAGCATCAATTCTTCGGTGCTCAGCTTTCTTCACAGTCCAACTCTCATATCCATACATGACCACTGGAAAAACCATAGCCTTGACTAGACGGACCTTTGTTGGCAAAGTAATGTCTCTGCTTTTGAATATCTAGATTGGTCATAAATTTCCTCCCAAGGAGTAAGAGTCTTTTAATTTCATGGCTGCAGGTACCATCTGCAGTGATTTTGGAGCCCCCCCGCCAAAAAAGTCTGACACTGTTTCCACTGTTTCCCCATCTATTTCCCATGAAGTGATGGGATCAGAGGCCATGATTTTCATTTTCTGAATGTTGAGCTTTAAGCCAACTTTTTCACTCTCCTCTTTCACTTTCATCTAGAGGCTTTTTAGTTCCTCTTCACTTTCTGCCATAAGGGTGGTGTCAATTGCATATCTGAGGTTATTGATGTTTCTCCCAGCAATCTTGATTCCAGCTTGTGCTTCATCCAGCCCAGCATTTCNTGTGTAAGTGATATCGCATGGTGTGTCTTTCTCCTTCTGACTCTTTTCACTTAATAAGTGAAATAATGATAATCTCTAGGTCCATCCATGTTGCTGCTAATCGGCCCGATAATTTTTCCATCCAAGTCCGTTGCAGCGATTTCTCTCCGTCCCTCTCAGACTCACCTCACTTACAACCATTGCCAAAGGCCAGCCTGCATCACCTTCACATAGAAGCCAGGGTAATGTATTTAACAGACAATTCAGATTACATCAGGCCCCTGCTCAAAGTCTGCTAATGATGGTGATGATGATGATAATGACCCAGAATGCTTACGGTGTGCTGGGCACTGTTCAGTTCTTTGCACATATTACATTTTCTCACTTCTCACAACTCTGCAGGGTAGGTGTTATTCTTATCACCACTTTACAGATGAAGACACTGATGGGAACACTTGGGAAGAGGTGGGTTCAGGATCCCAGCCAAGAAGTCTAGAACTTAACTACTGCATCACATTGCTTCTTGCGGACCTGGGAATAAAATACAAAGTCCTTAGCGGGTCCTGGTGGCCCCATATGGTCTGATCCTTGACTTTGCCCTTAAACTCATCTTTTGCCCTCTTCCCATCACTCTTATTCTTCCTTAAATATCAAGCTCATTCCCAACTCAGAGCTCTGAACTTTGGGGGTCCCTCCCCCTGGAAGTTGGTCTTTCCTCTCCCAGTCTTTGCCTGGTTTGCTTTCTCAATGAATTCAGGTCAGGTCTCTACTCAAATGTCACCTCCTCAGAGAGGATCCTTGCTCATTTAAAAAAAAAAAATAGATTTCCTGTTGTAATTTAATTTCTTATTCTGCTTTATTTTTCTTCAGACTACTTCAACTAGTTTTATTACATATTTATTGTCTGTGTCTCCTCTACAATTTAATAATAATGCTACTTTTCAGTAAATCATCACGGAGTGTTTTCTATGGGCCAGGAAATAGAATGCTTCAAATGTGTTTAGTATTTATGGGTATGGATGTACTTTATTATCACACCTTTCCTAAGCGATGTTACATGAATAGGCCCTGTTTTATAGAAGAGGAAATTTGGATGTGGAGCACCTAAGGACTGGTTCAAGGTCCTCCAGGTAGTGGTTCATGCAGCCAGAATTCAATCCCAGTGAGTCGGACTCCAGAGTCTGGCGGGTCCTGTGTGTTGCCTGCTCCACCCGCAGTGCTGATGGCAAGACTTGTGCTGAGCATCTGCTGGAGGAAGATGTCAGCTGTGCTGATGCGTGGTCTTGCTACCCAGCTGGTCCAGCAGGATGAAGCCGAACTACTCCTTGGACCACTTTTCCATGCCCACCTCAAGTCCTGTCCCTTGAGATTTTCTCCTCTTCCTCGTGTCTCTTGGGTCCCTTCCAAGCTCACAGACCCCGTTCTGGCCATGCTCGGTTTTCTTTCCCCGCCTCAACCTTCTCCCAGCCTCGCTCCCTTCACACTTCAGCCCTCATTACTCCCATAGATACTGCAGTAGCAAAGTCAGACCTCCATTGAGTTTTAGGCAAGCTTTTTCACTCACCTTTCACTTTCATCAAGAGGCTCTTTAGTTCCTCTTCACTTTCTGCCATAAGGGTAATACAATCTGCATATTTGAGGTTATTGATATTTCTCATGGCAAACTTGATTCCAGCTTGTGCTTCAGCCAGCCTGGCATTTTGCATGATGTACTCTGCATGTAAGTTAAATAAGCAGGGTGACACTATACAGATTTGACGTACTCCGTTCCCAATTTTTAACCAGTGTGTTGTTCCATGTCCGATTCTAACTGTTGCTTCTTGACCTGCATACAGGTTTTGCAGGAGGCAGGTAAAGTGGTCTGGTATTCCCACCTCCTGAAGTATTTTCCACACAGACAAAGGCTTTGGGGTAGTCAATGAAGCAGAAGTAGATGTTTTTCTGGAATTCTCTTACTTTTTCTATGATCGAATGGATGTTGGCAATTGGATTTCTGGTTCCTCTGCCTTTTCTAAATCCAGCTTAAACATCTGGAAGTTCTCAGTTCATGTACTGCTGACGGCTTGGCTTGGAAAATTTGGAGAATTCCTTTGCTAGCATGTGAAATGAGTGCAATTGTGTAGTAGTTTGAAGATTCTGTGGCATTGCCCTTCTTTGAGACTAGAATGAAAACTGACCTTTTCCAGTCCTGTGGCTACTGCTGAGTTTTCCAAATTTGCTGGCATACTGAATGCAGCACTTTCACACCATCATCTTTTAGGATTTGAAAGAGCTCAACTGGAATTCCATCACCTCCACTAGCTTTGTTCGTAGTGATGCTTCCTAAGGCCCACTTGTCTTCACACTCTAAGATGTCTGGTTCTAGGCGAGTGATCATACCACTGTAGTTATCTGGGTCATGAAGATCTTTTTTGTATAGTTCTTCTGTGTACTTTTGCCACCTCTATCTTTTGCTTCTGCTAGGTCCATACCATTCCTGTCCTTTACTGTACCCATCTTTGCATGAAATGTTCCCTTGGTATCTCTAGTTTTCCTAAAGAGATCTCTAGTCTTTCCCATTCTATTGTTTTCCTCTATTTCTTTGCATTGATCACTGAGGAAGGATTTCTTATCTCTCCTTGCTATTCTTTGGAACTCTTCATTCAGATGGATATCTTTCCTTTTCTCCCTTGCCTTTTGCTTCTCTTCTTTTCTCAGCTATTTGTAAGGCCTCCTCAGACAACCATTTTGCCTTTCTGCATTTCTCTTTCTTGGGGATAGTTTTGATCACCGCCTCCTGTACAATGTCATGATTCTTTGTCCATAGCTTTCCAGATTAGATCTGTCTATCATATCTAATCCCTTGAATCTTGTCACTTCCACTGTATAATAGTAAGGGATTTGACCTAAAGGTCATATCGGAATTACCTAGTGGTTTTCCCCACTTTGTTCAATTTAAGTCTGAATTTTGCAATAAGGAGTTCATGATCTGTGCCACTGTCAGCTCCCAGTCTTGTTTTTGCTGACTGCATAGAGCTTCTCCATCTTTGCTTGCAATGAATATAATCAATCTGATTTTGGTTCTGGCCATTTGATGATGTCCATGTGTAGAGTCGTCTCTGTGTCTTTGGAGGAGGGTGTTTGCTATGACCAGTGAGTAATCTACATGACCCATTATACAACTGCCTCTCTATATAGGTGTACCAAACAGCTGTGAAAATGCGTAAAGTCCCTTTAGTACTCTTCTTCAATTAATCAAATTACAGCTCATAATCAGAGACTGGCACAAAAACAGATACATGTGCCCAAATTATAATCCCAATAGGATCAACTCATTGGTAAAATATGTCCTTTAAAATGGGCTCAAAAAATTTTCTTCATGAGATTATCTTTTTAACTTGTTTCTTGCCTATGAAATAAAATGGAGTAAGATGAAAGCCCGACATAAGAAATATATTTTTACATGACACTGAAAATTTATCCAATAAAGTAGCATAACAACAGAGGCTTAGATATTACCATAAATCTATTCCAAATATAAAGTAAGAATTATAGAACACTCAATTACCTACTTATATAAAAAGCTTAAAAAAAAAAAAAAAGGAAAACAAAGCTTGGTCTCAGGATCTCTTATAGTAGTAAAAGGTTTTGAAGACCTGCAAGGAGTTTATGTGAGTTACAGTTACCATATTAGAATTTAAAATTGAGAAATTTTTAAAATATTCATTTATTTTAAAATAACAATAAGCCCACTACATGTTAATAAAAATAACAATTTAATGAAAAATACTAAGATGTACATACATAAAAATTTTTAGTGAGAAGAGTGACACTGTTTTACGTTTTTGCAAGTCTCTTAATATCTAGATTAAAAGAAGACAGCTGGATTTTCAAAACTGCTTCCACATTCAAATGCTTATATTGTTACATGCTATATAATCTCTGGAAATCTCCATTATTACTTGTGAGAAAATTAAGAGCAAAAAAAGTACGTATTATTTTCATACTGTTATTGCCAGACTTTATTTTTTGGGGGGCTCCAAAATCACTGTAAATGGTGACTGCAGCCATGAAATTAAAAGACGCTTACTCCTTGAAAGAAAAGTTATGACCAACCTAGATAGCATATTCAAAAGCAGAGACATTACTTTGCCAACTAAGGTCCGTCTAGTCAAGGTTATTGTTTTTCCTGTGGTCATGTATGGGTGTGAGAGTTGGACTGTGAAGAACACTGAGCGCCGAAGAATCGATGCTTTTGAACTGTGGTGTTGAAGAAGACTCTTGAGAGTCCCTTGGACTGCAAGGAGATCCAACCAGTGCATTCTGAAGGAGATCAATCCTGGGATTTCTTTGGAAGGAATGATGCTAAAGCTGAAACTCCAATACTTTGGCCACCTCATGCCAAAAGTTGACTCATTGGAAAAGACTCTGATGCTGGGAGGGATTGGGGGCAGGAGGAGAAGGGGACGACAGAGGATGAGATGGCTGGATGGCATCACTGACTGGATGGACATGAGTCTGAGTGAACTCCGGGAGATGGTGGTGGACAGGGAGCCCTGGCGTGCTGCGATTCATGGGGTCACAAAGAGTCAGACACGACTGAGCGACTGAACTGAACTGAACTGATGAAGACAGTTTTAACCTCACAGACCTTAAGAGAATATTGAAGCATCCCCAAAACATACTTTGAAAACAACTGATTTCTTAAACTTCTAGTAGGAAAATTTTAGAATTAGAAATAACTGTAAAGAAATAGAAATGCAGGTACTGAAGACAGGGTAATGATTTTATTTAAAGAGAAACAGAGCAAGGTTATTACTAAAATATAATTTTAGATTCTTATACAAGATATGCAGACATAATAATGCTTTAAAACACCTTGAATTATGTTTAATTTTATCTGTCAGATTTTATTATAAAATTTGTAACATGTTTTCCAAACGTATGACTAGTTTAAGACTGAAAAAACTCATATATATTATTTATTCAAAGTTTTAGACCAGTGATCTAGACAAACACTTAAAGAATAAACTCACAAATTTATTTTAAAATGCACACCTGTTGGAGAATATAATGGAGTCATGTAAGTCTTATGAACATATTCACCAACCATGGATTCAAATAAACCTACCTCTTCTGCTGCTGCCTCTGAAAGCAGACCTTCCTTCTGAGCACAGGTCACATGGAAATAGGCTCTGCACATCCCTGCATCACAGCTAATGCAAACTCCAGTTCGAGCAAAACGAGGGTCTTCACAGAAGCTACACTCCTACAATGGAATAATAGGAAAAGTCTCAGAGGGAAAACATTCCCAGAACAGAAACAACATTCTCATACAAAGCTTCTACAAAATACAAATAGTGAACCAATAGTACCAATAGTATATCAATATAAACAAAAACCGTAGGTAAGCCAAATATTTATACAAAAAAAAGTAATTCTCTATATAGTTCTACAAAACCAAAATTCAACTTACATAATAATGATTATAACAATAAGTAGTTGAGGGCTTACCATGCACTAAGCACTATTCTAAGCACTTTACATGAATTAACATATATATTTATATATTGTGTCATTTGACACTATTTCATAATAACAAGTGGAAGAAGTACTACAGTCATTCTCATCTTACACATGAGAAAACTGAGGTAAATGCAGTCTTCAACCAGATAATCTTAAAGACTATGCTCTTAACCATTAAACTACACTTATTTCAACAATAATATACTATTTGAAAAAATTAAAGAAAATGAATAAGAAGCCAGAGAAAATTTACCAAAAGATTTAGACATTGAAATCAAAGAAATAACACATTTTAAAAATATATTTAAGAGGAACAGAAGCAATCTTAAGTAAATAATTTTGTGAAATTAATAATAATATACAATATAACCAATTATTTATATTCTTCCTGTATATAAAAGGAAAAACTGCAAAACTAAAGGTATAAGCTGTTGAAATTACCCCATATGCCAGCACCCTGATTTATTTTTTCATACTTTTAACTAAACCACAGAGAGGAAGAAAAGAAAAAAAAAACCTGCTATCAAAATATACTCTATAAATATGAACCTTCACAAAAAAACTTGCTAAATTATGAAAGACTGTCAGCAGACAGTTAAGGAAGAACTGCTTAGTAAGTGCATTCTATATAAATTAAATACAAGGGAAACATTTAAAAAGAAAAATGAAAAAGTTTCAATAGGTGTTAAAAACATCATTGTAATACTGTTAACAGTTAGTACTACTTGGTAGACAGTACCAAACTGATATATTAGCACTGTTATCCAAGAACTGTGTTCTGGGCACAGGTGTGAAAACACTGCTAACTCCTGACATTATGCTGCCTAGTTAAAGGTCTTTTCCATTAACAGTAGTATATATATATGGTATAAAATATCAGCAAGTAGTAATATAAACATGAAACCAAAAAACTGTTAAACAAAAAGAGAGAGAGAGAGGAGAGGGGAATGGAGAAGGGGAGAAATTAAACTATTTAAAGGATGTCAACACCATGAACAGAATCTAATTGTTCAGGATAACAATTTAATGTAATTTACATTAAACTGAGTAATTTAATGTAATACGATGAAATTGGGCCAGGGACTTTTGACAGAACACAAAGAAAAAGTATCTGACACTGAAGTCTTAAAGACTATAGAACAATCTAACAAAGAAAATAGAATCTTCCTCAATTGCTTGAATAATCATTTACAATGCTAGGGAATGAAGCAACGGAGAACACAGGGGAAGAAAGTAATCAGGATTAGGAAATGGATAGACAATGTGGTCTAGAGAGCTGTCTAAGATAAAACTCACATATTTGGGTTTGGTTTTGCAGATGAGCTAGACAGTACATAATTTTTTTACTCCTTTTCCTAGTAATACTTCAACACAAAAGCAGGTGATAATGAAAAAAATCAGCTGATAATTATACACTTAATGATTCATTTTTAATCCAGAGGTCACTGCTAGTCTCAGTTTTATGAAACAGTATCTGTTTTTTTTTAATTGCTTTGAGATTTATATTTATGGTAACAATATACGCCTATTGAAAATGATGGAAGTCAGTCCCTTTTAGGCTCGATGGAAGCTACTATCAAAAAGTAGGAACTTTCATTTCCAAAAGTGGTGGACTAGGTAATCTGTACTGCTTCTACTCAACTAGAAAATGTAGACAAATTAGTATTTATTTACAATTGTTTAAAGGCATTAGAAAAGAAACAAGACAGTGGACAGTTACCTGAAGAAAGTAAATTCAATACCAGGGCCTAGAAGCTTTAGCTAATTCTGGAGAGGGAAGCTGCAATTACCCAAACCAAAGCAAAAGATTACTGGAATGATTGTTAAGAGTCCAAGGAGGATATTCTGGATATAATAGCAGAAACTATCAAAGTTTAAAATCAGAATTTTCCAGCAATATCTAAGTTTTTCACCTTACCTTTAATATGTTACTAATGCTCTTCAAGAGACTCCCTTCCCAAATGCCCAACAGACAGTAATGGAAAGAGAATATATATCAGTGCCTAATTAGTTCTACCATTCTAAAGATGTGTGCAGTAATTATATACTTAAGTTTAAATTAATAAGTGTGTAATCTTATCACTCATAATCTAAAACTCAGTCATAGTGAAAAACCAATTTATAACCTACAGAGACTCATTTGCTAGAGTACGTTATGTAGTCATAAAATCAGTCCTTGAAATCTGAGAAAATAATGGGTTTTTCTTGTACTCTTTTCATAATCTCATAAATTTCACTTCAAAAGTAAAGTTAGAAATTAAGCTCATATTCAACCCAACTGGTTAAAAATAAGGATTTAATCTGAGAATTCATTATACACTAAGCAGTGTGCCAAATGCCAGGGAAACAACAGTGATATCAACTATCATTTTTTCCCACAGTTAAACTAAATTACAAACACATGGAAGAATTTATATATTACTGGCTTTCTGGGAAAATTACTGTCAATTATAAATGATTTAGTACTCTCCAATAGGATAACTGGGCTTCCCTGGTGGCTCAGACAGTAAAGAATCAGCCTGCTATTTAGGAGACCCTGGGTTCAATCCCTGGTTCGGGAAGATCCCATGGAGAAGGAAATGGTAACTCATTCCAGTATTCTTTTCCTGGAAAATTCCATGGACAGAGAAACTTGACAAGCTACAGCCCAAACAGGTTACAAACAGTCAGACACAACAGAGCGACTAAGCACACATCCAAGCAATAGCATAATCAGTAATAAGCATTTCTGTAGTTAATAATACTAGCAAAAAGCCATATAAACTAACAAGTAAAACTTTCTCCTAGACAACTAAAAACAGTTTGTCTCACCTTGGCACCATATTTGGAATAGTTCATTTCTGTTAGTGTTACTGGTCGTAATTTGTCAATATCTCCAAAGGCTACACCAGGAACGTACAGGGCACAAACGATGTGAACCCATCTATAAGGAGAAAAGATATGAGTTTGTTATCAAACCTTCTGATAAAATGCCCACATGGAAAATAAATAAACATAAAATATATGTGCCATATCAAATAACTACTGCAAGAATTTTATGGCCAGGTCTCAACACCTCAGACATACAACTAAAGAATATTAAACATTTATATAATTATATCATTCAGTTACAGAAAAGGGGACTGCAATAAGCACTACTTTTCCAGCAGCTTAGCCAAAACTGAGTTAACAACTATAATTGCCTTTCACTTAATATTCACCACACTTTGCACTTATCTGTTATTCTTAAATATTTGCACAAAACCACTCTTCAAATGAAACAAAACATTTTCATATGCATGGAAAGGTATTCACAATATTTTAAGCACTCTAGAATTAAGGATCCTAATTTAAGAACTGTGAAGTTACTCTGCATAAATTATATAACATTGATCTTTCCTGCTACTTTTTTCTAAAAGCTATTGGATAATCCTTAAGGACATATTTAAAAAAAAAAAAAATTCTTGGTGTGCATCTTAACTTTCTTTCTTCCTAGGCTGAAACTATTGATAGGAGACTGGACAGAAGAGTTGTGATAATATAAGGAAGTCACAGTTCATTCAGCTCATCTGTTCACCATACCACCTATACACTATGTATGTGCCCCACAAATAAACAATTTTTAAAGTCTGGACGATGTTACAACACTAAACAACAGCAACAACAAAATGTTCAGAGTTTCAGTGTACTAAAAAAAAAAGTAAGAGTTGATTCTAATTACATTTTTTAAAAACTGTTCTGAACCTCTATAAAATATAACAGGAACACTTTCTGTTTGCTTACAACCATGCAAAATACAGGACCACTAGATTTTGAAATGTAAATAGATCTCCCTCATCTCTGCAAGAAAGAGGGTAAAAATGAGATGGCAAATATCTCTTAACTTTGTGAAAATATTAACAACAAATTTTACTTTATCATAGCTTGAGAGGCTATGATTGCTACATGGTTCTGTTTTGTGATGCACTATGAGTCTTAAAGAAATAAGACTAAGAATCATTTTATAGAGGTACTGGGGAAAATAGTTACAAATCTTTAAAATTTATCCTTTTTTATTGGGAAGAAAATTCAAAGTTTTGAGATTTTCTTGATAAAATGTTTTAATCCAACTTCCCAAATGCATCCTGTGGAGTTCAATATAAAGATAACACATCTTCAACGAGCAGCTGCTTTCTCAATTTAATTTGTTCAGTTTTTTCATGCTCCACTGATGTATTAAATGCCGCTGTACTCTGTAGGAGTTTATCTTTGATAAACCCAACAGCTGGCTGCTTGCTTCATATTGACCTTCTTAAAATCTTTTAGAACTAGTCACACAAGTACTACAGATTGAAACTGCCATTTCAGTGTGACTGGCACAAAAGTGTATCATTTTCCGCAACCATACTTGTGAGGATGCCAACTTGAGTCTTTATTAAAATACACACCAAACAGCTGAGATAATTTTGTTCCTTTTTAATATCTGTTATATATAGATTTTTGTTCATTTGTTTAACTGTGTGTACTTTGAACCTTGTAATTAAGACAAATTGAGAAATCAAAAAGGAATAAACTTTCTTGTTACTTTATCATTCATTTTGCTTGGAGCTATGAAGGCAGATGTTGATCAAGAAAGGGAACAGAAAACAAGCATCTCATAAGACCACCAAAAACTAGAGTCAGAATTGTCATCCTAGCAAAGAAGCTATTAATACATTCTTTTAAATTTACATATTTTAATAAAGCAAACTAAGTAGAAAAATACTTCACAAAAACTCATTTCAAATAAGAGCTATATTCATCAATCAAACTTGATTTTGAAATGCTTTGTACATGCAGTGTCTTTATAACATATTAAAAAAATTCACTTCAGGAGTTATTTTCATTCCTGCATTTATTCATTCAGTAACTAATTACTGACCTACGGAACTGAACTGAAGAACAGAGCACCAGGCAGGCAGTGGGGAAGTGACAAAGAAGTATGTGAAATGCTTGCAGCATAAGGTGTGATATGCTATTATATTAAAGCATGTGTAATATTTCCTATATTCAGGTTTATAATACCACTAAGGCAGGATAAAACACTCTCTTTAAGAAAAATAAATAAAAATTTAATGATAAGAATATACTGATGGTCTTCTCACATTAAATTGCATTATTTTCTATTGTAGTATATGTAGCTCCCATCAGACACAGAAGGGAAAACAGTCAAAATGGCCACTGTAATACAAGAAAATTTCAAAAATTTTGCATTCTTTCCATACGTAGTTTTCTTTTCATCTATTTTCCATTTGAAGCTAGAGTACTAAATACCTTGTCAAATCTTCGTGGCTTTTTTGCTCTTGATTCAAGCTAGTATTATATCCTTCGAACTGTATCAAGACCTGTAATTCCCACAGTACTCAAGTATGGGCATCAACACAAATAAAATGTTCAAAGAGCATAAAAAAATTTTCCAGGCTGCACCAAGAAGGGAGGTGTCTACATATATGAAAGATCCACAGAAGTCAATATAAATATATCTCAGTAAAACTCAATGGTTAAAGAAGCCTCCCTTTTCCTCAATCAGAGGCAATTTTATAAGTTAGTTTGTGGACTGTGTATTAGTATATATTACATATTAGTGTGGTAAGAGAGCTACTTTATAGTTTCTCAATAGAAATTTCAATTATTGACAAGAGAAAAGGTAAAATAAATGCTTTTCCCTAAAAGGAAACTGTGTTTCTCAAAGCTGCCATACTTATTAACAACCATTTATTACCACAAATTTCAACTTGCAGGACCAAAAAGTTATTAAGAAAGGATTAATGCAGTTACTTTTCTAAGATTACCTTAAATAAATGGAATAATATCAGTAATTTTTAAAAAAAAAGCACTAGCACTAGAAGTAGCAGCAGCAGAGGAACTAAGGAGATATTTATTACACACTTAAGTTTCAGAAGCTACACTGTTTACAGAAATCATCTCATTTCAGTTCAGTCACTCAGTCGTGTCTGACTCTTTGTGACCCCATGGACTGCAGCACACCAGGCCTCCCTATCCATCACCAACTCCCAGAGCCTACTCAAACTCATGTCTATTGAGTCAGTGATGCCATCTGATCATCTCATCTTCTGTCATCCCCAGCGCCTCCCGCCTTATATCTTTCCAACTACAGGGTCTTTCACATGAGTCAGTTCTTTGCATCGGGTGGCCAAAGTATTGGAGTTTCAGCTTCAACATCAGTCCTGCCAATGAGTATTCAGGACTAACTTCCTTTAGGATGGACTGGTTGGGTCTCCTTGCAGTCAAAGGGACTCTCAAGTCTTCTCTAACACCACAGTTCAAAAGCATCAGTTCTTCGGTGCTCAGTTTTCTTTATAGTCCAACTCTAATAATCACACATGACTATTGAAAAAACTATAGCTTTGACTAGACGGACCTTTGTTGGCAAAGTAATGTCTCTGCTTTTGAATATGCTATCTAGGTTGGTCATAACTTTCCTCCCAAGGAATAAGCGTCTTTTAATTTCATGGCTGCAGTCACCATCTTCAGTGAATTTGGAGCCCCAAAAAATAAAGTCTGACACTGTTTCTACTGTTTCCCCATCTATCTGCCATGAAGTGATGGGACCAGATGCCATGATCCTAGTTTTCTGAATGCTGAGTTTTAAGCCAGCTTTTTCACTCTTACATCAAGAGACTCTTTAGTTCCTCTTCGCTTTCTGTCATAAGGGTGGTGTCATCTGCATATCTGAGCTAACTGCCATTTCTCCCAGCAATCTTGATTCCAGCTTGTGCTTCATCCAGCCCAGCGTTTCTCACGATGTACTATGCATATAAGTTAAGCAAGCAGGGTGACAATATACAGCCGTGATGTACTCTTTTCCCTATTTGGAACTAGTCTGTTGTTCCATGTCCAGATCTAACTGTTGCTTCCTGACCTGCATACAGATTTCTCAGGAGACAGGTAAGGCAGTCTGGTATTCCCATCTCTTTAAGAATTTTCCAGTTTGTTGTGATCCACACAGTCAAAGGTTTTGACATAGTCAGTAAAGCAGAAATAGATGTTTTCCTGGAACTCTCTTGCTTTTTCGATAATCCAATGGGTGTTGGCAATTTGATCTCTGGTTCCTCTGCCTTTTCTAAAACCAGCTTATACATCTGGAAGTCCACAGTTCACATACTGTTGAAGCCTGGCTCAGAGAATTTTGAGCATTACTTTACTAGCGTGTGAGATGAGTGAAATTGTGCCATAGTTTGAACATTCTTTTGCATTGCCTTTCTTTGGGATTGGAATGCAAACTGTGCTTTTCCAGTACTTTGGCCACTGCTGAGGTTTCCAAATTTGCTGGCATAATGAGTGCAGCACTTTCATCATCTCATTTAATCCTCTCAAAAGTGTTAGGAAACTGAGGCATACAATGGTTAAATCACTTGCCTAAAATCAGTTAGTAAGAAAAAAATATAATACAAATATAGGCAGTCTAACTTGAAAGCACACAGTTTTAATGTAGTAAACTTCCTAACTCTAGGTCAAAGTGAATCCAGGCATAAAATAATGCCACTGTCTATGACACAAACCACAGACTCAATTCAATACATCAAATATTGTGTTACATGTTTATTTTGAGGATAAGCAATGAGGGACAAGAAGTAAAATTTTTGTTCATTTTCCTAGACATCAATATATAGGGTAGTCATTTTTCCTAGATAACCTCAATATACAGTCTCCAAGATTTCATGATAGACTTTGTGCTATCCCAACTGTATGGCAATACTTCTCAAGGGCCTACCCACCAACTGAGGTAAAAATGAGAAAAATAGCTTTTACTTTACTAAAATAAAATTTACTAAGCTTAAAAAAAACATTTTTTGGCAGATAATGCATCCTATCATTTCAAAATTTTAAACATGAAAAATGATCATGATAATTTGTCTAGGTTATTTCACTGTTCTTATTAAAATATTAAACATTTAGTAAAATACTGAAATATCCATATGTTGTAAAATAAAAAATTGAGTACCCCCTCTTAAATGGGGGAAGAGGGTAAGTAGTGACTCATAATATATAAAAGGTTAGAAACTAATCTTATATTAGTCACCCATCCCAATTGGTTGTCTCCTGGGGAAAAACAAGAAAGATGCCAACACTGTAACAATGACAACTGTTCAAATGTGAAACTAAAAATGAGTGTGAATCTAGTGAAAAGAACACAGTTCTCTGGGCCAGTTATTATTTTAGTGCCTCTCAGCTCAAATCCACTCTTCAATATCTGCTTTGAAATAATGCACAGAATCCAATCAGGACTTTCCATCAGCACGATCCTCGGCTCTGTCTCAGTAGAGTGGCAGAAGGCACTGTAACAAGGGGCTTCTCTTCAGGATGGGAAAAGGACACCCCCCAGTGCTCTGCCCTCAGTGACCTTGCAGACCCAGCCTGAAGATCACTTTTCTGTGGCCCTTTTAACCTAGACACCATATACTCCTGGCTTGAAACCACTGCCCAGTTACCCACTTGTCAAGAACTAGAGGCCAGGTACTGGCCCAGGCAAACCAGCCAACTTCTCTGCCATCCAGTAGGCTCAAACTACACTTTCTCTAACAAGGCCTGAACCATACATAGTCTTGGGGAAGGTGTCTTCCTTCCAAGTTTGTCATTCCCTAGAAACTTTCTCTCAGCTCTACAGTATTATTCTTCAGAGTTCTTTTATATCTTTATGGTTACTGGCAATGACATCCCACTCCAGTACTCTTGCCTGGAAAATCCCATGGACGGAGGAGCCTGGTGGGCTGCAGTCTATGGGGTCGCGAAGAGTCAGACACGACTGAGCGACTTCACTTTCACTTTTCACTTTCATGCATTGGAGAAGGAAATGGCAACCCACTCCAGTGTTCTTGCCTGGAGAATCCCAGGGACGGGGGAGCCTGACGGGCTGCTGTCTATGGGGTCACACAGAGTCAGACACGACTGAAGCGACTTAGCAGCAGCAGCAGCAGCAGTACTTCTTTAAGTTAAATATCCCCTTTTATAATCATTGTATAGGTTCTATTTACTAATGTACTCTTGAAGTCAAACACATCTGAGTTCATATTTATTTATGAACTTGTTCAAAATTATGTAAAGATCTGAGCCTCAGCTTCTACCTATAAAATAGGCAACTTTACCATTTCTCTTATCACACAGTCATTCCTAAGATTAAATGGCATTATAGGTTATAAAGGCAAATGCAGATACTCAATAAATGATCTTTCCTCCTCTTTGCCCTAATATGTAGCCTCCTATCCATTTACTCTATGTCAAAAGGACACAAAGAAGCAATCAAATGAAAATGTCTAACTCTGAAAATCATAAATATAAAAACAGAAGCATATGCATTATAAAGCAGTTATTTTAACACAAAAGAATTTGACATCAACCTTCCAGCGTCTGTCTCCTTGAAAATTCCATCCTGATTGGGACACAGTTCACAGCTAGGGGAAACACCACATTTACAGGCATCACAAAACCAAGGTTCAGTGGAGTTTTCAGAAGCTGAACTCATAATAGAGTCACTCTCTCCATCAACTCCATAACAACCTAAAAAAAAAAAAAGAAGTATGATTAGAGTTTACTTTTTAAACTCCCATTTATAAAGTTACAAAAGAAAAAGGGAAAGGAAAGAGAATAATTCTGAAAATGAATGGTTTAGAAGAACGATATTAAAGTCAAAACAGAACTAAAATCATTTTATAAACATGTTTTCATCATTTCATAGTGTATGCAATGACATAACTCTTCAAGACAAGCTTAGGTCTACTGGAAAGCATTACAGAAGGGGAAAATTTTACGGTTCTTTAAAATTTCTTTACAAAAAAATACATTAAAATATGGGTTTTCATTATACAGAAATTAGAACTATTGAGTCTAGGAACTATTAATTAGTAAATATTCTCAAGCTACCTTTGCACTGAGCATTTAAATATATCTAAAAGACCATGATCATGTAAAACTTACACACAAAAACCTCTGATCTAATTTTGTATGAATGTGGTAAAAACACAAATTCATATAACCATAAATGCAAAGTAAGTACTAGTAAAAGGAAAATAATAGACATACACATACATAAATTAAGGCTACTGAGCAATCTGAATAGTTTAGACTAGAAATAAACAAGTGAGTTCTATTCACAATTGAGCCAGTCTAAAGCTATACAAGGTATCTGATCTACTTAACATTTATAATTCTATCTTCTGTAAAAATGTATCCAGAACTGAAATGAATGAAAAGAAGGGTAGCATAATCCTTCACATTTTAGAGTAGGACATCAACCCTTATTGTGGCTTATAATAAACAGTACTTCCTTGGTTAATTACAATAGTCATGACTCTTAAATAGTTTTGCTTTGTTTTTTTACCTAAATGGTGCTTGATGTACCACGAACTTCATATTATCTCTTTTTCTAGAAAGGAAGACACTGCTCTTATGACAAAATGTACTTTAGAAAAATAATTAAATACACATTAAGAATTAAATAGATAACAACCTAATTCTATTAATAGTTCCAATTATGCCCATCATCTTTAGGTTGGGCATTTCTCTGATCTCCTAAGACACATTTATTACTCTCAAGATAGGTCACTTCTACAAATAGCCTACTATTAACCATCCCAGGATAATTCTGACCTGGTTTATCCTAATAGGGCACCCCACCCCAGTACTCTTGCCTGGAAAATCCAATGGACGGAGTAACCTGGTGGGCTGCAGTCCATGGGGTCGCTAACAGTCGGACAGACTGAGCGACTTCACTTTCACTTTTCTTTCATGCATTGGAGAAAGAAATGGCAACCCACTCCAGTATTCTTGCCTGGAGAATCCCAGGGATGGGGGAGCCTGGTGGGCTGCCGTCTATGGGGTCACACAGAGTCGGACACGACTGAAGTGACTTAGCAGCAGCATTGCCAAATTCTAAGGAACACTCAAAGTACCCTCTAATAAACTGAAGCCATTAAAAATACCACTATGAGAAACATATGTAAGTAACAATTCTCTTTCAAAAGATTTCACCATGGAGGTAAGTTTCCAAGCACCCAATCAATGTAAGATCATGTGACTCTTGGAACTGATTAAACACTACACAGACAACAGGAGCCTGATGAAAACTGTCTTCTCACAACCACCAAAGATACCCAAATTGAAACAAGTAAGTATATAATCCCATCACTTCATGGCAAATAGACGGGGAAACACTGGAAACAGTAACAGAGTTTATTTTCTTGGGCTTCAAAATCACAGCAATGGTGACTGCAGCCATGAAATTAAGATGCTTAAGCCTTGGGAGAAAAGTTATGAGCAACCTAAATGGCATATTAAAAAGCAGAGACATTTCTTTGTCAACAAAGGTCCATCTAGTCAATGCTATGGTTTCTCCAGTAGTCGTGTATGGACGTGAGAGCTGGACTATAAAAGAGGCTGAGTGCTGAAGAACTGATGTTTTTGAACTGTGGTGTTGGAGATTCTTGAGAGTCTCTTGGACCGCAAAGAGATCAAACCAGTCAATCCTAAAGGAAATCAGTCCTGAATATTCACTGGAAGGACTGATGCTGAAGCTAAAACTCCAATTCTTTGGCCACCTGATGGGAAGAACTGACTGTTGGAAAAGACACTGATGCTGGGAAAGATTGAAGCGGGGAGAAGGGGACAACAGAGNAGTCAATCCTAAAGGAAATCAGTCCTGAATATTCACTGGAAGGACTGATGCTGAAGCTAAAACTCCAATTCTTTGGCCACCTGATGGGAAGAACTGACTGTTGGAAAAGACACTGATGCTGGGAAAGATTGAAGCGGGGAGAAGGGGACAACAGAGGATGAGATGGTTGGATGACATCACCAACTCAATGGACACGAGTCTGAGCAAGCTATGGGAGTTGGTGAAGAACAAGGCAACCCCAGCGTGCTGCATCCCATGGGGTCACAAAGAGTCGGACAAGAATGAGAGACTGAACAACAAATGTTATTCAAAGGTTTTACAATAGTGAACCTTGACACAATCCAAATGTCTTAGAGAAGAATGCTAAAAATTATAAAGGAGTTAGACTATCATGCACAAGAAAAAGATTCAATATATTAACTTATTTAAATCATCTAATTGTGGTTGGTAATAAATATTACATTTATCACTTCTGTTTGGATATACATTTTTAAAATGATAAACCATAAAATGAAAAAGAAATAAAATTTTCCTCTCTGGAGTAGTTATTATTATCAGCAAGATAGGAACATTTTTCAGTAAAAATAACAGTAAGAAGTTTATTTGAAGAAAAATCACAAAACAATAAAAAATAGTGAATTTGATTTCCCAACGTTATATAATACCACAAGGAAAAAAACTATTTTCTTTACAAAATAATATTTTTCAGGCAATTTTTTTAACTAGTATTCACATGAAGTCCCAAGATGATAAACCCTCCAAATGACTATCCATTTTACTTATCTCATTCACCAATATCAAGGTAAATCATAGCAGCTCACTCTTTTAGAATAAAGCAAAGTTTCAATTCTAATTTTTAAAGACTATACCACACACTTGACAAACATCTGATTAAACAATGATTTTAAACAATGAGTAAATCACCTACAAAAACCTCAGAAGTGACTTCTATGGGTCCCTTTTAGGAAATTCCTAGTTTGCAACCTAAAACATTGGTATCACATAAGCTTAAAGAACAATGAGCAAGTGGATAAGTATTTCTTCTTCAGCTTCATTGCCCTTGAAAAATGATCTACACTGTTATTACCTTTACAGAGTCTTCAACTTGCCACTTTTCCATATTTCTCTGCCACATCTGTTGTGTCTACTGAGCTATAGACTGAAATTCTAACATTTATATCCACTCTAATCCACTTAAAGACTAAATACATTTTAACATCTTTTTCTTTCTTTCATACAAAACAGAATTTCAACTACCATAAAATGAGGTTTATTCTCTTGAACCTAATTTTGAGTAAAAGATAGCAAAAGTACGCCTTCAATATGATAATGGAAAAAAGGCTTTTTCTATGATGAAATATAGAAAATTAAAAATTTATAGATATATAAAACCTATTTAATATAGGTTTTTCATGTTTTAAAATGCGTAAACAGGAAAAACATGTTAGCTATTATTTTAACAAAATCTCAACTTAAAAATTTCTCTAAATTATAATTACTAAAACTTTTTAAGGGAAAAATATAAAGGAAATACATCAAAGCACTAACTATGGTTGTCTGGATATTAGGACTGTTCAGTTTAGTCGCTCAGTCATGTTCGACTCTTTGCGACCCCATGGATCACAGCACGCCAGTCCTCCCTGTCCATCACCAACTCCCGGAGTTCACTCAGACTCACTTCCATCGAGTCAGTGATGCCATCCAAGCTGCCGTCTATGGGGTCACACAGAGTCGGACACGACTGAAGTGACTTAGCAGTAGCAGCAGCAGCACAAGGGATTATAGCCACTATCTTGTAATAACCTATAATGGAGTATATACTATATGCTACTGGAGGAGGAAGTAGCAACCCACTCCAGTATTCTTGCCTGGGAAATCCCATGGACAGAGGAGTCTGGCAAGCCATAGTCCATGGGGTTGCAAAGAGTTGGACACAACTTCACAGCTAAACATACAACAGCTATATGCTATAAATCAATGCATTTTTTAAAAGGCTTTTTTTAAAAAGGCAAGTGAATGGAGAGTGTGAACTTGAATGCAGATCTGATGTCAGAGCCTGGGCTGCTTGTAACTACACTGAAAGTGAAAATCTCCATGAAGAGGTGACATTTGCGAAGAGACACAGGGTCTTGAGATGAGATCCAAGCTATCAATTCATTTAAAAGAGAGTAGTTTTGTGCCTTTTATGCTATGCTCCTTCCTAGAGGCCTGGCACCTGGGGTATCTAGTGATGGAGATGTTTTGAGCTGGAGAGAGGAGAGCTGGCCCTGGGGTCATTCCCAGTCACACATAGACCCTGCTTCTGTGTCCTCACACAGACGGGGGCTCTTGGTGCCGATGCACAGCTGAAAGAAAAGATGTTGATGAACAGAAGCTGCAAGACCATCTATGTCCTGGAGGACAGGCTCTCAGGTGTCTCTGGACTGACACTGAGTTTAGAAGGAAAAGGAGTGAGGCTACAGCCTGAGAAATCAAGGAGGAAAATGCCTCTAGCTGCAGGGCCTGGTTTCAGCAGGGAGGCTGGGCTGACCCCCACACGGTATGGAGATGCCATGCTCGTGTTAACCAGGGGATGTGTTCAGCCAGTGCATCTGGTAGGAGCAGTTGTCAGAGCAGCACTGCCCTCCAATTTCTAAGCTGCCCATTCCCTGGCCCGTTAGCTTGGCCCCTCGCCCAGATCCTTACATCCCTGTAGTCCGTGGTCCATGAATTTGTGCCTGGCAGAGCAGATGGACTGCAGGACACTGCTCCTCACTGTGCCTGGAATGCATTCCGATCAGTTGGTACCTGTCCAACAGACAGGGTCCATGACCTNCTTCAATATGATAATGGAAAAAAGGCTTTTTCTATGATGAAATATAGAAAATTAAAAATTTATAGATATATAAAACCTATTTAATATAGGTTTTTCATGTTTTAAAATGCGTAAACAGGAAAAACATGTTAGCTATTATTTTAACAAAATCTCAACTTAAAAATTTCTCTAAATTATAATTACTAAAACTTTTTAAGGGAAAAATATAAAGGAAATACATCAAAGCACTAACTATGGTTGTCTGGATATTAGGACTGTTCAGTTTAGTCGCTCAGTCATGTTCGACTCTTTGCGACCCCATGGATCACAGCACGCCAGTCCTCCCTGTCCATCACCAACTCCCGGAGTTCACTCAGACTCACTTCCATCGAGTCAGTGATGCCATCCAGCCATCTCATCCTCTGTCCTCCCCTTCTCCTCCTGCCCCCAATTCCTCCAAGCATCAGTGTCTTTTCCAATAAGTCAACCCTTCACGTGAGGTGGCTAAAGTACTGGAGTTTCAGCTTTAGCATCAATCCTTCCAAAGAACACTCAGGACTGATCTCCTTCAGAATGGACTGGTTGGATCTCCTTGCAGTCCAAGGGACTCTCAAGAGTCTTCTCCAACACCATGGTTCTAAAGCATCAATTCTTCGGTGCTCAGCTTTCTTCACAGTCCAACTCTCACATCCATACATGACCACTGGAAAAACCATAGCCTTGACTAGACGGACTTTGTTGGCAAAGTAATGTCTCTGCTTTTCAATATGCTATCTAGGTTGGTCATAACTTTCCTTCCAAGGAGTAAGCATCTTAATTTCATGGCTGCTAGAAATGTTTTATTTCTTGAAATTATGATCAAGGCTTCCCTGGTGGCCCAGTGGTAAAAAAAAAAAAAAATACACCTGCCAATGCAGAAGGCACATATTCAGTCCCTGGGTTGGGAAGATCCCCTGAAGAAGGAAATAGCAACTCACTCCAGTATTCTTGCCTGGGAAATCCACAGAGGAGCCTGAAGGCCTACAGTCCATGGGGTCACAAAAGAGTCAGACATGACTCAACAACAATTAATATCAACCTTTGAGTAGCACACACAACCTATTGAATCATACTTAATGAAAAATAATATAAAATGTGTCTGTAATTGTTTTGAATTATTCAAGAAATATGTACAGTCCAAATCAGAGGAAACTTTCCCAATTCAACTTGTCACTGGGGTCCAAAAGACCTACAGTCTTCTACTTTCTAGCTATGTGACCAACCACATCACTGAGGCTGAGTTACTTTACCTTCAGTAAGTATTTAATATTTATCCTATCTCTCAGTACAGAAAAAAACAGGAACACAAAATTTGCTATTTAAAACATTTTTTTCTGTACTTAACATCCTATCACTAGAATTCTGATTACAAAATCTACTAAAAGTTTTTAAATAAATTGAGTAATATTGCTGATGATGAGAAAAGAACTTATAATATGCATGATACCTATCACAAATATATCCTAAGGTACAAAAGAGACAAAATGCTGTTGACACATAAAGTCCAAATGGTGATTACTTGAACACTTGCTACCCAGTGAACACTGCTAAGGATACATTTTTTTATATGCTAAGGAAAAAAAAAAGTCTAGGGCTAGGCTAATAGCAGACTGGAAAATAAAATGGGGTGGGGGGGGAATATCTCTCAGAGACCTTATTTAAAACATTGTTGGCAAGTATACGACCTAATTCTCTGTCATGTACTATGACATGCAGGTGACATTTTCCTTCAGACACAGTGCAATCAATATATCAGGATAACTGACATCACAGTCAGGGGTACCCTACTATTACAAGTCAGTTACAAGATCTTGTCACAAAGGTGTTTATACTAAGTGACAACTTGCAACCTCAAAAGAAAAGAGATTTATCTACATTTAGATGAAGTACTCTGAAAAGAATTAGACAGTTAGACATTTAAAAAGCACATTTGGAAAACTATCTTTTAGCAAAATCTCAACTTAAAAATCTCTTTAAATTATAATTACTTAAGCATTTCTTTTAAGGGAAAAAGATAAAGGAAATACATCAAAGCACTAACTAGGGTTGTCTGGATATTAGGACTGTTAGAAATGTTTTATCTTCTCTCTGTTCTATACTTTCCTCATTTTATTTACTATTCATTCGTGGTTCAGCTGGTAAAGAATCCACCTGCAAAGGAGGAGACCTGGGTTCAATCTCAGGGTTTGGAAGATCTCCTGCAGAAGGGAAAGGCTACCAACTCCAGTATTCTGGCCTGGAGAATTCCATGGACTGTATAGTCCATGGGGTCTCAAACAGTCTGACACGACAGCAACTTGCACTTACCCACTTACCCAACACATTATGATGGACAATTAGCTTTTTATAAAATAAAACATTTAAGAAGTTCATATTTAACCATGAAAATATTTAACAAAAAGTGACCTGGTTAATTTACAATATGGAAGTCTGTCACTAGGCACCTGATAACCAAAACCCAAAACACAAAACCTAGCAAGACTAGCTTCCTGTTATGCATTAGAAAATTTCCCTTCATCTGGATTAATTTTAGATAAAAATTCATTTTGGAACTTTACAAGTAGCAAAGAAAGATCTACATATGTGACTGTATTTAAAAAAAAATGAACATTCTAAACAATGAAAAATACCACAAAGTTAAAAGGTACAGGACAAGGTGGAAAAGTATTTGCAAGGATACAAACTATTTGTAACACATATAACAGACAAAGGATTAACATTACTAAAAAAGAAAATTCCAATACCTCAATAAGAAAAAAGACAGGTTAAGAAATGACAAAGTGGGCTTCCTTGGTGGTTCAGTGATTGAGAGTCCACCTGCCAATGCAGGGGATGCAGGGTTGAATCCCTGGTCAGGGAAGATCCCACGTGCAGCGAGGCAGCTGAGCCCAAGCACCACAACTGCTGAAGCTCCTGCACCCCAGACCCTGTGCTCTTCAGTAAGAGATGACACAACAATGGGAAACCCGCACGCTGCAACTAGAGAGTAGCCCCCACCCACCAGAGAGAAAAACCTGCACACACCAATGAAGACCCAGCACAGGCAAAAATAAAATACCTTCTTTTTAAATAAAAAATAAAGAAATGACGTAAGAAGTGCACAGCAAGCAATAGGAAAAAGAAAAAAAAAAAAAATGGCCACATTTATTACCACCAAACTTCAATACTAATAAGAAGTACAGATATTTTCATTAAGAGATAGTCTCCAAAAGATTTTTTTAAATTTACTAATATGCAGTGTTGCTGAGTCATCAAGTAGTTAGTACACTGTTGGAAGAATACAAATAAATACAGTCTTTTTGAAGGGCAATCTGGCAAAGTTAAAAAGTTTAAATGTGCTTATATTTTGATTCATTCTAGAAATCTATCCTGTACAAATTCTGACATTAATATATATGACACATATTTGTTAGCACTAAATGTCAGTGGAAAACTAGAAACAAAAAAAAAAGTAAAGACATTATGTTGATTCATTCTATAGCTATTAATATATACCATTAAAAAAAGAAGTAACATATCCCATATGTAACTCATATGAAAAGAATCTCAAGATTAAGAAATGAGTAAAATAAAGTAAGTCATGGGAGGGGAATCTCATGGAATTTATATTATTTATTGCAAGGTGGGGACTGTGCAAACACGCAAATGCATGTTGCACACTTGTGTGTACGTTAAGAGCCTGACAGAGGGGGCTCTTACTGGTAAAATTTGGACAATTTAAGTATCAGAGTAATCAGGTTATAGATGATAATGAGACCACAGTAATCCTGAAAAAGGATAAAAGGGGAGAGGTTCTTTACAAAACAAGAGTTGTCTAATAAATGTTGAAAGAATGATAGAAAATCCCCAAAATGCATGTTGCACACTTGTGTGTACGTTAAGAGCCTGACAGAGGGGGCTCTTACTGGTAAAATTTGGACAATTTAAGTATCAGAGTAATCAGGTTATAGATGATAATGAGACCACAGTAATCCTGAAAAAGGATAAAAGGGGAGAGGTTCTTTACAAAACAAGAGTTGTCTAATAAATGTTGAAAGAATGATAGAAAATCCCCATTCTGCAGTCCCGTGCATAATAACTGGCTCTGTCAATGATGTTAAAACCACTAAGTATAAGGCTGTTAGGCAACAGGATATTAGAAAGTCTCAAGGTCATTACTCGATAGGTATTCATTAACTATAAAGAGAAAAGTATAGCTTTAAAATGGAGAGGCTTGGATGACACTACCTTAACACATCACCAACAATGCAATAAATTGGCATTAAATGCTCTGGATGTGTAACATCATCATAGCACTCTTACCAAAAAAAAAAAGTTTAAAGTGAATCTAATCCAAAGGACAATAAAACAAATCCAGATTGAGGGATACGCTACACAACATTTTAAAAAACGCTTTGATCCTTCAACAAGTCAACATAAATGATACAAAAAGACAAAAACTTGTTTTAGATTAAGACACTGACAGCCCACCAAATGCAGTGCATGGTACGTGACTGTATCCTGGATGGTAGGAGCGGGGGAGAGCTGTGATAACAGAGGCATACAGGGTACAAGAGGAGTTTGCATATTATTGACTACTGATCTTTTTGAAAAATATGTTTCTGTATGTGTATGTACATGAGATGTTACCTCCTACTATACGAGCTGTTTGCTTTAGGGACGATTACAAAGACTCAAATGAGAAAAGCATGAGGCTGCTTTATTGGCAAGCTGTGTTTTCCCTCCTCTATCCTTCTGAATAAGCTGGTGTTAAATGTAACCAATGGTAGTCTTGAAAATAATAAAGTGTAGACACCCTGGTAAGCCTTATTGAGCCATTCCTTCATATTATCAATGGAACTAATGGTTTAATGTTCACATGAAACACCCTGGGATCAGTCATAATACAGATTCTGATTTGGAAGGTTAGGGACTTGGCCTGTGATTATGCTTTTCTAACAAGTGTCCAGGTGATACGGATGGTACCAGTTAATGCTATGATCTGTAGACCACACTTTTGAGTAGCACAACTTTTTAAAAAACTACTGAAATAGGTAAAAGTGATATTTTCATTTAACTTTAAACCTTATTTACTTTAGATGCAGCAATAGTTCAAGTATACAGTGCTGCTGCTGCTGCTGCTGCTGCTGCTGCTGCTGCTGCTGCTGCTGCTGCTGCTAAGTCGCTTCAGTCATGTCTGACTCTGTGTGACCCCATAGATGGCAGCCCACCAGGATCCCCCGTCCCTGGGATTCTCCAGGCAAGAACACTGGAGTGGGTTGCCATTTCCTTCTCCAATCCATGAAAGTGAAAAGTGAAAGTGAAGTCCCTCAGTCGTGTCCGACTCCTAGCAATCCCATGGACTGCAGCCTATCAGGCTCCTCCATCCATGGGATTTTCCAGGCAAGAGTACTGGAGTGGGGTGCCATTGCCTTCTCCTGTATACAATGAGAAAGACCTTAAAAACTAAAATAATTAAGTAGTCATAAGAGCTCCTATTCAGATAAATAAGTAAAGGACTGAAACTTTACTTCTGACAAGCTGCTGACAAGCTGCTGACCTTGTTTTCGAGGAATACAAAATTACAAGTTAAAAAGAAATAGAAATGTTGGTGAGTATGTGGAGAAAAGGGAATCCTTGTACACTGTTGGTGGCATGGTAAACTGGCACAGTCACTATGGAAAACAGTATAGATGTTCCTCAAAAAACTAAAAATAAACTACCATATGATCCAGCAGTTCCACTGCTGGGATACATCCAAAGAAAACAAAAACAAATTAGAAAAGATACGTGCACCCCAATGTTCATAGCAGCATTATTTACAATAGCCAAGACATGGAAGCAACCTAAAAGGACATCAACAGATGAGCTGATACAGATCTGGTATATACAACAGAATATTACTCAGCCATTCAAAAGAATGAAATTCTGCTATTTACAACAATGTGGATGGACCTAGAGAGTACTATGTGTATGGGAATAAGTCAGATGGAAAAAGACAAATACTCTCATCACTTATATGTGAAATCTAAAAAAAAATAAATGTATATAAAAAAACAGAAATACACTCAATATATAGAAAACAAACTCATGGTTACCAGCAGGGAGAGGAACAGTGGGAGGTGAGCATAGGGGAATAAGACATACAAGCTACTATATATAAAATAAATAAGTAACAAGGATTCATTGTACAGTACAGCCACTAAATATAGCCAGTATTTTTTAATAACTTTAAATGGATTATAGTCTATAAAAATACTGAATCAATATTTTGTACACCTGAAGTTAATATAATATTATAAAGCAACTTTACTTCAATAAATAAACAAATAACAGGTCAGAAGGGAGAGTTCATTGTGATTTGTACAGGGTGGTAGTCCCCAGGAGATGCAGACTTGAGTCCAAAAGTAAGCAGCTATAGTAAAAGAGTTGCTTTACTATCATAGCTGTGGACATTGAGACCACAAGGCTATAGGAGACTGACTACCAGCAGCAAGAGACATCACCCTAAATACATTCAGACATTTCTAAGGACCAGGCGACTATCAAACACGAGTAAGGGATTTACCAGAAGAGGGGGTAAACTGAAGATTATAGGCTTCATCAGCCCTAGTCAACTCCAGGAGACTGTTACCATAAAAGTGAAAACCAACTGCTGTCAGAACTTCAAGAGAAGTTCAAATTCCTAAACAAGTAAAATAAAACCTTCAGTTTTTAAATGTTAACAATCAATTCAATTTCTTAAAACCGTTGTGCTAGCCTTAAATATCACATCCATGGTCAAAACCATGACCTATAAGTAGAGGCAGTACCCTCAGCATGATGCGTAGTCAGTAACACTAACAGTACTAGTCACGCCTGCATCTCACATCAGCACTGGCAGTCACGCATACAAGCAGCGGTAACACATCTGTGACCGTCAGTGGTGATCAGCACGACAAAAACGGCAGCACAGTGGCTACTTCTGGTGTTCACCTATTCTGCAACTGCTCCAAGAAATCTGAGCCACTCTTGGAGGAAAAAAAGAACTCCTACACACAACCATGTTGACTGGTCCAAGGTTATAACCATTACCACTCATCTCAAGTAGTCCCTTATTGCTGTCTGGTAATATATACACATATATATTATATACACACAACATATAACATGGGTGAATGTGTAAGTATACACACACACACACACAATATTATATATGTATTTCCCTAATCCATTTATTCCCCCAAATATCTTTTTTACAACAACCTCTCACTCTTCAAATCTCCAACATCTTCCCACCTCTACATTTTGCTAATGGCTGCTTCCTATTTCAGTGAGAAAATAAGCATTCAATTCCACATGTTCTAACCACCACATCCAACATCCTACCTACCACTGTATCCATATATTCTCTTCTCCTTCTAGTTACTATGCCAACTTTTACCTATTAAATCTTTTCCTTTGTGTTGGATCCTATCCTTTATAGCCTTGTACTCAAAGGACTTGCTCCAGGAACTGTTCCCCTTTCTTTCCTGACATCATCAATTGCTAACTTTCCATTTCCACTGCTCCCTACTAGCATCTCTGTCTCACACTACCTTCTCTGTCTCTGTGGTAGGCAGCCCCTAAGATGGCCCCCAGTATTAATATTCTTTTTGTAAAAAAAAAAAAAAAAAAAATTCTTTGAATGTCTCCTCCTACATTTGACTAAGGTTGGTTCTATGCGAATAATGTAGCAGAATTGACACTACATGCATAATGTCACGCTGCTTATTTAACTTCTATGCAGAGTCTATCATGAGAAACGCTGGGCTGGAGGAAGCACAAGCTGGAATCAAGATTGCTGGGAGAAATATCTATAACCTCAGATACGCAGATGACACCATCCTTATGGCAGAAAGTGAAGAGGAACTAAAAAGCCTCTTGATGAAAGTGAAAGAGGAGAGTGAAAAAGCTGGCTTAAAGCTCAACATTCAGAAAACAAGATCATGGCATCTGGTCCCATCTATTTCAGATGGGGACAAAGTAGAAGCAGTATCAGACTTTATTTTTGGGGGGCTCCAAAATCACTGCAGATAGTGATTGCAGCCATGAAATTAAAAGATGCTTACTCCTTGGAAGGAAAGTTATGACCAACCTAGACAGCATATTCAAAAGCAGAGACATTACTTTGCCTACAAAGGTCCGTCTAGTTAAGGCTATGGTTTTTCCTGTGGTCATTTATGGATGTGAGAGTTGGACTGTGAAGAAGGCTGAGCGCCAAAGAATTGATGCTCTTGAACTGTGGTGTTGGAGAAGACTCTTTTGAGAGTCCCTCGGACTGCGAGGAGATCAGTCCATCCTAAAGGAGATCAGTCCTGGGTGTTCAGGACTGATGCTAAAGCTGAAACTCTAGTACTTTGGCCACCTCATGCGAAGAGTTAACTCACTGGAAAAGACTCTGATGCTGGGAGGGATTGGGGGCAGGAGGAGAAGGGGACAACAGAGGATGAGATGGCTGGATGGCATCACTGACTCGATGGACATGAGTTCAGGTAAACTCTGGGAGTTGGTGATGGACAGGGAGGCCTGGTGTGCTGCGATTCATGGGGTCACAAAGAGTCGGACACGAGCATCTGAACTGAACTGAACCACGTTAACTAATCCCATACTTTCCCCCTTGCTTCTATGTATTTTACATTTATTTAATAAACCATGTGACATAAGCATTTTGTCTGTAAGCCTTGTTTCCCATAACCTTTGGGATGATTTGCCTGGTAGTGACTTGGAGTTTACCATGCATTAGGGTCATTTCCCACAAGCCAGGTTTCATCTTACTCTTAAAACAGTATTTGACTGTTATAATCTATTTTGAAAACTTTTCATTACTCCAGGCCACTACTCAAGGCTCTTCTCACTGGCCCTGTGCTCCTCAATTCCTCTTGAAATGCTCAAAGCTCTATGCTGCTCTCTAGAAAGCACATTCAGGCTCACAGTTTTAAACAACACCTGCAGGCTGATCAGTCCCAAATTTACCTCACCAGCCGCTATATCTTACCTCAACTCTAAAAGTTTAAAACCAAACTTTTACTATCTACCTGTAAACCTATTCCTCTGTTGGATCATTGCTATGGTCTCCAAAATGGTCTCCCTGATTCCCACTTTAGACACACTTCAGTCTGCTCTCACCCCAGCAGCGATTCTTCCAAAACATTACTCATATCATAGTGATCCTCTGCTTAAAGTTCACTTAGGTCTTCCCATATCCATCTCAGTATAATCTGAAATCTATGACCTACAAGGCCCTACCTGGGTTGCCCTTATCTTTGCCTCCACCACTAAGCAGCTCACTCCCTCAGTTCTAGCCACACTAACCTCCACGTCATCATACAAACACTCCAGACATGTTCCTACTTCAACATCTTTACACTCACTACTCCCTCATTCTGTAGTGCTCTTTCCCCAGATATTCACATGGCTTGCTTACCCACATTCTTCAGGTCACTGCTCAGAGGTCACCTTATCAGCGACGATTTTCCTTATAAGCTTTTATAAATAGAAACAACCCCCATTCATAGCATTCCTAATATTCCTTTTCCTACTTTATTTTTCCCCACAGTCCAGACCACCACCTGATATATATTACTGTATTATATTTTCATTCCTGTCTCTTTCTATGCATTAAGCTCCATAAGGTTAGCACTGTCTATATATTTTATTTTACATGCCTGAAACCTACAGAATGCCTAGCACTCAGAAAGTTCTAAACAAACACTACTGAAAAAAAAAAAAAAAGGAATAAATGACAGCAACAGGAGACATTCCCACAGTGAGTCTTAGCGGCAAGGGCAGGGAACTTCATACAAAGGCAAGAGGACTGGTTAAAGAAGTCCAAGACCCACAAGGCTCAGAAGTCCACCCGACACCCAAAACTATTTGGGAGGAGGTGGCAATACCAGAAAGGCAGGTAAGGGCAAGGCCATAGAAACACTGTTTTTTAGTAGTCATGAGAGCACAAGGTAACTTCTGAGGCACTTCTGCCAAAAGCATCAGGTTAGCACCTGAACCTAATCAGGAGAAAACATAAGAAAATCCCAATATTGAGGACCTCCTACCAAAGAACTGGCCTGTATTCTTCAAAAATGTCAAAGGCATGAAACACAAAGACTTAAAATATATTTCAGATTAAAGGAAACTAAATAGATATGACAACTGAATGCAATTCATAATCCTGGATTTTATTTTGCTAGAATCAATATCATTGGGATGATTGGCAAAATGTGAATATAGTCATAGACTAGATAACAGTTTTCTACCAATGGTGAAAACTGACTTTGATAATTATGTGACTTTGTAAGAGAATGAATGTCCCTGATCTTTGTTCTTAAGAAATACACAATAAGGCACTAGAGGTAGAGCTGAACATTTGGTCTACAGTTTACTCTCAGAGAGGTGAGGAAAAATTTTTTATATGAGAGAAGACAAAACATATATAGCAAGATATCAGCATCTGGCACATCTTAGTGAAGAGCATACAAATTCATAACTCGGAAATTATGTCAAAATAAAAAATTTTAAATAAAATACAACAAAATTACATTTAAAAGGTTCAAAATTAATAATCAGGAAAAAATACTTTCAATGTATTACAATGGCTCCTATTTCAGATTCTAAAAGGTGACCTCTACAAATTCCCCTTTCAACTTAAAAATTATAACTATGAAAGAAGAAACTATATACCACTAGACTCAACTGTACCTTTTTCAAAAATGGACTCTACTAAACATACTAGATTTTTTCCTATACCTAAATTTCAATTAGAAACTAGAAATAATGCCATGGAAGAAAATATCATAGTACTGACCTTCAAAGAAATAATGATTTATATAGAGTAATAATCTACTTCGATTATTTTAAAACACATTTTAAATGAAACTAATCTGAAAAAATAATACCCATCATAATTTGAAGTTTCAGTATGTCTTATTTCAGGTTAAATAAAATATTATAGAAAAATTAGTATAGTACATAGGTAAAACAGCTTATATTACTTATACAAATGCAGTGTCAGCCAGTCATTTCTAAAAGGAAACAAAACAAAGCAAAATTACCTTCATGAACTGTAATGCCACAATTGTCACACTGAATTATTTCATCAGCATCCTCACTATTATCTCCAAGACAAACACAGCAAATCAGAATATGGTCCATTTTTTGAGAACTCCAGTTTTGACTCTTCTCAAGAATCAGCGAGTCCTAATAATAAAATATCAGAAAATCACATATTTAAAAGGCAATTTTAATAAAATTCTCACCTTAAATCATTTTGTGCATTTCTAAAATTATGCTGCATACTCCATTAATTTAGTTTAATTCCCAAGTGCACCACATTTGAGAAGTATATCTCTTTGTTAAAGGACCCTCTAAGAGCCCTCTCTCTAATTTTTCACTTCTCTCCAAGTTTCATATTCTCTCTTCCCAAGTAAATATAAAACCAAGCTTAAAGCCAACAACTCTTCATCTGCTTTGCCATTCTGGATATAGCCTGACCCCTGAAACTCGGAGGAAGGTAAAATTAATCCACAAGTAATCAAGTAATCACTAATTCTATATGAGTCTTAAAAATGTAAGAATGGTTCCTACACTTAGCAAGCTTATAATCCTATCTAGGGGAGACAAGACACACACATATAAAACACTTTTTAAAAATCAATTCAAGGTAACATATAGGCAAATATGTATGTGATGGCATAGTTACAGACTAAATTCCTTTGGTGCTGGGGAATCTAGAATTTCCAGAGTCATCAAACTGCTGGATGATAGATTCATGAAAGTCTGCATTGGAAATTGGTGTATAAAGGCACAGAAAATCATCTAAAAAAGAATCCAGACTGACTGCTAGAAGAGTCAGACTACTCTATTAGCCTTTTGTCAAAAAAATACCTAGTGAACACCTAGTTAAATGCAACATAAAAGGAGAAAGGAAAATGCATTCAGGAATATATATATAAAAAAAAAAAAAAGGAAGAGGGTGCTCCATTTAATTTAAACCTTCTGCATCATGAATTTAAAATTTAAATGCAAATTAACAAGATAATCATGTCTGCCATTTAATGCCCGGGGCTTAGCATTACATGTAATATATGATGACATCTGAGTCTCTATATTTTCATTTAAGAACCTAACCATATTCAGAAACAAAATAAATTAGTTCCATATCACACATTCATTAAATATATTATTTCATGTTAACATTTTTATGTTTCTATATTCTTTTAAACTGACCAATATCCACAGGTAACATTTAGAGTAATTTCAACAGCAATTTGTAAATAACATCTGAATGACACCACTATCATAATTAATAACATTCTTTCAAGATATTTTCTGTGTAATTAAACTTGCAGCTGACCTAGACAAAAAATCAGTAAATAATGCAAAAGTTAACAAGGAAGCAATGTCATTTCTCTTGAGAATTCCAGCACTTTAAAATTCTATACTTTACTCCTTTTGTTATAAAACCAAAATAGTGTGGGGCCGTTGCACATGGCTAGCAAATAAGGTTAAAATTTCCTAAAAAGAAAACTCATGTTTTAAAGTTGTTTAGTACAGTGAGCAAAACAAAAATCTGCCCAGATTTTCATCCCAAAACTTCAAAGCTGAAGCTTTCTCATCTGTAAAACTGGATAACAAAAATAATACCTACCTCATCAAGTTCTTGTAAGAATTAACAAGAAAACATATGGCAAAAATGTTCCTGATACGTACTAGGTATTCAATAAATGATCATTCCCATTCTCCTTTCTTCTGTACTTTGAAGATGGTCCAAAAAGAGAAATATGAGCTGACCATTTACTACACTGGGAATCTTCCTTGAAATCCCAAAAGGAAAGTTATAAGTCTCAATAAGCACTGCTAGTTTAAATATTTTCCTATGGTAAATCCATTTTTTTTAAAGAATATCACATCCAGATTAAACAAATAACAGATCAAATAAAGAGTGAGCAAATGACCAGAATTTGATGACTGAGAAGCTACTCATGTCAATGCACTCTGCCTGTATTTCTCCGGTGGAATTACAACAACTAATCAGGCCTTGAAAGAAAGATTTACCCATGTGGGAAACAAATAAATGTCTATGGATCAGAAAAATGAGCACCAATAGGTAGCTCTAATTCTATTCTTTTCCTGTTTGTCTCCTTTGCTCAGAAAACCAGTAAATGTCTTAATTATATCTCTATTCCATTTTATCTCTACACATATTATCATTTAGAGGCAGAGAAAACAAAATTAACTGGCAATTTTGGTTGATATCCATCATTGCAGACTCTTAACTAAAAATTACATACAAAGAGACAAAAATGGGGAAAATTAGGAAAATTCAGATGACAACTGCTATTTCTTCACAGGGCAAGACATCTAATCCATTTAACATAACAGCCTTTTATCAGGGAAAAAAAAAACTTCCACCTGAAAATTTCTAAGATGATGTTCTATCATATATTAATTCCCACCCAAAGTGCTTGTTTCAAAGTCCAGGAACCATTATCTGAAAATATTATACAGCCCTCCCCCAAAAAATCTTACTTCAGAAAACTAAAAGGTAAGGGAACCTTAGTGAATCTCAGAAACTTCAAAATAAAATTATGAAAAAGACATGTAACCATATTCCAAGAGTACTGTTCCGAATGCACTTAAATTTTAAAAAATGCCATAATGCCACTGACAAAGATATGCCCATGTGAAGAAATGCAGGTTATCAAATGCCCAATTATTGAACAGTAGTTCTCAAACTGTGGTCTAGGGAACTCTCTTTCAGGGGTTCTAAAAGGTCAATATTATGGATATTTGCCTTTTCACTCTCTCTCATGGGTATATGATGAAGATTTCCAGAAGTTACATGACATGGGATGGTGTCACCAATTCAAAGACTTCTATGCTTCTTTACATTTTTTAAAATTTCTGAGTTTTAATTGCAAATGGCAAATATCAAAAGATATAACTTTTATAAATAATAATTATGGTCCTCGATTTTTAAGAGTATCCTGAACCAAAAAGTTTGAGAATCACTGCTCTAGAGCATTTCAAGGCCTAGAGCATACACATAGGTAAGACCATTAAGAGCCAATAATTATAAAATGCCTCCAAAAAGAATGTCAAATTCCCCTAAAAAATTTCAAAATTATGAAAGTTCCTGGGCATCATTTACATAATACCCAAAATCACAGCCCTAAAAAAGCACCTGACAGAAGCCAAGAAAAAAAAAAATCTGCCTGCTTATAAGCTAAATACAATTCTATTATGTATTGAAAAACTACATTTTCAGCTATCTCTACTACAAAGTAGTATTTGAAACAAAGTAAAAGCATAGAAAAAGAAAACTTGAAATATAATCAGATATATAGGTATTAACTAATGAATACTTGGCAAGGTACCACTACCTAAATTAACCAGGAAGATTAAAATTCAAACACTGGTCAGACAACAAGGATTATTTTTGGTCATCGTTTTACAAAATCAAGATTATACAAATAGAAAATTTTAAAATGTATAATAAACTGAATGTATTAGTTTTCTATTAAAATTTAACATTAATTTGAATGACATATCATCAAAAATAATTGAGGAATTTGAAAAACAGTCTTGGAAAAAAACAGTTATCAAGCTTTCAGGTAGAATATTATTGAGGGAAAATTAATCTTCCATAAGTTCTTCTACATTTCTATACAGAGTGGAGCAAAAGGAAAATTAACATAAATTAACACAAAAAGAATTAATTTAGTTACTATAAGAAGAACTTTCTTTACAACTTTATCAAAGAACTTATCCAAGAAATGTTCTGGAATCTCATTCCTTAGGGACTGTAAACCTAAATAAAGCCCCATTATTTACCAAAATCTCTTCTATTTAGTAGAAAAAAATTAAACAGCACATGTCTCCTTTATATGTATCATAAAATAGAGTCTACAATCTCTCAAGCAATTTGTTACGTAGAACAGATTATTAACAACTGAATAATTTATATAGATTTTATATGGCAAATATCTAGACATTCCCTCACACCTTAGCATAATTCCCCCTATCACTNGATGATTGGCAAAATGTGAATATAGTCATAGACTAGATAACAGTTTTCTACCAATGGTGAAAACTGACTTTGATAATTATGTGACTTTGTAAGAGAATGAATGTCCCTGATCTTTGTTCTTAAGAAATACACAATAAGGCACTAGAGGTAGAGCTGAACATTTGGTCTACAGTTTACTCTCAGAGAGGTGAGGAAAAATTTTTTATATGAGAGAAGACAAAACATATATAGCAAGATATCAGCATCTGGCACATCTTAGTGAAGAGCATACAAATTCATAACTCGGAAATTATGTCAAAATAAAAAATTTTAAATAAAATACAACAAAATTACATTTAAAAGGTTCAAAATTAATAATCAGGAAAAAATACTTTCAATGTATTACAATGGCTCCTATTTCAGATTCTAAAAGGTGACCTCTACAAATTCCCCTTTCAACTTAAAAATTATAACTATGAAAGAAGAAACTATATACCACTAGACTCAACTGTACCTTTTTCAAAAATGGACTCTACTAAACATACTAGATTTTTTCCTATACCTAAATTTCAATTAGAAACTAGAAATAATGCCATGGAAGAAAATATCATAGTACTGACCTTCAAAGAAATAATGATTTATATAGAGTAATAATCTACTTCGATTATTTTAAAACACATTTTAAATGAAACTAATCTGAAAAAATAATACCCATCATAATTTGAAGTTTCAGTATGTCTTATTTCAGGTTAAATAAAATATTATAGAAAAATTAGTATAGTACATAGGTAAAACAGCTTATATTACTTATACAAATGCAGTGTCAGCCAGTCATTTCTAAAAGGAAACAAAACAAAGCAAAATTACCTTCATGAACTGTAATGCCACAATTGTCACACTGAATTATTTCATCAGCATCCTCACTATTATCTCCAAGACAAACACAGCAAATCAGAATATGGTCCATTTTTTGAGAACTCCAGTTTTGACTCTTCTCAAGAATCAGCGAGTCCTAATAATAAAATATCAGAAAATCACAGATTTAAAAGGCAATTTTAATAAAATTCTCACCTTAAATCATTTTGTGCATTTCTAAAATTATGCTGCATACTCCATTAATTTAGTTTAATTCCCAAGTGCACCACATTTGAGAAGTATATCTCTTTGTTAAAGGACCCTCTAAGAGCCCTCTCTCTAATTTTTCACTTCTCTCCAAGTTTCATATTCTCTCTTCCCAAGTAAATATAAAACCAAGCTTAAAGCCAACAACTCTTCATCTGCTTTGCCATTCTGGATATAGCCTGACCCCTGAAACTCGGAGGAAGGTAAAATTAATCCACAAGTAATCAAGTAATCACTAATTCTATATGAGTCTTAAAAATGTAAGAATGGTTCCTACACTTAGCAAGCTTATAATCCTATCTAGGGGAGACAAGACACACACATATAAAACACTTTTTAAAAATCAATTCAAGGTAACATATAGGCAAATATGTATGTGATGGCATAGTTACAGACTAAATTCCTTTGGTGCTGGGGAATCTAGAATTTCCAGAGTCATCAAACTGCTGGATGATAGATTCATGAAAGTCTGCATTGGAAATTGGTGTATAAAGGCACAGAAAATCATCTAAAAAAGAATCCAGACTGACTGCTAGAAGAGTCAGACTACTCTATTAGCCTTTTGTCAAAAAAATACCTAGTGAACACTTAGTTAAATGCAACATAAAAGGAGAAAGGAAAATGCATTCAGGAATATATATAAAAAAAAAAAAAAGGAAGAGGGTGCTCCATTTAATTTAAACCTTCTGCATCATGAATTTAAAATTTAAATGCAAATTAACAAGATAATCATGTCTGCCATTTAATGCCCGGGGCTTAGCATTACATGTAATATATGATGACATCTGAGTCTCTATATTTTCATTTAAGAACCTAACCATATTCAGAAACAAAATAAATTAGTTCCATATCACACATTCATTAAATATATTATTTCATGTTAACATTTTTATGTTTCTATATTCTTTTAAACTGACCAATATCCACAGGTAACATTTAGAGTAATTTCAACAGCAATTTGTAAATAACATCTGAATGACACCACTATCATAATTAATAACATTCTTTCAAGATATTTTCTGTGTAATTAAACTTGCAGCTGACCTAGACAAAAAATCAGTAAATAATGCAAAAGTTAACAAGGAAGCAATGTCATTTCTCTTGAGAATTCCAGCACTTTAAAATTCTATACTTTACTCCTTTTGTTATAAAACCAAAATAGTGTGGGGCCGTTGCACATGGCTAGCAAATAAGGTTAAAATTTCCTAAAAAGAAAACTCATGTTTTAAAGTTGTTTAGTACAGTGAGCAAAACAAAAATCTGCCCAGATTTTCATCCCAAAACTTCAAAGCTGAAGCTTTCTCATCTGTAAAACTGGATAACAAAAATAATACCTACCTCATCAAGTTCTTGTAAGAATTAACAAGAAAACATATGGCAAAAATGTTCCTGATACGTACTAGGTATTCAATAAATGATCATTCCCATTCTCCTTTCTTCTGTACTTTGAAGATGGTCCAAAAAGAGAAATATGAGCTGACCATTTACTACACTGGGAATCTTCCTTGAAATCCCAAAAGGAAAGTTATAAGTCTCAATAAGCACTGCTAGTTTAAATATTTTCCTATGGTAAATCCATTTTTTTTAAAGAATATCACATCCAGATTAAACAAATAACAGATCAAATAAAGAGTGAGCAAATGACCAGAATTTGATGACTGAGAAGCTACTCATGTCAATGCACTCTGCCTGTATTTCTCCGGTGGAATTACAACAACTAATCAGGCCTTGAAAGAAAGATTTACCCATGTGGGAAACAAATAAATGTCTATGGATCAGAAAAATGAGCACCAATAGGTAGCTCTAATTCTATTCTTTTCCTGTTTGTCTCCTTTGCTCAGAAAACCAGTAAATGTCTTAATTATATCTCTATTCCATTTTATCTCTACACATATTATCATTTAGAGGCAGAGAAAACAAAATTAACTGGCAATTTTGGTTGATATCCATCATTGCAGACTCTTAACTAAAAATTACATACAAAGAGACAAAAATGGGGAAAATTAGGAAAATTCAGATGACAACTGCTATTTCTTCACAGGGCAAGACATCTAATCCATTTAACGTAACAGCCTTTTATCAGGGGAAAAAAAAAATTCCACCTGAAAATTTCTAAGATGATGTTCTATCATATATTAATTCCCACCCAAAGTGCTTGTTTCAAAGTCCAGGAACCATTATCTGAAAATATTATACAGCCCTCCCCCAAAAAATCTTACTTCAGAAAACTAAAAGGTAAGGGAACCTTAGTGAATCTCAGAAACTTCAAAATAAAATTATGAAAAAGACATGTAACCATATTCCAAGAGTACTGTTCCGAATGCACTTAAATTTTAAAAAATGCCATAATGCCACTGACAAAGATATGCCCATGTGAAGAAATGCAGGTTATCAAATGCCCAATTACTGAACAGTAGTTCTCAAACTGTGGTCTAGGGAACTCTCTTTCAGGGGTTCTAAAAGGTCAGTATTATGGATATTTGCCTTTTCACTCTCTCTCATGGGTATATGATGAAGATTTCCAGAAGTTACATGACATGGGATGGTGTCACCAATTCAAAGACTTCTATGCTTCTTTACATTTTTTAAAATTTCTGAGTTTTAATTGCAAATGGCAAATATCAAAAGATATAACTTTTATAAATAATAATTATGGTCCTCGATTTTTAAGAGTATCCTGAACCAAAAAGTTTGAGAATCACTGCTCTAGAGCATGTCAAGGCCTAGAGCATACACATAGGTAAGACCATTAAGAGCCAATAATTATAAAATGCCTCCAAAAAGAATGTCAAATTCCCCTAAAAAATTTCAAAATTATGAAAGTTCCTGGGCATCATTTACATAATACCCAAAATCACAGCCCTAAAAAAGCACCTGACAGAAGCCAAGAAAAAAAAAAATCTGCCTGCTTATAAGCTAAATACAATTCTATTATGTATTGAAAAACTACATTTTCAGCTATCTCTACTACAAAGTAGTATTTGAAACAAAGTAAAAGCATAGAAAAAGAAAACTTGAAATATAATCAGATATATAGGTATTAANGAAGATTTCCAGAAGTTACATGACATGGGATGGTGTCACCAATTCAAAGACTTCTATGCTTCTTTACATTTTTTAAAATTTCTGAGTTTTAATTGCAAATGGCAAATATCAAAAGATATAACTTTTATAAATAATAATTATGGTCCTCGATTTTTAAGAGTATCCTGAACCAAAAAGTTTGAGAATCACTGCTCTAGAGCATTTCAAGGCCTAGAGCATACACATAGGTAAGACCATTAAGAGCCAATAATTATAAAATGCCTCCAAAAAGAATGTCAAATTCCCCTAAAAAATTTCAAAATTATGAAAGTTCCTGGGCATCATTTACATAATACCCAAAATCACAGCACTAAAAAAGCACCTGACAGAAGCCAAGAAAAAAAAAAATCTGCCTGCTTATAAGCTAAATACAATTCTATTATGTATTGAAAAACTACATTTTCAGCTATCTCTACTACAAAGTAGTATTTGAAACAAAGTAAAAGCATAGAAAAAGAAAACTTGAAATATAATCAGATATATAGGTATTAACTAATGAATACTTGGCAAGGTACCACTACCTAAATTAACCAGGAAGATTAAAATTCAAACACTGGTCAGACAACAAGGATTATTTTTGGTCATCGTTTTACAAAATCAAGATTATACAAATAGAAAATTTTTAAATGTATAATAAACTGAATGTATTAGTTTTCTATTAAAATTTAACATTAATTTGAATGACATATCATCAAAAATAATTGAGGAATTTGAAAAACAGTCTTGGAAAAAAACAGTTATCAAGCTTTCAGGTAGAATATTATTGAGGGAAAATTAATCTTCCATAAGTTCTTCTACATTTCTATACAGAGTGGAGCAAAAGGAAAATTAACATAAATTAACACAAAAAGAATTAATTTAGTTACTATAAGAAGAACTTTCTTTACAACTTTATCAAAGCACTTATCCAAGAAATGTTCTGGAATCTCATTCCTTAGGGACTGTAAACCTAAATAAAGCCCCATTATTTACCAAAATCTCTTCTATTTAGTAGAAAAAAATTAAACAGCACATGTCTCCTTTATATGTATCATAAAATAGAGTCTACAATCTCTCAAGCAATTTGTTACGTAGAACAGATTATTAACAACTGAATAATTTATATAGATTTTATATGGCAAATATCTAGACATTCCCTCACACCTTAGCATAATTCCCCCTATCACTAGCAAGCCTCTTGTGTGATTGTTATGCTAATAGAAATGAAGAAAGTGATACTGCCAAAGGTAAACTTAGTCAGGAGATACAGATTAGCATAAAGTGCTATAAAATAAATTGGATACATGCTTAAATCAATTACGAACAACTGGATTTTCCATACTTCTGTTTCCTTAAATTGCAAATACAGACTGTCTTGCTACATCATTATGAACAGTATACTATATTCCACATGACAATTTTCCTTTACCTAAAGATAGGAATTAGGAAAGCACTGGAATCAGGCAGCATTCTTCTTAGGAAAATGGGCAACCTAGAAGTTAGTGTTATAATCTAAAACAGCAACTACTGCTTCATCTCTGCTGACATTTAACACCTACCTCCTAATCTGCTACATATTATTTGGTTAAACGTCAAATTTTTAAATGAAACTTAAAATAGAAAATCACTGTTATGTAAGACTTGTAACAGAGGAAATGTAAAAGAACAAATAAAGCACAAAAGGAAAATCTTTCTACCAGTTTAATCTACTTCAATAACATGAAAAAAAAAACAAAAACTAAGCGCTTGTTAAAGAAGTGAATTTTCATGACTATCAACACATTAATGGAATGACAGACAATCATTATAGTTCTTTCATGTGATGTAACAGGTACATCTACATGTAAGACAACAATTCAGTCTTTCTTTTGAAGAAAAACATATACATAAACACACAGACAAAGAGATACAAATGTGTTTGAAGAGTCTTGAATGTTGCATCTTGGGCCCAATGGATAAACCTAACTTTCAGTAGTAGAGCTTCAACTGGAAGAACTGAGTCATTATTGTAGTTTTATGATAGTAATGTTTGTTTTAGCATAGAATGTTTGTTTTCATTTCTTTGATTCAGTCTTTCTTTTGAAGAAAAACATATACATAAACACACAGACAAAGAGATACAAATGTGTTTGAAGAGTCTTGAATGTTGCATCTTGGGCCCAATGGATAAACCTAACTTTCAGTAGTAGAGCTTCAACTGGAAGAACTGAGTCATTATTGTAGTTTTATGATAGTAATGTTTGTTTTAGCATAGAATGTTTGTTTTCATTTCTTTGTAGAGAGACCTTATTCACTAAACATACGTAAATATATAATTTGTATTTACTTCCACACACCTAAAGCAATGATCTGGAGACTTTTCAGGTGGGTGCTACAACTAAAAAAGGAATTACCTTTAAAACGAATCTCTAAAAGCCTGAGACAATTAAATTCTTTGTTGCTCTACTTGAAAGTACTCTTAGAAGCACTCGCAATTTTTACGCAGATATGGATACAACTAAGTTGAAAGAAAGGTGATCTTTGTGTCCATAACCCACTCGGGACCATTTAGCAGTCCAACGAACAATGGACTGAGGGTATAGAAAATGGAAAAAACTCCACCATTTCCCAAGGGTATGGACATAAAAATATTTCTTTAAGTACAGACTGAGCTCCTTGAGAACGGTGATTATGAGCTCCTTGAGGACGGTGACAAATAGGAGATACTCTATAAAAGTGGGCTGACCAAATGAATAAATGTTACAGTTATGGTGCTCATTCACTCCCACAGCTAAGAACAGGCTTTCACGGAAGCCACTTAATATAATGGGTAGAACGGTTTAGAGAAGAATTCCCTTTTCCCCAGACAGACAGATATCATAAAAATTGGGTTGATCTACCTCATTACTCTTGCTCTGAGATAGTGTCAGGCTATCATTGGTCAGTTCCTCATCATCAGCACTGTTTCTGCTAAGAACTTTACTCTTCTTCTTGCAGCCCCCTTCACTGGCAGGACTGCTATGATCTCCATCGTTGCCTTCATCGTTCTCGTCCTCGTCACTCCCGCTTCCCTCATCTTCATCATCCTCATTGTCTCCATCACTTCCTTCCTTCTGAGATGCAGATCTTCCCTTTCTTTTCACTACAGTGGGTCGCCAATCATTGTCATCTTCACTGTCATAGTCATCCATGTCATTCAGCTCTTCCATGGATACAAAATCCAAAAGTGGTCGGTTCCGACGAAGGTTCCACTTTTTTGGCTCGCTGACTTGCTCCTCAGCAGCCGTGGTAGTGGGGCCTGAAGGACATGTGTGAGCAGCAGGAGGGCTTGTGGCTGGCGTGGTGGAGGCAGCAGCAGCAGCCACATTATCAGATACTGTTGCTTTCTCTTTCTCCTTCTCTCTCTCCTTCTCTTTCTCTTTGTCCTTTTCTTTCTCCTTCTCTTTTTCCTTTTTCTTCCTAGGTCTTTCTCCATTCTCTTCTTCCTCTTTCTTTTCCACCTTAATTAACTGTTTTTCTGATGACAGGACTTCCTCCTCTGCAGAATTTTTAAGTTGTTCTTCTTTTCCTTTAATGTCTTCATTCAGTTCTTCCTCTAAAATATTTTCTTCAGAATCACTACAGGAACCTTCTCCACTGTCCTTTGAAGGATCTTCACTTCCATTACCACTCCCTTCAGAATCTGTTGAAAATATGAGAAAAAAAACCACACATATGTATATACATACACACACACACACACAACGCTGACACAAATGAAACCACCAAAATTTGTGAATAACTTGCAAAACAATATAAACAAAGTTAAGTCAAAGAATGGTAGACATTCCCAACCTGATTAAATAATAAATCAATGAAGTTGATATGATCCTAGTTTAGTACAGCACTAATGAAGATGAATAGATGTAACTCTAAATCAAAACAGGCTTTAAAACGAGGACCACTAATTTGTGTCATACGTCTCACACTAAACTTGGTACTTTAGAGGCATTTTTTTTTCTAAAAGTAAATGTGCTTCTTTTTAAATTGAGCACTTGATTTTAACTTTATAATACAGATTATATTCTTCTTCTCTTACATCTTTCTTTTATAAATTACATGGATTGGCAAGCATGGAGTCACATTCAGAGCAAGAAAAATTTGACCCCCTCCCCCCCCCAAAAAAAATCTGTTTCATTTATCTCAC